>OZ025270.1:10612649-11212649 GCA_964019165.1 Mastigias papua | reverse complement strand
AGAAATATATTAATTTATATCCCATTCAAACTTAAATGATTATAAACTAAGCTATGAAACTAATAAACGTTGTTGTTGTCACGTTTGGAGTTGAGTCACGTTTGTGCAAAGCTCCAAATGCAATAGTTTTTAGAAGCGTTCAAGGGGTTACTGACTGCTGATATATACACATAGAATGGTTTGAATTGATGAGTGCCTACATATGATTAATCCCGTGCATTTTGTCGTTCATTAAATTGAAATTGGTTACGCTGCGAAACGTGGCCTAAGCCCCTCATGCCTCGTCAGACCGCTTCGAGTGCCCGGCCCATGGATGAAGAGACGATCAAAGGTATAATAGAAAAGGCCATCCAGGATTTAATCACAAAGGATGATATGCAGAATCTGATTGTAAACTTGGAAGAGAAGATGGAAAAGCTCCTTGTTAAAAAAATGGATGAAATCAAAAGACCCCTGGAAGATAGAATCCAAGGCTTGGAAAGTAAGTTGTCTGTGTACGAAGCGCATATGCAAGATCTGGAGATTAAAGCTGATGATAATGAGCAGTACAGTCGCCGTTCTTGTTTAAGGATAACTGGTATTCCGTTAAACTGGTCGATTTGGTTGATTTAGCTAGCATCAACTTCCATTGCAAAAGTCATTAGTCCCTCTTTGTCCCTTTTGGTGTGTCGTACGTACGTTCCGCAGTTGATGTCAAGTGCCACAATTAGATCTCCCATTTTCATCATGCACCGGCATAGCATTACGGCCGGTGTTAACGTTGCATGAGGGAGCATGGTGACTGTCATTTACCCTTTCAAATTCAATAGCTCGACATCAACTGCGGGACAAGTTTTTTTCTCCTTAGTTATTGTTTTATATGTAGCTTGTAATCGTATTTAAATTTTAGTTTAGATTTATGTTTTATATGTAATGGCCCCGGGGTAGTCAGGATATTGCTCCTCGGGGTATCGTCTTTGTAGTATAGTAATGTTTGGCTTGTAAGTAATGTTATATGTAACTTGTTATTGTAAGCTTTTTATTCTGAATAAAAAAAAAAAAAAACCTAATAAAAAATGGTTTATTACATGTCAAAACGTTTCCCTAAAAGTCCTTTAAGTGTCAAAAAGCTATCAGTTTGACGACTTTGAAGTTGTAAGTCATTGTATATTTTTACACCCTTCAACCGAAAACTAGACTTGGAAATTTGTAATTTGACTTTTGGGGCTTTTAGTATAAGCCCACTGTTTCTTGTATTATGTCCATGTGCTCTGACGGTGAAAAAGTTTTGAAAGTTTTCACAAAGCTGTCTATCGGGACACCTCCTTACAAACAGAACTGCATGCTTTTTCTCATTTCGTTCTGTAAAGGTGTGTGCTTTCTGGAGGTCAGTCTGACAATTGTTCAGTAAGGAGATGACAGCTTTGAACGTTGTGAGTTTTTGTTAGGTTCAAATTTGTTGTACAGCCATATACGGAGAACAGGTAATAGAATTCTTCCGTAGATTTTAATGAGGAATTAAGGAGATTTATATAAACTTATTGAGAAGAGCAGGCTCAATTTTCCAGATGCTTTCTTATACACACCATTGAAATTGGTATTAAAGGAGAACGTTTAACCTATTATTGTGCCTAAGTATTTGCACTCCTTCGTGGGTGCAATCGTCTGATGATTATTCTGCAATCTTATACAGTGACCATTCTGACTTAGCCTTTTCCGAGTATTGAACAGCATGGATTCTGTTTTTTCTGGCTTCAGATAAATGACAAGCTCATTTCTGGTGAAAAATTTGGCAATCTTTTGTAGATCTCCAATTAAGTTCTGTTCAATGTCAGTGCATTCCTTTCTGGATAAGTAGAAAACAGTATCGTCTGCAAAGTGTATCGACTCAGTACCTTTTCAGGGAGCATCTGTTACACCATGGTTACACACATTTTGTCATAAGGATATTGTCCATACGAATACTAATGTTCAAAATGGCAGATATTTCTTGTGCCAGGTAATTTGAGATTGACTGTAGTAGCTCATAAAATATATACATATGCGCCCACGAAGGATTACAAGTGCTTAGGAACAATAATAGGCTTACCTTTAACATATAAATATATATATATATATATATATATATATATATATATATATATATATATATATATATATATATATATATATATATATATATATATATATATATATATATATATTATATACGCTGTCACAATAAGCACCGCTTTACAAAGAGCCCTAATGTCGTTGCCAAAAGAATTACGGAAATTGTACTAAAAAAGAAAAAATCGCTATAGAATTTCCCAATTTCCAAACAACATAGAATTAGGAAGCCCGTTGTTCATTGCAGTCAAGTTGCAAGGATGGCCTGTTATCTCTGCAAATGTTCTGTGGAGAGGCTTCCGCATAAGTCATAGCATTGTTCTTGCTTCTGTACTATGTATTTTCATCGTGTTAAATGTACGGCTACGATGAATTACGTGGAACGTTTGGTACTTATCAATGTGATCGATAGATGTCCAAAAATAAGGAACTTTAAGATTTATTTCTTGTATTTAGATTATTGCTAAGGTATTCCCTTGGTCGAAAATCCAAAAAGTGTTGGAAAAACACTGCAAAAATGCGTAAAAAAGTGATTTATGTGTCACAAACTGTGGAATTTAGTTTTTCAACCAGAGGCGTACCTGAAATGCCAGGGAGTAGTCATGGTACTTTGCACCACCTGGTATCATCTTCGAAGTATTGTAAAGCAGATTGTTATTTTGTAAATTGTTAATGTAAATTCTTATATCTATAGAAAAATGTAATCAGGGGCGTTGCTACGGGGGGGTGTAGAGTGTGACACCCCCAAGGATCATGAAGTGGTAAACTACTCGGCAGATTCAAGATTTTCAGCTGTCTACTCGGCAGAATTGGTATAGAAGACTAGGGTAGTCCATCGACATAAATTCACACGTAGTTCGTACGAGCAGTTTCAAATGTTCACGATACAGTGGGTTACACTTCTTTACGCAAAATTCACCGTGGTTTGATTTATATTGCACACATCTTCTGAGAGATACTGTTTAGCCAATCGTGTATTGGTCGATGACGATTATATCAGGTCAAGATTGACCCTGTGACGATATCTGGGGACAGGATTCTTGCCAGGTAGATCAACGTGGATACCATTAAGGCATTATAATAATTTAGATATTCGTCGAATTAAATTCCGCAGTTCTAACACTGTATCTATATGTAAAATTCTTACTGCATGCAAGAATTTCTTGTTTAAAAACATTCCAAAATGCTGGTAATATTGATACGCTTTTGGCTAAGAGATCATGCTTTTCTGTCAACGATAGGTTATACGTTTTTTCTTTTATAAAAAACCTGGCTCAAGACCTAATAGTTAAAGTTTCTTAATTCTTAGCAACATTCTAGCTATGAAAGTTTCTTAATACTGTCTTAATATAATAAAAAAACGTAAAACATTGTCTTTCGCAGTATCCCAAAGGCCTAGCACATAAACATACTGTAGTGGAAACGTATTACATCCGTGGAGGAAAAAGGGGGCTTCTGACACTGTGAAAGATGGCACAGACTCTTCCACAGTTTCTTAACACTTTCCTTGTGGTTCTAAAAGTTTTGTAAATTTTTGCATGTCTAGTACTAAGTTTCTTATAAACCGTTTCCTATAAAAACAAATCGTGTATATCATTGACAAACTTGTTACTACATCGGCTAAAGTCTAGAATTTTTACCGGGGACCCCTCCCGGGCTTCCTAATTCATATATTGTGCATATGTAATCTGGAGACCTGGCACCCCCACCCCAACCAACATTTTCTAGCACCGCCTCTGGCCTGTATGTAATCAACAGGGCAGAAAATTGTATATCCGTTTGTTTAAGGGGCATTTGTTATCCTGACAAGGGTACAATATCCCTTGTACCTAGGGGTATCTAAGCCTAGCTCACAAAAAGTCAAGGTAGAGTCTTACTTCGTCTCAAGAGGCCGGTAATCATGAACAATTCATAACAAAAATCATAACAACCATGCCTAGCTATTCCCCCTTCGGATTTATTGAATTACGCTCACGTCTTAAGCCGCCTCTTTTGTTTGTTATAGAAAACACGCTTTCACAGTGAACAAAACACAAGTAATGCATAATGTATGCTTTGAATCAGTTACTTTCCAAATGCCTTCAATTTCCAAAACTGCTTCATAACGATTCTGTAAAGGCAGTCAATTTTTCACGGGGGCTCGGTCAAACACAACCCAGGAACCATAGCGGAAGTAAAGTGTAGAGCACGATCAACTCTTAACTCAAAAAGTTCACTCGAGAAACGCTTGTTTGACGAGAAGTCCAGGCGATCTTTCTTAAATCTTAACTAAACAATAGTACCTGCTACTAATTTATAACTGGAGATGTATAATAGTAATTAATAAATTTTTCATTGCGAGTTCATTAACACCCAGTTGCACACAGTATGGAGTATATGCAAACCTCCTAATAAACAGGCCGGTCAGATAGTAACATCCCCACACCAAAGCTAGGATTCGGCATTGCCTATCATGAAACAAGCAACGGATAATATAAACAGTTCCGTCGTTTCAAATACTCAGACAAATTGGTTACACTAAATGCTGCTTTCTTGCAGATAACGGTCATACGTCGCATCGTCGTATCGTTATGTAAGGACAGATATCGTATCTCAGTTATTGCAAATTTCATAGCCAATGTTAAGCACCAAGTGAACTTAAAACCAACTATATTGCTCCTATTTCCTACGGGAAGATAGCTGCATAAGGGTGTACAGTAACGCTTTTCGTAACACGCCTGCGATCCGTTACTTTGGCAGAAACTAAAACTGTGGATGAATAAGTATACAACATAGAGATCTAAAATCAAACTCCCAAATTTTCAACATGAAGTCATTGCAAAAATATTTAAACAATGACAACAAATGCGATAGCTGATAAGGTATTTATGCTTAAAATATGAAGGGAAACTATTCAACTCGCCAATCGTAACGGACAGACGTCAATGAAGATCTGAAAATTGTGCTCACCGTTCCATTGTGAATGTAGTGTATTGTGCCCGCAATAACAATAATCGTTCGGCAACAAACCCAGCCGGCTAGATGTTGCAGATGTTTGCGACTGTCCACGTAATGGAAAACGATCGAGAATAAGTTGATAAGTAGCAGGTACCCTCAGCAAAGTACGCTTGGATTTGTAAATGTGAGCGGTTTCCTTGGATGCCCTTCAGTTACGCAAACACTTCTGAGTCGTGCCGCCGATAAAGAGGTTGAGTAATTCAATCCCAGGCCACAGAAACTTGTAACCTGAATCACAGGTTTTTAGGAAATGAACATGTAAATATTGCCGGAATAAACATCTGATAAAGGAAAGTCTTTAGTTATTATGGAGATAATAAACCACCAAGATAATCCATAACGCTTGGGTTGTCTGATATCTTTTTAATACCTCTATAGCTCTTCGTCATGTTTTTCTCTCGTTGCTAACATCTCGTAAAAGTAAACTCAGTAGTTAATTCCATCAAAATTTATGAAATAATATGTCAAGTTCAAGGTGAAAAATAGAGTTTATCTATAATTCAATAATGGTAAATGAAGCCTAATAAATACGTCCTTCGTGCCGTCATAGGCCAATGTGAATTTGCAAGTGCTCAGATACGCGGAAGGGACTACAAAGCAGATAGGACCGAGAGGTAAGGACTTTTGTGGAAAACCCCATTTCAATTTGCAAATGTTTGTGCTCGTGCATGCGTGCACAATCTTTTATTTGTGTTCAACCGTCTAAAATAGGTTGAGTACAATTACAAGTGCGATATTTCTAACCATGCACAATAAAAACCAAATTATGGATGAGTTTCTAATAAAGTCCAACATAAAGGCGGTCCTGAAAGAAGCCTGGATGTTATTCATTTACTGGAGTTGTAAATCGAAACTGTGGACCTTTAAATGGGAAAAATATCTAGGCCTACACACGTTTTTATAAGACTACCTAGTTTTCACTGAGCCTCGATATTCTTAAATTTAGTCTGATTTTGAGCTTAAGAATATTCTTACATTATTATTAAATTTTAGTGATGTTCAGCATTACGTCTCCTATAGATTATATTCTGGTAATAGAAAGTATGTAGCACTTACTTCCCGAAGAGTTTATAAGTAGCACCATAGTGCAACATGCTCCTCACAGGGTAAGTGAAGCTCACTATTGTTTTGTTTTCAAACAACAACAACAGCAACAACAACAACAACAACTCAAAGCAGCAAAAGATCTCAAACTTGATGAAGCTTGAGCCTTGGGTTATATTTATATTATTTTTAATTGTCAGAAAATTTGGGCCTGTATATTCTCACATTCTAATAAAAAAGTGCGTATAGGCAACTCTGGCATGAATTATCGAAAGTAGATCATCACAACTAACTCGGCAAGGTAGTATATGTGCTAATGATATAAATAAAAATTAATTAAATTTGAGATAACAGTAAGACTTGTTATTTTACCACGTATATTGCTTGCTAGTTTCTAATTCCTACCACGCAAATCTTGTCAAAGGAAGATCACACCTATTTTTAACAAATTTGTCATTGTGGATCTGTAATCACTTTTTATTCTAGGCTCCGTCTCCGACCAATGAAGCTTTGAGAAAGCCATTTTTGCCAAGTAAGCTCTATGAATAGTTACTCTTGGGCGCCCAATAGTAGGGGTCCCCGCTTGCAAATTTTCAAAAATAACGAAATCATAAAATATAATAATAAGTGCCAGTATATACTTGTGGGGGCGTTTAAAAGTAAGCAGTAACTGATTGCAATAATTTTGAATTGATTAGTTTCCCATTTTGTTTATTGAATTCCCTCCATCTTTCAAGGACCCCCATATTATACCGATCATGGACAAACCATACCCACTTCCATTTGTTAACACCCACCCATCTCACTTCATGCTTTTGGATAAAATGCCAGCTCCCCTCCTTATTATACCCCCCTATTATTGGGTGCCCAGGGGTTGGTGGCACCTAGATAGCTCATATTGATGAATACCTGAGTAAACAGACCTCCCACTTTCTGTCAAGGTCAACATTTAAATAACACTGGAAGCCTACAAGCTAAATATCTGGGGACAAACTTCATTTCCTCGTTTGGTTATTGATATCTTTTCCTTCCAGACTTTGGTCACATGCACTTGGGATTGACAAAGGCGAATAAACGTCCACAATAATATCAGCACGTAGAAGCACGTATCAGACGAAGTAGTTCTACAAAGCAACATACACGTATTTATAAGAAACGAGTTTATAAGAAACCTAGTACTAGCAAGCTTAAAAGTTAAGACACTTTTAGAACTACATGGAGACACATTAGAAACTTCTGTGCCATCTTTCACAGTTTCAGTAGCATGATTTTCCTCTATGGATTCAGAGGTGTGCACTACAGTACACGTTTTTTATAAGGAACTAGCTCAAGGCCTATTTCCAAAAATTCCACAAAGACAAAGAAGGCCAATGAAACACTTGGCATAACCATAGCAAACAATCCATGCGGATTTTGGTTGCAAAGGAAAGGAATCATCTTTCTAATTCTTCATATTTTGCTGATATAAACACGTTTCAACTAGAAAAGTTCCTTAGAGAATTTTCCTTTAGTAGTAAACGCTCTTTAAATATTTCGGCATTTTACATGTAGGTTCCTTATAAAGTGGTTCGTTATAAAAAAGCGTGCATGTTTTATGTGCTAAAAAGCCAATAGGCCTTATGAACACTAAAAAGACAGTGTTTTACGCTTTGTTTTCGTTTTCACCACTATTTTTCAGTACATTAAGAAACGTTTCGAACTTAAATGTAGCCGGAAGTTAGGAAACGTTTAGAACTAAAATGTAGCCGAAAGTTAAGAAACTTAACTACTAGGCATTCAGTTAGATTTCTTATAAAAAGAAACGTCTAACAGGGAATCTTGCAACATACACTTTTTTTATAAGAATATAGTCTATCTGAATATCAAGGCTCAAGATCGCCGAAATAAGAACAATATAAATGATAATGCAAAGCTCAAGCTTCACCAAGGTTTAGGCCTATTGCTTTGGATGGAAATCTGAGGTTGTGAACGAGGTTACCTGTGGCCTCAGACCCTTGACCTTAAGGTCATTCAAGTACACCTTGCTAATAATTGAAATAGTTTTTACCGTACTGGAGTCGAGAAGAGAAAGAATTTAGAAGAGAAAGAATCGAGAAGAGCAGAAAGTCACTTAGAAGAATCAAATCAACGACGAACTCAAGATAAGCAGGTGACATTCCAGGTACGTCACAATATTGTTGAACTTTCAATGACATCAACTATTGTATTTAAGGTTTATGCAGTCTTCTACGGTCGAAGAGAATTCTGTGGTATTGTTCAGAGTCCAGAAACAGTCACGGCTCCACGGCTCTGAGCCGGAGGAAAATTTTCCTCTTTATGACGTATTTGAGGAAGGTTTTGAAATTTGTATCGACAATCCAGTTTCAGCAAAGTTTTCATATTATGCGACATCAACTGTGAAAGGCATAGCCCATTTACAGTTAAAGCTACTGAGACATACCCATTGTAGAGTTAAAAATCTTTGACTAGTTTTGATAATCTTAACTTTTATGTTGAGGAAGGTTTATGATGAAGATTTGGCAGCCGGAGGAAGGTTGGGTATTTTTCTGGACTCTGGTATTGTTAATCAGTATTTCTTCAAATTTTTGAGTTGGAATCTTGAGTCTAACTTCGAGCCTTTCAGGGGTGATTCTGACCTGATATGTTAGGCTTATTCTCATAACAGAAGTGAAACATGCTTGAGTCTTCTTTAGTAAACAATGTGAACTTCGCTTATCTGGTCTGGGAATCATTACGCTACGATGAAACTCAGCAATTCTCTAGGGAGTGTCAGTTACACATTGCTTATTATAAAAATATAGTCTATACGAGTATTAATCTTCAAAAATCGTTAAAACTTATGAATAGTTTAAGAACCTTCTTAGGTTCAAAATGAAAATTTTTTAAGAATATTAAGTCTCGGCAAAAATTAGGTATTCTTATAAAAAGTGTGTACAATTAGTGGTGGGCTGTAGTAAATATCCTCACTTGTTGGCCTATGATTATCCATTAGCAAGTGCTCTTCTGCATAAAACAAAAAACATTGATTTTAGATTGTCTCCCTACACTGACTGTGTGCCAAATAAGTACTGTCAATATCTGTTTTGATAGTTTTGCATCATACCAAAGCGAGGTTGCCAAATACACGAAAAGATTATACTACAAGTTCCTTACATGGTAGAAATCGCTGAAAAGCTTGAGCAAAATAGCAACCTTTTTGGCCCACCCTGGGCTAGAAAAGCTTTTACACTCACTCTGCTGATATCTTTCGACACTGTGAAACTGACTAAAATTCTCAACTAATCAACTAAATTGGCATACCAGACTCGATGGACAAGTATGTTTGTGGTATAAGGGAGCAGCTTAGCAAAAATATTCCTCCAAACAAAGCAAATTTGTTTATTAACGACAATTTGCTAAATATTAAAACTAGCTTTGGCTTTCGCCGTTAATACCTGAGCAGCTCATCAAGTTTAAGTCGAATGACTTCAGGATCGATAATATGTAGGTCTAGCTTCTTTCTGAAGAAATGTATGCCTGTACTATCAAACAGCTCTGAGTAAATTATATAACTTATACATGTACATAGGAAGACATCCTGACAACTGGAGAGTGGCTAGAGCGGCCTCCATTTCATAAGAACGGTCCATCTGATGAAATTACAGGCCCATCTCTATTTTGCTGGTAGTTTCCAGATTCTTCGAAAGATTGATTTTTGAAGAGCTCTTTCTTATCTCTATCAAAATCATTTACTTCTCTCAAGCCAGTTAGGGTTTCACACTTAAGAACAACAACTCAGATAACAAAAGAACTCCACAGTTACTACCATGCTACACTGTTCCACAGGGAGAAAGTAAACAAAAAGTATTCCCAAATAAAAATGCATACAAAATTAAGCACTTAAACAACAGCAATATAAAATTAAGCAAATAAAAATAATGAAAACTGAACGATATATACTATCCCAACACAAAAACTTAATTCACTAATCCCCGTTTGACACGCAACAGACAGAGAGATAGAGAGACAGAAAAGATAAAGAAGACAGACAGACAGACAGACAGACAGACAGACAGACAGACAGACAGACAGACAGACAGACAGACAGACAGACAGACAGCACACAAGCATAACACTCTACTATACATGCTACCATGAGATATCTATACAAATTAAGCCTACGTTCACACTACTCCGTTTTCATTGAAATCCGTTTTTGCTCCCAAAAACGGAGCTGTTTTTCTTTTCTGTTCACACTACTCCGTTTTCAGACAGAAACGGATATCTATCGATTGGTGTTCAAATATATCCTCAAAAACGCATCTGTTTTTGACAGCATTTTGTAAATTGGCTCTGTTTGCAGCGTTTTCAAATTTTTCCGATTTTGGTGTTCACACTACAGAGTTGCAGTTTTGTTTAGCTCCGTTTTCATTTAGCTCCATTTTTGGGGTGGACAAATGTGAACGCAAAGCCAAAAACGGAGCTAAACAGATGAGTTTTTGTTCAAAAACGGAACTGTGTAACGCGGCCTAAATACAAAGCGAGATTTACTTGCGTAGAATGAAGGCTAGCATCTTTCTTGTTGTATTTTACTAAACAGATATAAACTTTTTTGAAAATAACAGCTTTTAATTGTTTTTAGTGTGCATAGCAAATATTTTATATATCGTATTAATTAGTTTCATCCTTGGATTAGTATAAGTATGTTGTTTTTTAGCACGGCCCCCTGAAAATAAGTCATACTGACTGACGGAGCTACTGTGTATAAAACATTTTTAAATGAAAAAAATGAAAAAAGTAATGAATTGAAAAGGAACTTCGAAGGTGTATGGATTATCAACTTTCCAAGGTCTCAAAACTCCAATGCTGAACTTTCTTAATTTTTTGAACATCTGCGTATTGCTTTCTTGTACACAATTTTCTTGCAAAAACGTGTAGTTTATGGAGCGGAAGAGAAGTTGATATATAAGGATTTGTATTCAATATGAAGAATGGATAATACTATAGCTGCAGAGGTTAGAAATATTTCATTCTGGCACAGTAAATGTATGATTTAATTCCTGCTAACTAGTAACAATGTTTAGGGAGGACAAGGCGGGCAAATGCCCGTCGTATGCAGGTTAGATGATGCATTAGAGAATACATGGGGGCTTGCATTTATTTTCTATTTTCTATATTCCAAAGCTACTATGGCACACTGTCTCTGTCATTTCATGGGAGAGTTGGAGTGTTTGTAAACTGCTAAAGAAGTATGATGATGTTGGCAACAATTAGATCAACATTCCAGCATTGTAGTGTTTTAGGATAGTTTTCTATAGCTCTCTGCGAAATAGTATGTATGTAAAAACAACAAGGTTTAAGACAGATTGTGAAGAGAAAATGCGAGACAAATGAAGGAACTCGAGCAGGACTAGAAACTCAGTGGTAGAGGAATCGACATGCAAAGTCAAAGGGTGCGAGTTCGAGTCCTCCTTGGGTCACTCATTTTTCGCACTATCATTTCACCTAAAGACGTGTGCTCGGGGCGTCAGTAAACTATAAACACATTTATTTGGAATTTCCCAATATAAACTAACTTATCATTTTACGATCATATGGAAGTCTGCCGTTTTGTAATTTGTGCTTTTTGTCGGAAGTACAGTCACATGGGAATGCCAATTAATGAAGCTAACACCAGGGGAATACTGTTAATGATCCCCTAGTGAAACATGTGACGTGATCAAAAGGACATTTCTAATTAGCTACATTCTGCTCATGCTATTCAGCTATTACGGGGGCTGAGCAAGCATCGTAATATCATAGAATTGTAATTACACAATAATGAAGCATTGTAATAGCATTGCGGTAATACAGTATTGCAGCATTTGTAATATTGCGGTGTCTTCTTTGTTCTCAGTATTGTATAGCGCCTTAGGGAGAGTAAACTCTTACTAGGCGCGTCCTCCGGGTGGCGGATGGAGGAAAACCCAGCAGAAATGCAGGGCTGTCTCGAATACTCGATAAGAGACCGTGGACCAAATCCGTGGAAAAGCAGTGATGATCCTACCACATATTCAAACAAGAATACCGATGGAGTGGACAGAAAGGACGAATACTCAGAGTGGCGTTAACGGCAGCACATCAAATAAAGGCGCTGTCACGCCCGGCCAGTGCAGTTATGACCAGCAGGTAGTGCGCGTCCGCTATTTCTGATGTTGCTGATGGCTCAACTAGGCATGTATAGTTGGTGCCTAGGAGTCGAAATAGGGTTACCGCTACTGCTAACCTACCTGTTGCTGTAAAATTGCATACTTGGAATGTGAACACCATGTATCAGATTGGAAAGCTAGAGAACCTAAGAAAGAAGCAGGAAGGATGAAGTTAGGTGTGGTGGGTGTGATGGGTGTGAGCGAAGTTAAGTGGACAGGTTCTGGAAAAATGACATTCAGATAGTAAGACACTTTATTTTTCGGGAGGAGACAGACATGATGTAGTTGTGGGGATGTTGCTGTGGAAAAAGCTGGCGGAAGCAGAGATCGATTACAGGCAGGTGTCTCAATGAGTTATAATGGTAAAAATTGCTGCCAAACCTATAGGTCTGATTATGATTCAAGTATATGTCTCAACTAGATATCACAGTGATGATGAGGTGGATTTATTCTACGAGCAGCTAGACAATGTCGGAAGTCTGTGCAAATCAGGAGAAGTAACAATAATGATGGGAGATCTTAATGATAGAATGGGAGAAGGGTGTAATGGGAATATGGTAGGTAGTTTTGGAGTAGGTGACAAGGATGCAATAAGAGATAAATGGATAGAGTGGTGTGAAAGTTGAGAACAAATACTTATGAATATCTTGTCCTTTAATTTGGATGCTTTCTTTCAAAGCTGGCAACAATGAGATAAATAGAACACACAGCCGAGCGCTCTGAGTGTTCTATAAGAATAGTAATTAATCATCTGATAGGGGGTCAGTCATTTATAACTTTGGGTACCGGGGCGGATTAGAATTTGCAAAGTGGTCAAAAGTTTTATACTCCTTCAATTTGAGTCCAAAAATTTTCATACCCTTTTGAAAAATAAGTAATAAGTTTCACACCCCAGATTCTGTTTAGAGGTAGCATCCTTTGGAATGCACTTACTGATGAGATAAAAACTTTCGAAAATTTGGTAGCATTCAAAAAGAAAATAGCAGTCTGGAAAGGGGAAAACTGTAGTTGTAGGCTATGTAGATAAAATCTTGCTTTTTTATCTTTTTCTTACTATCGCATTAATATTTTACTTGTAGTTGGTTTTAACTAGTTGCTTTTGCTTATGCCATTACAACTATTTATGTATATGTGACCAACTGTAAAGAATGTTTTGAATAAAAAATTAAAAAATACCTATTTTGGGCTGACACTTGTACACATGGAAAGCCCAGGAGATAGAGTAAGTAACCAAATTGACTACATCACTTTCAAGGAACGGATTGTGGTGTAGGATGTGATCATGTCCCTGCAGAAATGATAGTGAAACTCAAAAGGCTGAAGAAAAAAAACAGGGCGGGGAAAGATAAGATTGGAACATATTAAGAAGAGATGAAGCGATTCAGGACCGTTATGCTGTAGAGCTCTTTAATATGTACACCGGTTTGTGCCAATGAGGAAGAGGAAGGTGAAGAGAAGGACTGGAGAGTGCTAAATGATGCTCTAGTGGGCTTAGCACAGGATACAATTCCAAATGAGGAAAGAAAAGGAAGGAAGGTGTGGATAACTGAGGAAATTCTAGATATGAAGGAGGAGAAAAGAGCACTAAAGAACAGGTCAGAGGAACTATACAGAGAAGCTTGACAAAGAATTAAACGCATGTGTAAAGAAAGAAAAGAGGAGTGGGTGAGCAAAAAATGTGAGGAAATGGGACAGTTAGAAATGTCAAGCTCAAAGTTAATGGCAGAAAACATTAGAGAGCCAAGAGGGAAACGAAGAACAACAAGAAGTACAATAATACAAAATTAAAGATGGGGATATCTCAACAGGGAGAGGACAAGCGCCAAAGAGATGGGAGGAGTACGTCAGGGAATTGTATGGCAATATAAGGGGTGAGAGACCAGGCTTTGGAGATGTTACACCAGGTCCTTATATTCTGATAAGAGAAATGGACAAGGCCGTGGGGAGAATGATGTTGAGGAATCCAGAGGGAAGTGATGGTGTGGTAGTTGACGTAGTGGAGGCATACCCAGTAGGAAGTGTGGGGAGCAGGGTGTCACACGGTGTGACACCTCTCTTTCTTGAAAAGTGATCGGTATATGTGCAGGTGATCGGTAACATCATCAGCACTTGCACAAATGCTAGCATAGAAAGTACAAGAAACAATAAGTATTGGTAACATTACGGTACTCTTGTCGATAACATCTGCACCCCAAGAGGCTCTTTCTCTGATTTTCTTGCAAAAATCTGCACCCCAAGAGGCCCTTTCTCGGATTTTCTTGCAAAAGTGTTATTGCCGTCCATAATGTTAAACATCAGTCTTGCAGTTGCTAAGATGTATAATAAGATGGCAATAATAATCGTTTGTAAATTTAAGACATACGGGGCACCACCGACGAACCATGAGCACCTACTCTTGCAAATTTTTAATCGTCTTCATTTAAATGCGTATTGTAAAGTTTTTCCTGGAAGCGCACCTGAGACCATACTATTACTATCATACCAACGTCAAGTCTGATGGATGTCTGATTGGCCGTTCTAGAGAGTGAATTTTTTAAAATTTTCTTCCGTGTAGGACCCAGTCATGTTGAATCCTCCTACATCACTAAAGACCCAGTCATGTTGAATCCTCCTACAACACTAAACGAAGTCATCAGCTCCCCAGGTGCCGTCGATAAACTCAAGGTGCCGTCCATATGCGAAGTTCCTCTGTTTGGTAAAATGGCAATAATCAAGTGCTGGTAGTACAAAAGAAGAACTGCATTTCTCCGTAATGGAAAAACTCTAACTGTTAAAACAAAAAATTTAGGAATAAAATAGCCTCAAAAGCACATGTCACATTAAAATGTTCCAGATAGCCACTATCCAGAATTGTTTGTTTTCTTGTTAATTATTCGATTTCTTTGCATGTTGATTTAGTTCCTCCTTACAATCAATAGACAGCAATTCAGCATTATGATTTTTGTCATACATACGATGACAATTACCAAACGAACTAGTTTATCGCTTCGTCTACGAGTTTCCATTCGTACACTAGAACTTAACCTATATATGTACGTACGTACATATATATATATATATATATATATATATATATATATATATATATATATATATATATATATATATATATATATATATATATATATATATATATATATACGTGGAAGGCCAAAACATCTACGGAACATGTACTTCTAAAACCAAAATCCCTCAGGAATATTTCAATTTTGAATGTCGTTATGACTGCAAGCAATCGAGGATTCACCAGTCAAATTCTTGTAGATTCTCGTAAATTGTGCGTAATCCTTGTAATAAGTGATGCATAGGCGGGTTTTTGTAATCTCTACGGTACTAAATGCTTAGATAAAAGTCAGGAACTATTAAGGAACTAGTAGCACTGAAATGCAATCAAATGGTATTCAAAATAAAGAAATATGTTAGAACTAGGCCTTGTGCTAGATTCCTGATAAAGAGCATGCATAGCACAGTGATAGCACACGATCACCATGTTAAATGATATTTGTAAATAGAGATATCTTAGCCTTGTCCACAGATAGTAATCACAGCCGATTATCTGCAATTAATTAACTAAGCTAGGACCATCTTCTTAGCAATTAATTAGCTAAGCTAGGACAATATAGTTTCAAAATCACAAGATAGTCAAATTATGTTAACAAAGCTTCTTTGTTTCGAAAAATATATCAAGCCGAAGTAATACTGTGTATGTTTCAACTGCCTAAAAATAACAACACGCAAGTTTTTTTAAAATCAGACTGCTACTAATTCAAGTAGTCACATAATTGTGTGGTTATGAAGACTACTCCCTTCTGTGAGGGCGATCACCTGCTAAAAATTACTTTGGGATAAAAGCAGGTAATACTCCGAAGGACATCCATTGTTTTGAGAGAACAACAGCATTATCCATATAAAAATTGGCAATGGACAAATCTTTCGCATCGCAAATTAAATAAGCAATTCTTATAGGAAAACAGTGGAGCTGAGCTGGAGAAATTCAACTGAAGGCGTGCACTAGGGTTAACCACTTACGTTGCTATTCGCCTTGGAATGCTGCACCTAACTGCGTGCAGGACATTTCCTCGCTCATTGCATGAAACAAGTAAATAAAGTAGATCACGTTTATCACAAGAATACAAGAAACTAATTGATTGACTTTATAACAAAGCAGTTACTTGGTATCAGTGCTTCGCGGATCAGTCTTACAGTCATTTTCATAAACGGAAAAAGGCAAGTTCCTTATCAATATTTATGAGATAATATCAAAGTTGATAGGATTGATTAGAAGAATCTTTGGTAATATCTAGATCAATATCTTAGCGTCTCAAGTATGTAGTATGAAGATTCAATACGCCACGAAGTACTTAGAAAGCATTGATTTACACGGAGTTTTCCTGTGAAGCTCCACAAGGATTTATATAGACAATAAAGCTCGGTTCTGTCCATATAAACTTTTATAGACCTACACATTCCTGAGCTCGCTATGAAATTCTTAACAGAGCTCCTCATACCAACTATGCAAACCAGAAAAGACATGAAAGTAAATTGAGAGCTTCGCTGAGATTGCCCACTTAACCTGGTAGAGTAAGCAATATGAAACAGCCAAGGATGACATCAAGGAATCCTACATACCAAGCACAGGCTCTAAAGCTACATTAGACAAATTCCTTTTCCTCCAGTATCCAATGAATAAACGTCAATCGTACTGCAACTGAATTCTGAATTTGGTACTAAAACTTCCCGTAACAATTGCACTTAGAATGGTATTATTAGCATTTATAACTGATGTCTACTTGATTGAGACAGTTTCTAAAAGTGTACGTACGTAAACAAATGTGGACACAAGCTACTATGGAGCAAGCATAGTGAAGTACAGGCAATCAATATTCTGCATAGCTAGCCCTTAACAAGACACTTTCCGATAAAAACATTACGCATTGAAGTTGTTAAGGAAGGTGTTTAGAGATTCTTGCTACTCTCGAGTTAATTACTTCAGCAGGTGAAACAAGAAGAACATTATGATATTTAGCTATGTTTGCACGCTGTTAATCCAAACTTAAAGCCATTCAAAAGAAACTATCGCTTTTTGTATCAAGGAACTGCAAAATCCTAATCATAATAAATACTATTATTATCACATACTAATACTAGTAATCACAATAATCATAATGTTCATTGTCATATTCATAATATTCAGTACATTCTATATAGCAATTAGAAATACCTAACGATTGTGATCACAACCATGGTAGTGTGACCATCATAATAATGATGATGATCATCGTCAGCACTTATAATCATCAGAGTCATCATTTATCATTTATCACTGTGCACAACAACTCGGCAAACACCTAGCTCATGCTGCTAGTGCATTGTTGTTATAAGGACCATAGGCATAATCATATTTGCAATCATGATAAGCATTATAATCATGGCAATAATATACTTCGATAATAACGCTCATAAATGCATTTACAAATGTTATCACCATCATCATCATCATCATAATCACCATCATCATAACCATAATCATAATCATAATCATAATCATCATAATCATCATCTTCATTATGATAATCATCATCGGCATTATCACTATCATCATCATCATCTTCATCATAATAATCATCTTCGGCATTATCACTATCGCTATCATCATCATCATAATCATGATAATCATCATAATCATAATCATAATCATAATCACAATCATAATCATCATCTTCATCATGATAATCATCATCGGCATTATCACTATCATCATCATCAGCATAATCATCATTATCATCATCATTATCATCATCATCATCATCATCATCATCATCGTCATCATCGTCATCATTGTCATAATCATCATTATCAGTATTATTATCGACGTATGCAACACAATCCAGTGTCACCACTAAAGCTCCTAGCTCCTGATTCTCTCAACATTCAATATTCTCTGTTAATTGCCATTATTAAAATCTTTCTCTCTGCCATACTTTAATCCCATGAATATCTTTGAGTGATAACATGTCATTCCTAGCAATAAACTATGGAATAAAACTACGCTAAAGCCAAAATGCTTATCTCTTTAATATATAATTCATGATGGTATGGTCATAGGCGGCTGTAAGTTCTTCTTACAACCATCAAAGCAATGCAGAGATGTGTTAAATATTTACTCTGAGAAACAAAAACTTTAGAAACTAGAAACTTTGCATAATCCTGTCCACCAGAAAAGAGCATAGTTAAATTATAAACAGTTTATGCTAAGTAATAGCATTTGAGAGTAATTTAAGTTAATAAAACAAAATAGACGTGGAAAACAATTCGCTCACAGGTTGTAAATGGCACAATCCAATACACATGTACTGTAGCAGAAGGCCAATGAGTTCCAGAAACCTGCGGTAATGAAGACAAGCTTCCTAAGCAAATTTTCAATTTTGAACATTCCTACTACCGCAAACAATCAAGAATTCGGCAGCCTTTCCCAATCATTGTTCCGTTCATTGCAAACAAACTTGCATGACTTGTGTGTAATCCATGTACAATAGTCCCCAAAAGTCCTGGGACACTGCACTTTTTGCATTCTTCAAAGAAATTTCTTCCCCTCCCCCTCAAACAATGTTGGTTTTTGCGAGAAGTGCAAGCAATAATGGGAAAACTTCATATGCACGCCAACTTCAAGTGTCCTTTACATTGTTCTTCGGGGAGGGGGTGCGCATATGATGTAACGATGACAGTATGTAGAGGAATGTGGCTTTTTATCAGCTTTTTATAAGTGTCCCCAAAGACTTTTGGCGAGTATTGTGGCAGTGTTTCATATAGGGGTTGTCTATAGTATCTGCTGTATCACCAAACCTTTATAATGTTTCTGTACTAAATGTGCAACCAAAACAAAGGAAATATTTTAGCAAGGAACTCTGAACTACTGCTATGTGGTCAAATTAGGTCCAAAGATACAGACATTTAAAAAATCATTCCTTGAGCTAGGTGTCTCTTAAAATCGTGCACTCTTCAGTCCCAAATAAATGGGGAGTCTCAGTAAATGTGGGTGGGGTGGGAATAACAATAAAGGCATCTTGAAGACACGAACATTTACACAGTGACTAGGACCTTCTTGGCAAGAAAAGTCTTGCTAAGATCGTAATCTTAGTCGTAGATCGTACACAGGTAGTCGCCGGCAGCCGCAGGTAGTGTGTTTCCAACGTGCTGTTGGTGTCCCAAACACCATTGCCTGCGATAGTCGCCGGCAGTTAACGGCACATTGCAAACCTGAGACTTTAATAACCTCGAGATGGAAAAATTTCAGAAAAATAACAAGCACCTCCGTGTATTTGGCACTGAAGAGTGCTGCAAAGGAAATTTGATTTAAGAGATTTACAAAACAATCATTTATGATGTACTGCGTTTAAGGATTCTCAGAGAGATACCCGAAAGCTCACTTCTATATCCATCGGTCTAAAGCAACATCTAGAGTTGTCAGAAACTGTAATAGCTAAACTGGCATAATGAAATACTTTAAATCATGTAACTATGTAATTAAGGCTGATCTGAAGTAAGCCAACCGTTTCCATTAAGGTGCAACGATTGCTGGCAACTAATTCGTCCAGACTTGTGCCACCTCCGACCCATGCATCAGAAGCGATGCTCGCGTCACTAGGGATATCTGCGTCACCAGCAATCCTTGCGTCACTAGTATACGTTGCGCTACCAGCGACCCTTGCATCAGCAGTACACGTTGCGTTACCAGCGATCCTTGCATCAGCAGTACACGTTGCGTTACCAGCGACCCTTGCGTCAGCAGTACACGTTGCGTTACCAGCGACCCTTGCATCAGCAGTACACGTTGCGTTACCAGCGACCCTTGCGTCAGCAGTACACGTTGCGTTACCAGCGACCCTTGCGTCAGCAGTACACGTTGCGTTACCAGCGACCCTTGCATCAGCAGTAGACGTTGCGTTACCAGCGACCCTTGCATCGTATGGAAATCAGGTGCAGACCATATGCTGCAAATATGGTATTTTCTAAGTAACGGTATTGTTAGGGCGATGAATGCATAATTGCGTTCGTCGTCAGCATGTTCAGTTTAATGTCATGGAAAGCTGGCATGCATCGTCTCCTTTTTTGTGGAATGTCAATACACAACCGAGGCTTCTTAAACTTCAGCTTGCTGCAAATCTGCTTTGTTTTCAATAAACACATTTAGCCACAATATGGTAAGGAATACAACTCCTATCCTAGGTAAGCAATGGGTGCTGATCAAAAAAGCATTCATCATAAGAATCTCGCAATACATGTCTATCAGTCTGTATCATGGTATATAGAAAAAATTTGGGCAAGACCACGCTCCTATCTTTGGTAAACAATGGATGATGACAAAAGGCATCCGCCTATAAGCTTTGTCAAACGTGTACAATCACAGCCAGAAGTCCTTGGAACACCTTTTGACTGCAGTATTTATGTGAAAATTATGAGATCCCGGTGAAGCACGACGGACTACGCCCCCCCCTACCCCCCAGAACAATGTTGAATTCACGGTTGTGTTAGCTGACAGTTGCGTGAAAGCAATTTGACTTGTTTACTGTGTATAAAACCTGTATAAATCAACATTGCTTTCAAGGGGAGAGGGGAACGCTCACCAGCAAGGTCAAAAAATACAGCAAATGTTCCAAGACTATTGGCATTGATTGTAGTTAGTTGAAAGAAGTCATGATCCTTACTTCCACCAGTCCCAGGAAAACCAGGTAGTATTAATGATTGCATTAGTGTGATCCTTGGAAAGTCCATATGACAGACCTCAAGATGCTGGTTACAAAATAGTCGCTGGGTAAGAAGGATGTCTTCGCTGAACAATATAGCAATATTCTTTTGAAAAAGGCAAGCACAACCGAATGGTGTACAGAAGATGTTCAGCAGATGCTTTTCAGGGTATAGAGCATTAACATAATGATCGAAAGTAACCAATGCAAATCGATTTGTAAATCAAACAAGCCAATTATGAAGCGCAAGTAAGAATGATATTGTTTTGTACCAACCAATCACTACAAGGAACAGATAAGATCCTACATGCAACGATGATGCATTAGTTCGCACCTCTGCTTTACGACCAGGGCGTACGTGATTTGAATCCCACTCCGATACGCTTTCAAAGCACTGTATTAGCTCTTTCAGCAATTATAAAATAAATGAGGGATGGGCAGGGTGCAAGCTACGCTATACGCAACTCTATCGGTAAATCAACTCCGATGGACAGTCAGCGAGTAAAGAACACCGAGCTACTAGGAAGGAGTGCCCAAAGATAATTAATTTCCGTAATTTACTTACTCCTCGTGTCTACTTACTAACTTACTCACTTAAACTTACTCCAACAAAGTAATAGCGTACAATACCTTTGCTATCCCTGTTATAACACCGACTGCAGGGATAGTTGACTGGACAATTGCTGGCATTGAACAACTAGATATCAAAACCAGAAAAAACTTAGCATTTACCGGCACTTTTCACCCAAATTCAGACATCTGTAAGCTTTACATCACCAGAAGTGAAGGAGAGAAAGGCTTAAAGAGCACCAAACACTTTTTCAGAGCAGGCTCATATCAATATACCAACACCTGACACTAGACTCTGAACGAAGCCACATTTTAACATAAGTAAAATGGTAAAAATGGCAAATAAATCACTTACTATAGCGCAGTATTGGTGTAATAACTTCAAGTGCGCTTCAAAGTTCCTAAATATTCCTAAAAACCTAGCATGTCCGTTTAAAACTTATTAAAAAGAAATGTCTTCAACTTTTTCGTAAATTTTTCAACATCGATGCATTGTTCTACTTCATTAGGAGCATCATTCCACTTCGTGGTCCCATTACACTGAATGATTTGTTTGCAAATGATTCTCTTTACTTTGGGAATATCTAGTTTCATGTAGATATTGTTTGATCTTTATAGTCTCACATTTTTACTTAGTTTCAGCATATCTTTCAGGCACTGAGGAGCTGTGCCTTTCAGTGCCTTAAAAATCAGAGTTAGAACTTTGTGCTCAATTCTGAGATTTATGGGCAACCAATGAAGTTGCTTTAGACATCTTGTGCCACTTTCATGAGCTTTCCTTCCTAGTAAAGCTCCGGCAGCTAACACTTGTACTCTTTGCAGTCTACTAATTTGATGTTCTGGTGGGCCTATCAAAATTTCATTTCAAAAATCTAAGTGGGACATTATTATACCCACAGCTATTGTTTCTGCAGCTTCATCTGTTAAAACTTTCCTCACTTCTTTCACTCTGTACAGTCCATACATTGCTTCTTGGCACATCTCTGTTATATATTTTTGGATATTGAGTTGTTCATCCATATAGATTCCAAGGTATTTTATTACATCAGTCCTCTCAACTAGCTCTCCATTTACATGGCTTTTATTCTCACATTTTGCAAGTTGGTGAGAATAGCCAAAGTATATGTATTCTGTTTTAGAGGCATTCATTGTCAGTCTATTGCTATCCATCCAGTCTTTCACAGCAAGACAAATTTCCTATAATTGCTGGTTGCCCTCACATTCATCTTGATAACCTGGTTTGAAAGATGTACTTAGAGCATGATCATCAGCATAACCATAGATATACAGGTTTTCAGGAGTAACATTTGCTATTGTACTGACATAAATTAAGTAAAGAACTGTCCCCAAACATGACCCTTGGGGGACAGAGCACATCACATCCTTTAGTGGAGAATTTTCTGATCCTATATTGACCTTGAACTGGCGACTTCGAAGATAAGATTCAAGCCAGCTAAGAGCTACTCCTTCAGTACCAAAGTGCATGCATAGTACATCTAACATGATATCATGGTCCACTGTATGTTAACGAGTGTGATGAAGAATCGATTAAAAGAGTATCTCAAGATATTCTGAGAAATGCCAATATGGAAATTAAAACAAACAAGAAACCAAAAGTACTGACTAAAAGGTTTAATGCTACAAAAGAGATTGAGCACGATGAAAGATATGCACGTAAGGTAATGCACCGATTCTTCCAGAGAAAGATGAAAAGTGATGCAAACCTTGACTTCCTCACAAGCCTCAGTCAATCAAAGAACAGCCATATATAATCTCATTTTGCTGGCTACCTCATTGCAAAAATGGGTCAAGAAACCCCTACAAGGTACTTGCAAATAAACACTAAGTTGATTAAGGCCGAGAACCAACTGCTGATAAACAAAGTAGGTCATGTTATGCAAGTGTAGAAGATGTAATGCATGTGATCAGTGTCTGTCCAAACATGTCAGCAAGGAATTATTTGCCATTACGGTATGCTGCATTGGCAAAATATGTATCGAGAGCGATAATTATAAAGAACCACCCTGAATACCAATACCATTAGGCTACTCAAAAGAACCTGAATACATAAAAAAGATAGGGCACAATGAATACTGGTGGAATCTGCTAATAATAGCAGCTTCGAAGGTTCCTCACAATAACCCTAACTTAATCTGTAAAACATTCTTAAGCTCTTAAACTATTTGAACTCCACCGATAACAAATTAGCTTTGATTTTAGTAAGATGTTCTGATTTTAGGTTTACTACGAAATCAGTTTTTGACATCTAATAGTCAATCTTGTCCCGAGGCTTGAGACTAGTTTGTTTCTTTTATTGTATAGAAATACCAATTGTAAATGAATGACATAAAAGAAGCTTACTTGCTTACTTGCTTAATTGAACAACTAGATACCAAAACCAGAACAAAGCTAGCAGTAACTGGAAACTTTCACTCAATTTTAGGCATTGATAACTTTCATTCAAGTTTAGGCATTGATAAGCTTTTACATCACCAGAAGTAAAGGTGGAAGAGGCTTGAAAGGTATCAAAGCGCTTTCTGAAAGCAGGGTCATATCAATATACCAACAGCTGAAGCTGAACTCCGAAGGAAACCATATTTTACAACATTTTAACGAGTGTGAGGATGAACCTATTAAAAGCGTACCTGAAGATATTCTGAGAAATAATAATATATTGATGGAAACAAAACAGAAGTCAAAAGTACTGAGTAGAAGGTATAATGCAACAAAAGAGATTGAACACGATGAAAACTATACACGTAAGATAATGCACGGATTCTTCTAGAGAAAGATGAAAGTGACGCAAATATTGAACTCTAAGCAAGCATGATCAGTCAATCAAAGAACAGGTATACATCTTGTCATGTTGCTAGTTACCTGAATGCAACTATAGATGAAGAGGCCTCTACAAGGTATTTGCAACATAAACGTCAGATTGGCCAAGGCATAGAGCCAGCCACTGACAAATATTGCAGATTATGTCATGCATATGTAGAAGAAGTAATGCATATGATAAGTGGCCGTCCAAATATTTAAGCAAGATATTACTTGCCATTATGACATGATACTCAAGCAAAATATGCATCAAAAGTCTTAATTAAGATGGACCACCCTTAACATAATTACCATCAACTAAAAGAACCCGAATATATTAAAAACATATATCATATTGAGCATTGATGGAATCCGCCAAATATAACAACTTCGAAGGATCCTCATGATAAGCCTGACTTAATTGTAGGGAATAAGTTACGCTATAATCAGATGTGCAACTAGAGATTTATGGAGCCAA
The DNA here is from genome assembly GCA_964019165.1 of Mastigias papua. Classification (NCBI taxonomy): domain Eukaryota; kingdom Metazoa; phylum Cnidaria; class Scyphozoa; order Rhizostomeae; family Mastigiidae; genus Mastigias; species Mastigias papua. Next base: position 11,187,747 of record OZ025270.1, on the reverse strand, counting down.
GGGTCTAACTAACAAGAGGGAGCACTAAGCATGTCCTAAAGAGAATGTTGGAAAAACACTGTTTATTGAAAAAAAACAATGCGTAAAAAGGTGATTAATGTGTCACAAACTGTGGAGTTTAGTTTATTGACCAGAGGAGCACCTTAAAGGCCAGGGGGTAGTCATGATACTTTGCACCTCCTGGTATCGTCTTCGTAGTGTTGTAAAGGAGAAAGTTAGTTTGAAAATTGTTATTTTAAATTCTCATATCTATAGAAAAAAAAGAGAATGTATGTTGAAATAATATTTTCAGATTTAGCAACAAAAGAAATCCTAAGGGATGATAAGCAGGTCTACTTATCAAAAATGCAATAAACAGTTTCAAAATTCCCCCTAGAAAAAGGGCACTTCTACCTTTTTGAGAAAAAGGACAGGGCTATAGACTCCCATGACCCACCACGAAGTTAAGCGCCAATCATAGGGCTCAGTTGCCCATCTGGCATCAGTATTTCTAAGAAAATCCAAGAAAAAATGAACTATGCACCGTTATTACGAAACATTCAAATATTTTATCTTGATTATCGCTTCAAAATGTTTACCTATAATAGTTGAAACAATTGGAAATGTAACCTTATGCATCTCTTCAAATACGTCAACGATCTTGGATTTGAAAATGCAGGCAACTGTAACTAATGGAACAGTTAAAATCTGCAAAACATTCTTAAACTTTTAAGCTCTCCAAACTCCATGGATTCATATTAGTTTTGATTTGAGTGTAATGCGTTGATTTGAAGTTTACTACGAAACTAACATTAACATCTAATCAATCCTTTCTCAAAGTTTGAGAGCGATTGGTTTATTTCATTCTATAGAAATGCTATTTGTAAATGAATCATATATATGAAGTTTTCTCACCTCCGTTACTAGTCTACTTGCTTGCGATATTTTACTTGCTTACTCTTTTACTTAATTCCGTTATTTCTTTACTTTCCTCCGTTATTTACTTACCCCTCTACGTTACTTACTGTCCTACGTTTGAGTGATTACGCGATTCGTAATGAACGGATCCTAACATCGATAATATTTATCCATATGTCGCTAGGAAGACAATACTGCTAGATTGTCTTGACAGCTACTGCACTTACCTTGGTAATGTCGAAAAAGACCGTAATTTTTGTTTTCAAACACAGTCAAAACTCACAGTTATGGATTGGGCCGTTCCACGGATTCTGAAATACTTCCACCTGCACAGAATCAATAAGATTATAAACTTCTCAGCTGTAACATCGAGCTAACAACGTCTGGAATGAGTGCTAAGGATTCAGTTCAGAGCTCAAATCTGTTTACCAACAATACCACACATTTATGCAGAGACTCCTGGTAAAATTTATCTTCGGATTAGCAGTTGCACACAATTCTTCAAACAGTAGCAGCGCGACTCCACTAAACGTCATCATGTAGAAGAGTTTATCATTTAGCCAGTTTATGGTGTCCAATATGTGTGCAAATGTGTGTGCAAATGTGTGTGCAAATGTGTTCTGAATCGAATAGGAAAAAATTTGACAAGAAAATGATGCAGCAGATAGTAAAAGCTGACAAAGCTTAGAGCGATATCGTCCAGCAGCCGTCAACCTATGTCAAAACTGGATTGCATAGGTTTATTTCCTAATTTGATGGTAACTACTTTGTCATCATTAGAGTGCATAGAACAATCTCAATTAGTATTTCTACTATGCATCATAGTCTGTTGTAAAAGGCCTCCTTGATAGGAAACTCCATGATCGTATGTTAGGTAGAGTTGTAATTGTACATGTACAGAAGAAAAACAAGGAAGGATATTAGAAGGCTTGACTAAGATATAAGAAAGATTAGGGCATACTAATAACATGACTGGAACAACTGAGGAAAATTTTGCAATTAGCCTATCAAAAGGCTTTCTCAACAACCAATCAGAAGCCTGAATGGTGACGCCACTTTGTTTAAATTTTGCCTGCCATCCCCTCTAGCAATGGGGAAAAAATAGTCGTACAAAAAAGGCCGCCATCAATACATACCTACTTGAAGCTCTCCCAGTTTTTAGCAGCCTTTTTGTAAGAAAATAAGTTATGAATTTCTCGCGGCTCTATGCGATATCTGCATCTAATTCTTCTACAGCGGCGTTCAAATTTCATCCTTCCTAAATTGTATGTCAAATAGGTTTAGGTACCCAAAGGAAAGTGGCTACCAACCCCAGGAGAACTGTTCATAATTCACTGTCAATACCGAAAAATTCCTCAAATGAACCCTTTCTCAATAGCCTCTTTTTCTTTTATATCGTATAAGAATTTTTAAACTACAACTTACTTTGACCAAATACAACAAGAAAGGACACTAAGTATTCTGACTCCAACTGAATATGTTGCTTACAATTCAACATATGTACAACAAGATAAGTAAAGTTCATGCCAAATTAGATGTTGAGTTTTTGTACAGGAAATAGACAAGATAAACATTGGACAGTTTTTGAGTGTACCAAATAATCCTAAATCTGAAAAGTGGAAGTGCGAGAAAAGCGAAAAGTTGTATTCTCGCATTTCACTTTTCATTTCTTCTAAATCCTGTTGCCATTACAAAAATACTAAATCTATAGAATGAATACATGCACATGGCCAAAATTCTTGACAGCTAATGTGAGGTGAAGTTTCTACAACTATTAATCAAATAAAGCCACGAAAAGAAAGAATAAAACAGGTGGTACGTTGCTGGTAGTCTAACAAGCTCGCTCCATCAGTTGAGTGAACAAAACAAGTGACATTATTACCTCCAATATTAATCTGTTAGCTATATAGCCTCTTAAATTTGAAGTTAATCTCCTTTTTTCAATTTCAACTATGTCTCTCCCACCTCCGAAAAATAGATAATGATTTGCAAATTTCTCTGAAACAGCCCGGCAAAGGAGAATACCTGCTGACGCAAATTTGATAAAATAAATACACTCTTGTAACGAAAAATATGTTTCTTCAACGACAATGAGAATACGTCAAGAACCATCGCAAATTTTACATTCACTGTAGCCACATGGAGTTTTAATTCACCGAATGGAATTATTCTAATTCACCGAATGGCAACTTTATAACTCCGTTTCACTCAGCAATAAGTTTGTTGTGAAAGATGCTGCCTTGATGAAGCAAGTCTAAGTTAAAGAAGGATATTAATTTTCTTTGTCCTCCTTCTCTTGTTGGTTATTGTCACGGGAAATGTGCAAATCATTACCTAACTTTCTGGGGTGGGAAGAGAAGAAGTTGCAGTTACAATAAGAAATTAATTTCAATTCAATGATCCTATTGAGAAGGGGGTTCCCTTGAGGAATTTTGCGGTATTGATTTTGAACTATGAACAGTTCTTTTGGGGTTGACAGGTAATTTCCCTGGGTGCCTAGACCTATTTGACATACAATTTAGGAAGCATGAAATTTGAACGTCGCTGCAGAAAATGTCCATGAAGCTATCGCTTAGGGCTGCGAGGAATTCATAGCTTATTACTTTAGAAAAATGCTACAAAAAACTGGGAGAGTTTCAAGGAAGTATGTATTGATGACGGGCCTTTTTGTGCAGCTATTCTTTACCATTACTAGAGGGGGTGGTAGGCAAAATGTAAACAAATAACGTCCCGTTCAGGTTTCTGATTGGTTGTTGAGGATCGCTTTTGATTGGATATTACAAAATCTGTCTCTGTTGACTGGAACAGTGCCGTGTCGAAGAACTCGTGCGTGGAGGTAGGGGATGTAGCAAAAGACTTCTACCGTCAGGTTTGAACAGAGCACCATAAATACTGACACGGCATCAAATTACCGATATGCAATGATCATTATGCCGACTTTTACCGACGACCCAAAGGATTGCCAAAGTCTTCCGAAAAATGATGGAGGTATAACTCCTACTTTGGCAAGGCCCTTGCTTCATACAATTATAATTTCCGATCAGAAATGCTTCTATCATTATCAGCAAGCTCCGGCAATCCCGCCACTAAACAAACACATCATTAACTTTCATTGAACCCATCTGTGATCTTCTAGGAAAGCTGATTGCAAGTCAATCCGGTTACTGCAAACATCTTATTCTTCTTTCCGCAAGCTTCCCACAATGAAATAAGAAATACTCTCATAGAATCCTCTCTAAATACAAAAAGTTCCTCAGACCGAATTAAGACAGGCATGCACATCTTTAAGACGCAAATCACCACCCTAAAGACTATTTTACTCAAAATTTCAAAAGTGGACAGAAGAGTAAAGAGGCCTAGGACTATTTGCAAAAATTGTGTGAAAGAACATCCCAAAGTTGATTCTTAATATATAAAAGACCACTAAAAGCTACTCCTAAAAATTCCTTGAAATGGCCCATTACCATATCATCATGACCACTTTGCCTTCAAGTCCGAAAGTTCAAAGCACGTTCGGTTCTAGTTGCAACTCTTACAGGATTTTCATTCTCAATAACTTTCACAATCAAATAAACAATCGGCTGAAAAGAGGCATCCTCATCCCTAAAGTAAACAGACTCATGCACACGTACATACATACATATTGATACTTATTAAACTTTGATAGCTCTAAAACTCGAAGTTTGTTTAATGTGTCCAAATAAACACAGAAGCTTTTCAGACAATCTTTAGTATTTCGTAATTTGTATGTTTCACTTCTAATGTTCCTTGACAAGTTTACATCTTACATTCCAGATTTGATGCGAACTGATAATATTTGATGTTGAGCACCATTTAATCAAACCTTTTGTCTTCGTTTTAGGCATTCCCATGTCTATCATAACTTTCAGTGCATTCTTGTGAACAGTACCAAGTGATCCGATTATGATCGCATCACATATACACGGCATCATTTCTCTTTCTTTGAATGCTTGCAAGCTCTTATACTTTTCTAAACTGAGGTTATATTTTTCAGAAGTGTAAACATCGTATGGACAAGCAATATCCAAGATAGTCATTCTACTTCTTTCTTTCATAATAATGCCAGGTTTTAGATTTAATAATTCTTCGTTTTCGTTTTCTATTTTGACTCCAAGTTCTCTTAATGCTCTCTCTTCTCTGTTCTTTATTTAGCTCCTTCCGTATACCTTTTTGTGTTACAATTTTAGATCCAGTTGCTGATCTCAATATTAACTGATTACGTCCAGCATCATGCAGATCTTCTCACCATCTTTCCCATTTCAGTTCAACGTTCACTTTTTTAACTAGAGTGAAGAGTTGTGGCCAGTCCGACTGCACACCAAAGCCCCCTTTGATTTGCGTATCTAGCAATCCATTTTCATTTATTGCATATCCGAGAAAATTATATTCTCTTTCTGTCCTTGGGATACCTTTTTATTGAAATCTAGATAGAGCGAATTACGTGTGATGTACCTGAAATTTTTGTCAGAGTGATTTATCATCTTTACAAGAAAGCTAATACGTGTTGCTCTGTAAATTACTGATGGTTTTCTCACCCGAAGCCCTCCTCGCTGTTTCACTAGGAAAAATGTTCTTACTGTGGTGTTATTGTTCAGGTTGAAAATTTTTCTTGAGCAGGACACAAGAGCTTTGTCGAAGTCTTGTAATTGTTCTTCTGTAATGTAGGTATTGCTCAAATTATGCTCGATTTTTGCATTCCTATCATCATGCCTAACGCTTCGATCTTTAATGCAAGTGGCAATAGGCAAGACGTAATATTTTCAAGGATCTCCTTATATCTACTTAGCATATCTGCTACTTGACTTGTATGTTCTCCGCTACTGTAGTAGGTTTTGCAAGATAGTTGTATGGCTCATGCCAGCTTAATACAGTGATTTTTTCACCATGAATCGTAAATTTCAGGTGATCTGTCTCCCTTGGCTTAGTACCACCGGTTTCCTGAGCGGCGTACATATAGCATAGCACATATTTATCCGGCCTGATGCATAGTTTTCTTTCCTTACTTGTGTTCTAAAACTTCCAACATTTCTTTTACTATCTTCTCATGTAGGCTAACTAGGGCGATGTCGTCGGCATATCCTCCAAATGGCAAAGGTGAAACTCTTTTCGTTTTGAATGTTCAAACTAGTGACTGCTCTTTGATGTACTTCTCTTAGTGAAGTATCAAGTGTGATGATGAACAGAATTGCACTCAGGGGGTCCCCAGTTTTTGTTCCGACAGTTAGCTGAAATTTTTTGGAAACTCTTTTCCAGTTTTGTTAATCCAACAGAAGAAAAACTACATATAAAATATAAATCATCTTGTATTTGGTACCGGTTTCATCCGTTTACGACAATTAAAAAATGGCGCTGTAGAGAACTGCAAGAATATCGAGAAGCATTCTTGCAACGGTCTCGGGTTAATTGTTCAAGCTAACAATGAATAGCCATAAATTCTTCATAAATAACAATCTTCGGGTATGGTGTTGGGTTCGAAACTAAAGATAAAACCAAATTGCAGAGTCTCTCCATGCAGTCCCAGCAATAAAACAGAAGCTTCACCAATTTATACGCCCAATTTTGCTTCTGTATCTCAAGAAATTGAATGACCTTTCTTGTCTAATCTAACTAGATTGACTTCTGTTGCTTGGATTTGAAAAAAATTACAAAAACGATTTTGGAGGTGAACAGCCCTGCTGTCTAAATACTATTCAATGTACAAGCTGCTTCCGAAACGAAACCTGAACAGATCGTGACTTATACTTAAGTCAAATCAACTTTTGCTTTATGAATTTGCCTATGCTTTTGTAAACACAGTCTTTGTTATATAGACATAATACATAGTAGAATCTCTTTCGAATTAGTGAAATCAAGACAACTAATTGACTTCGACATAAAGCCCTGGGCAGATGATTCAACATTTCACCCAACACAATCCAGCATTTGATGTTATGTTTGATGATGTTCAGTGTAAGGGGTGGTCAAGCAATCCAACATTTCAGTGAATGTTCAGTGAATGTTAGGTGAAATATTGGGTCGCTTGACCAGGGTTTAAACGAACTTTTCTGAGTTCTTTCATCAAACTATCAACTGCTACTTGTTTACTTCCAATTAAGGCATATAAGCAAGCGACCTGCAACCCAGTACCTATTATCGCGTTCTGCATTGCAGAGGGTTGCAGTGAGACCTCTAGCACTACGTTTGCGTTTTGCGTTGCAGAGGGTTGCAATGAGACCTCTAGCACTACGTTTCCGTTTTGCGTTGCAGAGTGTTGCAGTCAGATCTCTAGCACTACATTTGCATTTTGCGTTGCAGAGGGTTGCATTGAGACCTCTAGCACTACTTTTGCGTTTAGTGCTTCAGCGGGTCACGGCCAGACATCTAGCACTACATTTGCATTTTGCGTTTCAGCGGGTTGCGGTCAGACTTCTACCACTACGTTTGCGTTTTGCGTTGCAGCGGGTTGCGGTCAGACTTCTAGTATATTCACATAATCATGTGCAAATATAACGGTCTCTAGAGCACCTGCATCACCGACTCCTGCTATCTATACACGACGAAGTCCCCATAAAAATCAAAACAGAAAACCAGGCTCTTCGCAAAGCGATCATCTGCTTATTGAAAGCCAGAAATTTTATTTTACATAACGTGAGCATTGAAGAGCTGACGGCCACAAAAGAAGACAGAAGCAAGAAGGCAGACTGGAGAGTTCAATACCGTGACTAGTGAATATGGCAGCAAGAGAAAGGAAATCGTCAATTTTTAGGTATATTGCTTTATGTTGTAAGAGATGACGCAAAAAAGAAAGTTTATAATAGGCAATTAATGTCTGTAACTAACTTTTCAACCGTGGGATGACTAGCTGTAATCAGCCGCAAGGGCAGCCTGGAATTCGTAATATTGTGATAGAGAAAATATCGAAAGAGTTATCAGTGTCCTAAGAGACAAATTGAGAAACTACTTAGTGCAAAGGATATATTTACATAGATAATATAGATACAATAAAGTATACAGTTCTTATAATGAACGCCACGAGAATGCTGGCTTTGTCGATTTGCAGAAATCAGAAAAGAATTGCAAAGTGTATAAAGCGGTTTCTTCGTGGAAAGGGGGTGTACATCTCATGTGTGCATTAACTTGCATACGCAAACATCAAAACATGAAGCTGGGCAGATTTATAATTTACAGGATATGCTTTGATTTTTGCATTGCAATTGCGAAAGTTCTTTATGGAAGCTTCTAGCGATGAATTTATCATCGTTGTCATAAAATTTTGTAATGAAAATCGCATCGCTTACGATTCCACCTATTACGCAATTTTTAGTTTCCGATATAAAACCAAGTTAGAGATAGTTTTAGTAAGAGGCCATAATTGCAGTGCAAACATTTGATAAAGTCACAGTCAAGCCGAAAAAACTATGCTGCTTGGTTGCAAAGTGTAAACGAAATGATTATTTGAAAACACTACTAAACACCACTACAAGTTCAGAGATGGCGATCATTGCAATTCGTGTAACCCAATCAAACCAAAAACATCATTGCATTTTTTTGATTCTTCAAAAACTTTTTCTGAGCTTTTAAATTAATTCTCTTATGAAACAGCTACTGTGCTGAAAACGATAGTAATGGCCAACCAGGTATGTCATCCGTTTGACAACAGATTGATCTCAACCACTTTGACACAATTTTCCAGGTATTATCTCTTCAGATATAATAGATTTTGTGCCCATATTCTACACGCTCCGCTCTTCGAATATCGCATTGCAATTTCTCGGATTTTAGAAATCGCCTTTGGCGGTCGGCCACAATAAAACAAAATCTGCTTAGCTAAACGATTTCAGCTGGAAGCTGACAAACAGGATTCGGTAACTTGGATTCTGGTATCCAAAGGCCTTATGGGATATAAGTGATGTAACTCTGTGTTCATGGTTGTTGATTTAAGTCAGAACGAGCAGTCACAATAACCTAAGACAGTCTATACAAATATTTCTCTACCTTAGGCAGCTTTCTCTACAGTTCAAACGCGACATTAAAAGTTGATAGCCAGTGTGGACACCACAAACTAATTTGACTTTGAAACAGCCATTAAACCATAGATAACTGTTATTATTCCCGGTCAGACTGTAAATTACTGATTACGATGTTTAGTTTAATTAACCTAAATTATCATATTCGTACCTTTGAAAATGTAAGCATAATTGCAAAAACCACATCGTTTTTTGATGTTGCTTTGCTGAAAATTTTAGAAATCATTAATGACAGTAAAACCCCATCAGTTTGTCGCACATCAGATAATTTCCAATAAGTAGCAGAATCTTTTTTGACATACGTCTTCCAAATGCACCCTTTTTTAAGAGCGTCACTAATTCTTTCCATCGGCAATGGTATCCTAATAGCTATACAAAGCAGGAGTATCACGCTGCCTACCAAAAAATCTCACCTGGTGAGCTCGGTCTGAATTCTTGTTTCCACGTGCTTTCTAGCGCTGAAGAGCTTAAAGGAAGTTACTATGACAGGATATTATGTGAGCAAAATTCCCTGAAGAGCTTGTAAGAGTACGGTTTAATAGATAATTATAAGATCATCAGAAGAAAAAACAGCTTATCTTATGGACGAAGACTGCTGGTTGTGACAGGGTTTATATTTAATCAGATAGCAAAATGAATGAAAAATTTAGCTTGACAGCAGCAACAGTCAATGGAACCAGCAATTCGTGCACAGAATACGCTGTTCATCTACTAGAAATAGAAAATAGCAGTGAATACGCAATAAAAAAGAGATCAACGGCAATAGTGTCTGTAGGAAAGAAGAAACAGTTAGGAAAGAAGAAACAGTTAGGAATCAAGACATGACAGAGCAAGAGAAATGTATTCAGTGCTTTACATACACACTTTTTTATAAGAATATAGTCTATAAGAGTATAAAATCTCAAATTCTCTGAAAGTTGAGAATGATTTAAGAGTACTTAATGCAAGGCTCAAGCTTCATCAAGGTTTAGGTTTTTGTTGATTTGAGTTTTTCAAGAAATAATACATATGATTCTAGTGAACAACTCTTCAGGGAGTGTCAGTTACACACTTTTTATTAGAAGAATATAGTCTATACGAGAGTTAATGGTCAAAATCGCTGAAATTCAAGAATAAATTAAGAATATCCTTAGGCTCAAAATCAAAACAATTTAAGAATATTAAGGCACAGTGAAAAATTAGGCAGTCTTATAAAAAGATGAGTAGATACAAAAAAATAAGACTGTGAATGGGCAAGTGGTGCTGAGAGTCGCATACGTAATCGCATACGCATATCGCATACGAAGATGCTGAGAAGATACGTAAGCAATTAAGTTAGTGAGTAAGCACGAAACAGAAATATATTGTCTTTGTGCACTTCATATTGTGTTTATTCCATAGCTGCTCTACCTGTCAACCGAAATTAACTTACCACCATAATGTCGTATATAGCATTACTTCAATTTGCCTGTCTGACAAAATGAAACTGAGACAAACGTACCAGAAACTAAATATCAAGCTTTCAGGCTATATATGTTGCTTATCAAGCATCATAACGATATGAAAAAGAACGTCATGGCAGTTGACGTATCAAAAACCTATGCAGTGAAATACACGTTTTTTTATACGAAAAACACTTTTCCTGAGGCTCAATTTTCTTAACTTTTCACGAATTTGAGGCTGAGAAGATTTTCTTAACTTCTGCAGGAAAAAACTGGCTGAAACAGGCTACTCTGTATTTGTTGGGCCACCATAAGTCTCGATCCTTGTACGAGAGTTTGCAAAAATGAGCCAATATCAATTTCTGGCATGTAAAGAAGATGAACTGTAATTTTCTTAGCATTTTCTTGAACTTGAGCCTTGTGGTTTTCTTAGGATTTTCTTAAGATTTTGGCCATTTGAGCCTCATTTTCTTATAACCTTTTTTTTATAAAAAAAACGTGTATTCATTTGTATCATATTACCTTAGAGTCCAGTAACATAAAAAATAGCATTTAATTTACACATATTAAACCGGAGGAAGTGACAATTATGGGTTACTGATTGTAAATTAAGGACGTTTCCCCATTATAAGCTACCTGCAGTGGGACATACAAACATGTTTCCATAGGCCTTTATTTCAAGTGGCTGTTTTGAGAACAGCTCATAAACAATTCGACATACGTTCAGGGAAGATTGCTTGGAATGAATTCAATACTATTGCAGATACTTCAAGCCTTGAAACAACGAATAACTATGATTTCGTGGTAGTCACCACAACTCATGTCGAATGACATCAATCAATCAATTTGCCCCATCCTCGTGCCAAGGGTTGGATTCAATGTTTCTCCACTCATCACGATGGTACGTTCAGCTTATTGCCCCCGCATATTTCAAACCTGACTTATGTTGGTAAACCAGGTTGCCCTAGGTCTTCTTCTGCCATTCACTTTTCCTTGCAGCAGTGTACGGTGTTATCTGCTGTACCTTACTAAAGTGTCCAAAATACTTCAATTTCTTTATCTAAATATTTCTATATAAATCAACAGTGTTGTTAACTTTTCAGTACACCTCCTAATTCCTGACTCATTATTAACCCCGAATGAACATATCACACCTGAATAGATTGCTTGCTTTCAGTTATTTATTTTGAAGAAGATAATTTATGACAAGAAGCTAAGTTCTAAACGTCCAGTGCATATTGCAATGGAGCTGCGATGGTTCCCCTATGCAAGTGACAAAGAGAGGACAGTGTTAGCAAATGACTTACCTTTGAGCAACGGGCTGAAAGCATAACCCAAAAGGCTTTGATGTTGAGCACTTGATGTACAAAGCTGAGGATTGGGTCACTCATTTTCTCGCACTTTCACGTGGCAATAGATTCAACACGTTCGAAATAATCAGATGAATAGGAAATACTTCCATCGTCTACATATATTGTCACATCCCCTAAACATAAGGTACTTCGTACATTACTTATTTCAAACAAAGACAATAGCCAACCTACAAATTATCCAGGAGGTAACCATAATACAATATCCTAAACTTCAGAGGCAAGGTTATCCCCCGCCACACGGGACAAAAAGTCTAAAAAGAAAACTGTATAATATGATGACTGCGCAGTAAAACTAAAGTTACTGCGCACTAAAGCTAGAGTGACTGCGCACACAAAATAATATGGTGACTGCGCAGTAAAAATAAGGTCATTGAGCAGGCGGAATAATAGGGTGACTGCGTAGAAGAAATAATATGATGACTGCGCGGTAAAAACAAAGTAACTGTGCGGACAAAATACTATGGTGACTGCGCAGTAAAAATAAAAGTCACTGCTCAGTAAACACAAAATGACTTCGCGGTGAAAAAACGTGAATGTACAGTAGAAATAAAATCACAGCTGAAAACAAAGGGATGTGCAAAATGGCTCTTGTTAGGCCACAAGCGAAGAAGTACGTCTGCTTTATTTTTACTGCACAGTCATCCTACTATTCTGACTGGGCAGGGGCTTTATTTGTATTGCGCATTGACTATGTTTTTACTGCGCAGTAGCCATATTTATAAAAAATAGACCATGTATTTTCTTTTTAGAATTTTGTCTCGTGTTACGGGGGATACAAGGCCATTAATTTCCAGGAATATTTCCTGATATTGTCATGGAATGAGAACCACTGATAGCAAATCGGAACCTACTATACAATTACGTCATATCCATAAATACTAATGTAGTATGATGTACTAAAGGGAAGAATAATTACAATACTAGAAATATTTACAGAGGAAGGAATCACTCGATAAAGCGCCTGAAATTGAAGCAATGCTAAGATAGTCATCTCCTACCTTCTTGCGAGTATGGTATATGTAAAATACATAATTGCAAAAATCTAATGGAATTTTGTGATCACTTGCTTTGCAGCAGGCTGATGGGGAAGGCGCATAGCAAGATACCTCCAACTGAGCTGCAAGACCTGGCGAGACGCACATATTTTGATGTTGATGAGTTAAAAAAGTGGTACATTGCATTCAGCAGGGATTGTCCAACTGGCCGACTGACAAAGGACCAATTCATCGAGCTGTATAGAAATTTCTACGAAACAGTCGACGCTGGCAAATTTGCAGAGCATGTCTTCCGTACATTTGATATTAATAATGACAACACAATTGGTAGGGCTCTGTTTCATAATCCCCTATTTCACGAATATCTACACGATGGTGATCATGATTTATAATCATTTGATTATCTGCCCCACTACTCTCCGTTTCACGACTTTCTATCCCTCGATCTCTGTTTCATGATATTACGATCCTCTGTTTCATGATCCTATACCAAAGTCCTTTGTTTCATGATCGCCTATACCACGTTCCCATATGGCACCAGCTCTCGATCTTCTACCCCACGGCCTTCTCTCTTTTACACACAGTCTTCGGCATCATGATCGTCTGTTTCGGGACAACTTATTTCAAGATCACCTATACTACGGTCATCTATGACACGATCAGTTCAAGATATTCTATCCCATGATCCATTCTGTTACAACCCTCAGCTTCAGGGCCCCTGCCCATGGCCATCTGCTTTATGGCCGTCTATACAACTATCCTCTATCATACAATCATTACACCAGGTCTTTTATCTAATGCCCCTGTCCACTCTCACACGTGACATGGTAAAGGAACAATTTTAAACTACTGTTAATGGTGGAAAACTTAACTCGACTAAAAATTTTAGAATTAGAGTGAAGAGAAAAGGTAGCGATGTTGCTATTCGAGTTGTTCATCAGTGCTATTACAACAGATCTTAACCCTAAGTCAAGTAAAACGAAGGAGTACTTCATACCATATCCTTTCTTCGTTCTAATTCTAACTTCTAGGCTAAATCACTCAGAAATGCCTACGCTATGAGATTGAATTTGCAGGGTTTTGTGATCATTTATCATATGTTCGAATATTTGTTATCGAATATTTTTCATCTACCATAAGCTTCTTTCAATCTTTTGTAGATTTCCGTGAGTTCATATGCTCTTTATCCATAGCAACAAGAGGTACCTCAGATGAAAAACTGAAGTGGGCGTTTAGCATCTATGACATAGATGGGAATGGGTATATTACAATGTCAGAAATTATAAGCATTGTTCAGTCAATTCAAAAAATGATGGGGGCCCTAGATGAAACAATCACTTCTGAGGAGAGAGTGACCCAAGTCTTCACGATGTTTGACACAAACAATGATGGAAAATTATCAATGGATGAGTTTCTTGCTGGGGCAAAGAAGGACAAGATCTTTATCAGAATGCTACAGAATTACACGTGACGTGAATACATGAATTTGAAATATGATCACCTTTGAAAAGAATATGAATATAAAAACATAAAGCAAAGGACGAACTATCCCATAATCTCTAATTGAAATATATCGTAAAAGAAGCAATGCGGTAGAATTAAGGGCTGGCCAATCAGGGTATCGGATGCTTTGAAGTGCTTATTTTGCAATTTTCCTTCCAAGGCATGAACATTAACAGTTATTTCTACAACCTCACCCTTCTGGTAATAACATGCACAGTCAATTTATGATCTCAAAACATCGCCCATATGAGTTTAACAAGGAAAGGCCAACAAAATTCAAAGAACTTTATTACTGAAGATAAATCCCCAAGGAACTGTTCAATGTCTAATAGTCTTATCATTGTAAACACGCAAGAACTAGGAAGCCAAATTCAAGAGGTGTATAATTCCTAGAAAAATGTACGAGATTTCTGTGATTTGCGATTTGTTTGTTCCTTTTAATGTGATTTTCATTATTCTTCTGCAAGCTTGTTGCGATTTATGACTTCTTGTGACTATTTATGACTATGCTATTACTTTTTGTGATTTTGTCACAGAATGCAAGAAATTTTTCTAGGCGATATACTCCTCGTCCAAAATTTCTCGAATTGCGTGTTACCCCTATAGCATCTGTTTCATAGACAAGCTTTCCCTTGAAATGTACAATAGCAATTGAATTCCGTCTTAACACTTGACGCCTGCGATGTCTATAAAAACTGTATTTGTGGATATAACTAAGGAACGAAAGTTCTAGTTTTATGATGTTGTTTAGTCGTCCAAAAATGAGGAAATAGGCCTTGAGCTAAGTTCCTTAAAAAATGTACTTCCAAACTTGAAATTAGATAGAACTAGATTGGTACCTTTTTCACCAAACAATTTCCAGTTTCAAATATGGCTCCCACGCAAATTAACTTTGAATGAACTTTCCAACCATGGTGTATTTATTTTCAGCCCCAATACCATTAATATTTCAGAATTCTGGTTCCATCAAGGGAATTTTAAAAATTTGAATCTTGTAAGAATGTAGCAAATACTTTTAGTTTAACGATGGACAGGAATAACAGCAGTTTCACATTGAATGAATATCCAATTCTGCCTCATTTTCTGCAAGTGCTAAACACCACCCAGCTGCTTTCATCTCTGCCGTCTGTAATATTGATCTTGGAAAAATCATCCTACCCCTTTCTTTCCTACCTATCCAAACTCTACTCCCAGGGGTCATCCATACAGTACGTACGCCCAAAATCATAACATTTCTAACCGACCGACCTGTATGGGCGTATGAATTTTCCTTGATATTCCCTGAAAAACGTTGCCCATTTTTAGCACCAGCTTTCCACAAAATGAACACAAAATGCAACAAGTCCCCACTTTTCCGGAGTTAGTTGCTTCCTTGTATTTTCATTCTGTGCCATCCTGTCCGTATTTTCCCTCAGGTTGCATGATGGGTAGGCCTTTTAGTAGCGCACGCCACCGTAGTACGCTTTGACCTTTACCAACCTACGCCCCAACGTGCGTGAGTACCCACCCGCCGACGCTCAAAGCGTACATACTTTCTGGACGACACACTATTGGATTTAGTCTAGTACATTATAAGTCAAAATCCCATCTTCTTCAAACATACATTGTCTGACTGACGTTTAGGTATACAGTATACATCAGAAAATATTTATAACATACCGCAACAATCTATTTAGCTCCCCTCTCCAACAAGCTTCCCTCAAATCATGCCGTGGAGAGAATTCCACTATCCTTACAGCCCTCCTCAAAGCTAACCTTAATATAAAAAATTCTGCAGTATAGTTCGCTC
Organism: Mastigias papua; assembly: GCA_964019165.1. Classification (NCBI taxonomy): domain Eukaryota; kingdom Metazoa; phylum Cnidaria; class Scyphozoa; order Rhizostomeae; family Mastigiidae; genus Mastigias; species Mastigias papua. The sequence goes on along the minus strand of OZ025270.1, from coordinate 11,171,742 downwards.
TTTCGAAAGATGGTCATTCAGACTCATGCAGAAGTTCATTATAGGCCCCTGCAGCAAATTTTCCCAGTAGTCTTACAAAATACTCTGGTCCATGGCTACTGCTTGATTCGGTAAAATGTACCAAAAAACAATTGATTAATTGTACAAATGTGAGCGGTTGTACCTGATCAAATCTCAATATTCAGTATGATCCATTGTCGAAGAGTAAACTAACATACTTCGGCATCTGGCCCCATTCATACATAAATATAATGGCGCAGTGGGTAGTAGCTTAGGAGGAGCTAAAAGCAAAAGTTCCTAATAAATATCCTTCATTAAAATCTCTCAAGTTGTGGTCAGGGGCAGTGGCATGCTAGAAGGTAGTCGTCTACGGGGGAGGCACAGTAGCTCAGCAAAGCCGCCAAATGTTTGAGAGTCCTGTCAGGTCTATTTTCTCCCAACCTAAATGGCCAATCAGCATGCAAAATGGGCCTAGCCTTATCATGTGTGGTCTTTATCCTGTGTGATGATTGGTCAATTAGGTCGGGAGAATATAGACTTGACAGGGTTCTTAAACATTTGGCAGCTATGCTCTGTAGCTCTAAGAAATAGTGCGCCCATCTACCATCTTACACTACAGATCCGTAACTAAAGATATTATATCTTTCACTGCAACCAATCATATGGCAAGATGTCAACTAATGATTCCTACAGAGTTAAAGATGATATATCTTTTATAGAAACTCTAACTACGAATTTTTCCAGTTAGATTAGAACCCGTTCTGAGTACTGATGGGCGCAGATGAATCAAAGGTCTGAAACGAACACCTTAGAATTAGGGGTCTCGCCGGGAATTGATACAAGGGAGTTGATGAACTCATATAGTGACGTAGCAGGACCGACCATCTTTGGATCCGATGTAACAGAAAATTGTTGGAATTTTATTTCTAGAATGGCTAAAAAGACATCTCCCACACTAAAATTTGAATGTGAATAATGTATTGTAGTCCTAAGGCACTTTCATTTATCTTTTGATGAAAATATCCAACACAGCAAAGGAACATGATAAGATAAAAAAAATCCGATATAAAGTAGCAATATTTCAAAAGTCCAGCAGATTATGTGATAGGGAGGACTGCAGTCCCTACTTCTCCGTTCAACAACGGTGAGATAAAAACTCTACTAGAAGCATACGGACCCAGGCTTTGTCTAATATATCAATGTTGACTATGCTCTAACGAACATCGCTCATTTTCATATTGCCAGGCATATATCTGAAGTCCAGATAGTGTTTCGGTTGCTTGATTTTAAGAGCTTTTCAAACAATAAAACTGAGTTCCTGTAAGCAGTAGATTACAAACCATCAAACATTACAAAATCTTGCATTTAAAAGCGATCTTTTCATTTCCCATAGGCTTTAGGAGTTAAACTTTTCCAATTCTTTTCCTCAGTACGGACGTCAAATGTCTCGTCTGCTATTACTCGTAACATGCTTTAACGATTTCATGAGGGCAACAGAGAATTAGAGTGATATTGAAAAACAGAGATGCAGCAAATTACAGAATCCTTTCTGACCAGAATAAATGAGGATACCATGCCAAAGTGAAAATTAATTGCGGATGTAACACCTGGGATTAGGCAGATGAAACTGCCTCGCTGTAGTTTTGAGGATTCACAAAAAACCTATCCCTCAGGCTTACCGCTAATGAACTTCTCAACGTGAAGAAGTTTAACAGAAGCAGTTGTTAAGCACTTCTATTTATGAGATTAGAAATCATAGATAACTTAATAAGAAATATCAAAACACATATTGAAACTATGGAAATATGCTTTGCATTTACCCTCATTTGGTAGAAAGCGATCTAGTCACAAGGAACGGAGGCAGGTAGTTGTCAGAAGGGAAGGGGGCAACACAAAAAGAGCAGATTTCGTGATTTGTTAAAAGCCCACAACACAAAAAAGCAATAGCTATAATTATTACAGCTCGAAAAGAAAATGGAATAAATAACATCCTAGGTCATGTCCTCCGTTATGAATAATAGTTTATCAAATCTGGATGATATCTGAAGGTGTCATTTGAAATGTGCCCGAGCTGGATATCTGTTTGCAAAACATAAAACAAGAAACCTTACAAAACTGTATTCACATTTCCATTGGATGTGGATGTGGTCTTCTTTTGGAAGCACAAGATGGGCATGTCAGAAATTGCAAGCTATGTCAAAGGTTAAGTTACAAACCTTATTAGTATCTAAAAGGTAATAAACTTTAATACATATCACGAGCATATATATTAATGTGTATCAGATTTCAAGAGTTCGCACTAGATTCTCCAGATAAAATTCTCTGGCTTTTCCTTGACTTTTCATTAAAATCAGACGACGTTCCCTGAACACTTATGGCATTGAACAACGTTTCTAAAAACCATCTTCAAAGGTAAATGCTAAAAGTATGATTGATGAATTCCACACAAGATCAAATATCAGAATTCCCTGACTTTTCCCCGGCTCTCTAATTATTCCAGGTGTTCCCTGATTTTTGTCAAAATATTGCAGGTTTTCCAGGTCCTGTACGAACCCCGGATTTGATGACCTACCTTCAATAAACAAATGTGTCTTATTTACAAACTCATATTTTTCCCAGTTACAGACCAACAGTTTCGATTTGCAACACAACAAGATGAGTCCAGCCCAAGTACTTACTTTAGGCCCTGCTTGCTGGGAAGCTTCAACACCCAGCAGTAGACTCGATATAATTGAGCAGTTTTTGACGAATGAATAACACCCCTTTCCAACCGAATAACTTTCCCAGAGGACAATCCCAATGAAGATAAAGATATATATGAACAAGAGTGATGTTAAGAAGGGATAGTCACTAAACAATGACCAAGATTAATGTGTTGGATTAAAGCAAATAGTGAATGTAGTGATTGCGGCTAGAATTCTCCTAGCCAATACTACGTGGAACTCTGGAACCATTACAAACCAACTGATCCAAAGTACAGTGGCATTCCGTTCCATTATATTCTCACGATTGCCCATCAAAAAGCTCTTGTTTTGGGCTTTCACAGCACTTCGAGCATGTCCTATTGTTGATGATCATTACTGAAGAGACACGACATGTCTTAAATACGACATTGGAAAGTTTTAGAGAACATTCGAGCATCAAGCATATTGGGCACTCAAAATAAGGTGATAACGCAAATCTTCAGTGGATTTTTTCCTGTCCTGTATGTAACACACGTATGGAAATTTTATCGACATAAATGGATCTATTCTCTTGCACTATAATCTACTTAACAGCTTAAAAGAACGACACCGACGCAAATGAAGCTCTCTCCTACACAGCGGTGTGCGTAAAAGGTTTATCAAGAAGTCATCAACATATAAGTAACTATGGAATGACCTGTTCAGCTAATAAAGCAGATATCTGGCAGCTGCTTCATGACAAGCACACTTATAAAAACACAATATAATTAACTTCGATGCAGAAAAACATTAATCTATTAGTTAAATTATCGAGCAATTCAGCTAGCTACCAACAGCATTTTGGGAATGCAGACAAAGACCGTAAAGTCTGAAACTGAATATAAGCAATAATTCATAAAAAAACGAACAAACTTTACAATCCAAAAGATTCATTTTAAAAACAAAACAGACACGGAACAGGTTAGCAATGTATTTGCGTGCTAGAGATCCGGAGCTGAATTTCAAGTAGCATGGTACCTCCTTGTTCTGAAATATCAAGGGCACTAAAGCTGTGTGTGCTGCCTTCTTCATTAATACTCAGAACTCAAACGTGGCGGTTGAGGAGCGATTTGTAGACTACGTTGCTGTCTACATCAACGGACCTTCCAGCAACGCAACTGGAAAATGCGCGTTCTCATGCGCCACAGGCACTTCTGAGATTTTAGTACTGCAACTGTAAAAACGAATAATTGTAAAGGTGCTTTGAAATGAAACAAAATAGGCTGTCAGATCAAATGAGTTGATTATTGAGGCGTTTTCTTTGAAAATTATGGAGGCTGTCTCCAGTCTATTCAAACAGAACTTTTAGAAGATAATATCCTCATCTGCTTACAGGTTATAATCCCGCACAACGTCACAACAATACAACGATAACTCATGCACTGAACTTAAAAATAACAAACATTTAAGAGCCATCATAACACTGCAGCAGCGTTGGATATTGATCGTGGGTGATATCTAGGGAATAACAAACGGCAAACAAGGTGCACTTCTTTTTACGTGAGCAAGATCATTTTTAACGAAAGTCGATAATATGACGTTGATAAGGGGCCCTCTTCGGAGTACTCAAGGGAATCGATACAAGAAAAAGGACTTATGGACAAAAAGAGCGGAAAGAAGAAAAAGAGAAGTAGGGTATATTGAGTGACAAAATTTTTTGTGACTAAGGTTGATGATTGAGTCTTCTTTATGTACAAAGTTATAGTTCGGAAAACGGAGTTGGTTAAAAAACTGAAACGTCATGTGTTCTCTCGTTGAAAGATACTATTGGACTATTCATATGAGTACTATTCCACATGTTTCTATCTTGTTGCTACATAGAGCTTCAGTATCCTTATCAAATGTGTTCCGTACATCTTCCAATTGGCCCCGCTCCAAAAAGGCCCTCGTCGAATAAGCTTAGATCACAGCCTAGAACTACACATTGCTCTTATACGCTCTCCCCTCCACAAGTCCCAGTCATAGAAGATGAAGAAAGGCAATGTTATAGATAAACTAACTACTAAATTTAGACCATTAATTTTACACTTGAGTAAGGTGTTTTAAAACAACTCTTTATGAGGCACGCTTCAGAAGATTGTACAAGTTCCCATCACATAAGCCTCCTCTCGAATAAGCTCCCGTCCAAAAAACATAAAAAAATAATATGAATGAGGATTAATTTGAAAATTTACGGTAATGCAGAATAATGGGCGAATAGTTAAGAGGCTACAGGGCATCGGGACCTAGTTTGAATGCTCAATCGCTATCCATCAAGCAGCAAATGGTACCAAGTAGTCAGTGGTGGAAGCTTTGATGTTGTTGGGGGGGAGGGGGGGAGCAGACCTCGGAAGCTTCGGTGAACCTCTGAGGAGCAGTTATAGTGACCAAGCCCCAAAAATTCCATATTGTTCTTTGAAATTGCTGGGGACAACCGATCCCTCCTGCTCGCTCCATAGTGTCCGCCACTGCTAGTAGCCACACTACGGACAATATCAGTGAGGAAAGGAACTGGCCGCTCTACCTAAAGAAGCCAACAGGCCAGGAGAAGTGTCCTTCCCAACAAGGTGCTCGTCAACGTATGAATGGTACTTAGAATTTACCAGTACCTTAATCATAGAATAAGGATTAGGCAGAAGGGCAACTCTCGTAGGTACCTTTGTTGCTTTGGCAACGCAAAACTTTTAACGAACGAGCGCATTGATGATTTTCTTGCGTATGCGCATACGTACTCAAAAAGCATTCTCCCGTTTGGATTCATCACAATTGAAAGCATTAGTAGGATTCCCAAGAAAGGCAATGAAATGAAACAAAGAGCAAAAGAATGCTAAAATGTCTGACCGATAGTCGGGGGAAATACAAGAGTCTCGTTTGGAATAATCTAGTCAAACTACGGAAAATAACCCTATAATGTCAAATCTTACTTGCACTATTCAAATCTATTTTGGTTTCACAGCAAAAAAGCTCGTCAGTGACTTCATGCCAGTTTTATCGACTTTTGCTAGCTGTTTCTGTATGGTTGTGAGCTTTACAGGTTTCTAAAAGAAGAAATCATTAGACTGGCCAATAAATTTAGGGAAATAAATCAGTTTCGACATTTCCGGTGACAAAACTGAAACCGAGAAAGCTAAGACAACAAATATTAAATTGTTAACAAGATGTACTGCAAACAGTGAGGGGTCTCAGGGAGTCCAAAGACGGCAAATGCTCCTCTGAAGTACATTAGTCACGCAAATCTATCCTACAAAGTTGGCAAATGTGGTCCGCCTAAAGATTTCAAAAAATCCATCACTGACTGCACCAAACGAATTTTATCGTGAATCAATTAAATCATTGGAGTTACCTTTTCTTGTTTAACCTTCTGATCCCTGTAGTCCTCGAGACAACCATTTTCAGTAACGTCTCCATTTAACTTCTGCCTCTAAAACAGGAGAAAAGCGTCAGAAAAACACTTGTCACTGTGACCGCCAACTTTTCGAGGACAGAAATTTGATATCACTACATCACAAACTTCTCTCGGCAGATGAACACCAACAATTAACTGCAAGTCAACTTCGTTCTAACTGGCCCAATCTCTATCATAGGCATTCATAGGCGCTTTCATAGGCAGAAAAGCAAAAAAATTTAGGTGGAATGGGAGGACGCGAAAGAATTTGTAGCTATTGATTTACATAGGCCAAACAAACCTTGCTATTTTTCACAAGTTTCCTAAGCCATATTTCGACTGTTATAACATATATGCTGAAATTTTTAATCATAATTGATTGAAGTGTTACTGACAGTTCTATGGGCAGAAATGAAGGCGGAAAATTTATTAAAGGTCGGTCACCGTGACCGGTCATTTATGGCTTTAGTTGGATGGAACCCTGCTGTAGAACTCATTCCATAATTTTGCTCGACGACAACGAAAAGCTTTATGACCTGTAGATATTCGCAACACAGTTTGAATCATATTGCTGAAAGCTTGCAACACGTAGAGTATTATTACAGCAAGAACAATATCAATTGTAACAACACAAAGCCAAAATTATGCAGCACACCTTAAAAAATTATAGAAAACATACTAAATAAACTGGGGCGAAGCTTGATTGTGTCACTTAAAAAGGTGTGAGGTGCGCAGGCGCTTCCTGATTGTGCTAGCACATTTATCGGTATTGTTGACTAAACCTAGCATTTTCAAAAACTTTCTGTTGAAAGTATCGCTTTTGCTTTACTACCATAGATCTTAAAGTCAGAACTCAAAAACACAAGACTTCAAAGTCATCGTCTGTGAACTTGAACTTTTTTTTTAGTAAGTTACGTCAGGAAAAGGCCAATAGAGCCTATAACACAGCCCTGGGAAATTAAAAAAGAGAAAGGAAAGTTAAGTAGATGGGGAGATGAGATCCAGTTTGTTGATGTTAGATTTGAAGCAAGATAAGTAGTAGGATTCAGGAAAGGAAGTGGAAGGTAAGGTGTTCCAAAGTTGACAGGTTCTTGGAATGAAAGAGGATTTGTGGGAAAGAGTTCGTGGATGAGATAGTATGACTTGGAAAGGGTGTGATTGAGTAGAGCTTCTTGTGGGTCGAACATGCCTCAGGGGATCAGGAATAAAATCCTTGATTCCCAGTGAGTAATGTCCATGAAAAAATCGATAGAAAATGGGCAGGTCTGCAACCAGACGACCATGAGAGAGAGATTGGGGAGATTTGGTGAGGCTTGGATTATTTATGAGACGGATGGCATTGGACTGGACTTTGTCAAGAAGGTATAGAGAAGATCTGGGAGCACCACCCCAAACATGGGACCGGTACTCCAGAAAAGGACGAATCTGAGATTTGTATATAGTCAGCAATTGAGAAAGAGAGAAAAAGCCACAGGCTCTAGAAAGGAAGCCAAGTTTCTGAGATGCATGCTTAGCAATGGAGTGCGTGTGGGTTTTCCAAGAAAGATTAGACGACACTGAAAGACCAAGCTGAGTGAAAGAAGATGAAATGTCCAGTTCATGGCCGCTCATGAATACAGGGGGGGGATCTTGGTGATGTTTACGTGAAATAACAACCTGTGTCGTCTTTCTTTGATCAAACTTAACACGGCAATCATTACCCCACATCTCTACGGTTGACAAGTCATTTGTGAGAAGTGAGGCTGAGGTGTTACGATAGGATGAAACATTGGAGTAGGAAAGATTTAGTGGATTAGATGAAAAACATGAACTTATATGAGTATCATCGGCGAAAGAGTAAATACTGGAAGATGTAGAGGAAAGTAGGTCGTTTATGAAGAGGATGAATAAAACAGGCGAGATAACAGAGCCCTGAGGTACACCAGAGTTGATAGAATGATGTTCAGAGATGAAGCCATCGACCCTAATTGCAAATGATCTGTCAGAAAGAAAGCTAGCAATCCATGTAATGACGTTGTTGTGCAGACCAAACACTGGTAGTTTAGCAAGGAGACTTTTGTGCCAGACACGATCAAAGGCTTAGGAGATATCAAGAGAAATCACTCTGCTCTCACCATAGGATTCTAGAGCAGAGGACCAAGCATGAACAGCGTAAGCTAGAAGGTCACCAGTAGATCTGGCTTGTCGAGAGCCATACTGGTGATCAGAAAGAAGGTTGTTTGTTTCAAGGGAGGCAAGCAGTTGTTTGGTGATGATAGTCTTCTTAGTCTTAGAGATGAGTGAAGTGATTGCAATTGGGCGATAGTTCGAAGGGTCAGACTTGTCCCCTTATTGGGGATAGAGAAAACGTGGGCAAGTTTCCAAGAAGAAGGAAGTAAACTAACAGAGTAGGAAAGCTGAAAGAGTTTGTTGAGAACAGGAGCGAGTTCAGGGGCACAGGATTTAAGAACTATAATAGAACTATAATGATTGCAGGTCTCGTATTAAAAAGAAAGTTTTTCAACTATTACTTTCTTAGCTTCTTCCTGACTTCAATACTGAAGTAAACTGTCTCAAGACTTTCTCAGCGATAAAATTCGGATTTGCGTCATTCTCCAGTGTTTCACAGACAGACAGGTACTACACAAACGTAATACTGAAATACATAAATGTTAATAGCAAATCTATGCAAAGAATGCGAAAGAGATGATGGGCTTGCCTGTAAACCGGAATTTCACGTGCATATCAAGGTATCAACTTCTTATGCTAGACGTACACAAGAGATCTTCAAATGATCAATAAGACGGTGTTATTGCAGACTACCTTCAGGCCAGCATCATGGGTTGGTACAACAAGCGCCAAGGACTATTAAAGCTACTAGTATAGCCAATTTCTGGCTGTAGACGAAAATTGAGAAGATTTAGAATATTTTCACATGCTCCATTATTATAAATAAATCCATTGGAGCTGCATTTTGTATGAACTGCTTGCAAAAATAAGAGCATTTTCTGGTAACAAACTAGCAGTTTTCAAAAACATCGAGGACTTTTTGAGCTCCCCACTTTTACATTAAAAAAGGGGAGCTTCTATTAGCATCTAATGCCAATTTTACTGCCACAATTGGGAAGGAACTAGAGATGTGAAACAAGGATGCCCGACGAATGAGTGTGTCCTGCTTGATGAAAGGGCTTGTTAGGAATGTTTGAAAAAACGCAGACTGCGCCAAAAGACAGGGCAAAACTATGAAACTGTAAAACGCAGCAGTGAAGGTGCAACATAAATTAAAATCAGCAAGAATTGCCCGACCAACACATGAGCAGCCAAACAATTTCCGAAAATTTCCCTTTGATCATTGGGGATGCTGCACCATCTATACAAGGGGTAGCCAAACCGCCCCTTGCGAGCTACAGGAGGCTCTGTAACATTTAATCTGTAGCTTGGGGAACATGTTTAAACTAATAGGTAAATAAGAACAGCTTTTCCTACAAATCAAATGCGAGATAACTAATTCTTTACTAACCTATTCTACATTCATATTAATTTAGCTGCCAAATATTTGAGACCTCAGATAAAGTCTGTTTTCTCCCAACCTAATTGACCAATCATCCTGCAAAATGGGCCTAGTCTTAGCAAGTATGGTCAGAATGCTGCATGATGACTGGTTCATTAGGCTGGCAGAAAATAGACCTGACAGAGCTCTCAAACACTTGGCGGCTATGCATATCAATTCATAACTTTTCATAGGAGTTCTTGAAGTTAATTACTATGCTGAACGGAGATCAATCTCTTGCGGCTCTCACACATCTGGATCCTATTATATGCGGTTCTTATCCGAAGAGTTTGGCCTCTCCTCACCTATACACTGCCAGTAAGTTCACACTAGTAAATAAGTCTAATGTCTAAATGAATTGAAGCAAATGACTTCCAACAGGCAATGCAGATTATACTATAGTTTTTTTTCAAACTGTCAGGTAATACAATGATAATCAATCTAAGCACGAGTTTTTCGGTGTTACCTTTGCCGGTGGCTCCTCCTTTGTTTTGGTAATTTGAGGTGATAGAGCTATTCTAAAAATGTAAAGAGGTAGAACTGATAAAGGAAAAAGGCGTAAAATTACGTTGATTACATCTTATCTGCACAAGTTATGTTTGCTGCCGCAGATGCTTTGATGAAAAAGCCGCTCGCATATTATCTTCGGTCTCTTCCAAAAAAAGATTGGGCATGAATCTTGAGCTTATAAAAGATCCTCCTGCTCTACTATGAAAAATATTTAAAAAAATTCGTTAATCATAGGGTAACCTACAAACTATGATGCTTAATAGCAAAGCAAAATAATAGAGCAAATACGCAACCATATTTACTATGGCGCAACTAAGAAGAAAGTTTGAAAAAGGTTCAAAAACTCTATATATTACAACAATACGACTTACAAGGTTTACCCAAACTCCTACTGTCAAACTCTTATCATAAAAAAGTCTCGTAAGTGCATCATAATCAGGCAGACGTACTTTAAATATTCTCTGAGCTTCTCTGCAAATTCATCATCGATGTAATCTGCTACCAGCTCGAACGCATATGACATATAATCATCTAGGAAGCAAGTTGAATTCACATAGAAATTCTATGTTCACATGATACGAATTCAAGACATGATAGGACGAAGTCAAGGTTGCTGGGGAAAATTTATATAGAATGTTATACCACATCACAATCATGACGACCACGACGACCACCACCACCACCATGACCATGACCACCACCATGACCACCACCACCACAACCACGACCACCACGACCACGACCACCACGACCACGACCATGACCTCGACCATGACCACGACCACCACAACCACGACCACGACGACCACGACGACCACAACCACGACCACGACCACCACGACCACGACCTCGACCATGACCACAACCACCACAACCACGACCACCACGACCACGACCACCACGACCACTGCCACCACGACCACTGCCACCACCACGACCACGACCACTGCCACCACCACGACCACGACCACGACCACCACCACGACCACCACGACCACCACGACCACCACCACCACCACCACCATAGCACATTTGGGCTAATTTAATTCAACAGCTTAAAACTAACATAGGAACAAAATATAAAAAAGACTAATTTGCAAGTGAGAAACTACGTATAGCCTACTTTAAAACTTTTACACTTAAGAAGAATACTTTTCTTGAGCGCGGCATGAGAGCATGATTGCTTTATTTTTTCGTCTAAGGAGTTCCAAAGAAGGCTTCTAATTCTTCTATACCTTTTTCAAGTAGCACGACAATGGGCTCTATGATGCTAGTGCCTATAAAATTGTTCAGATGACGCATATACTCACTATGTGTGTAGGAAGAGCTATTAGATGATTTAAAGAAGTTGCTCGCTTGTGATCCACTGCCAACATGCAAATTAGTTGTCTTTAAATACTCTGCAAGACGTTCGACCTAAGAACCAATATAGATAAATATACTGCTATAAAAAAGGAAATAAATAAATAACAGAACAGAAGAGGAAAAAATGCTTTCCTTTCCGGGAAACTAGGTATCTTCTCCAAAAATGTTTTAAATTTGTATAAGCCCACTTTCAAAATCGCTGCGCGGCCCTTGATTCATTCATAAACTTTCTTTCACAGAGATGAAATTGCAGCTTAATTCTGCGCATATTTTGTTGCTTTTTCTTACCCATTGCTACGCAAGTCACGTCATAACTCCAAAATTTTAGCAATATACCAAGATCACACAGCTGTCAATAAGTCAACTACTTGAGTAAAATGAAAACATAATCAGATATATCTCACCTTTTGAGCAAGCCAACTGTAGAGCTTTTCTGTATTAAGTTTATACGCACTCAAATCAAGAGGGCCCCTGCGGTCACACAGCTCTTCTAGTTGTGAACTTGACAGGCAGGATTCTAGTCTTGACAGGCCATGATGGAAGTCGCTATCAACAAGTGTTTGATCTAATGGCATGAACTTTCCCTGGAGAAAAAAGTAGTCAAGAAATGTCATTCTCTTGAAAAGCGTAAGTATTGCTAGCGTAAGATCAATCTGATAACTGTAGTCACTGTCTGGTCTCCATAACAAAGATATACCACAAGCCTTTCATAGCATCCAATCTTTCGAATGGGTGGCAATGCAAGCCCTACATGCAAATTGAGAAATACTGTATGTTTAAATTGAGACATTAGATGGAAAACGCGGCTTTATTATGAATTTGATGATAATAGTCAAGATGAGCCACATGACAGATAAATCAGCAAAAAATAGCCATTTGTAGATCTTTTATTTCATTTCATACAAGACAAACCTGTTAAGACTTAATCAATTTTCACGACTAATCCATTACGACGTATTCAAACCGAGGACGAGCTTGTCCCATCCTCAGCTATAGGGTGGGAAAAAACTTCAGGGATATGTATGTTTGTTCATGCTTTAAATCTCAAAGTAACCAGTGATAAAAACAGTTCACCAAGAGTGCGTTTGTTGGAAATATTGTTGACAAAGAAATACTCTCGAGGTGCGCATTTCATTACACGCCTTGGTCTTGACAAGTAACCAGGTAATGCGCCTTGAAACTAATCAATGAGGAATAACAGCAGAAATATTAAGTAGACATTTACTTGCAAAAAAATGCATAAATTAAGCTGGCCTATAGCCAGATATGATTGTGAAAGCATGTCAAACGATAAGAAAATAAAAGAAAGCTAGCCCCAGGCTCTTACAAATATCTGAAATTTGATTGGTTTAAGGTTTGATAACTTACAGTCACTATTTGAATGATGAACAATGTAAACAGTGACAGAATGCAATAGCAGAAGTTTGTAACTAACTTATGAAATTTGAGTCTTACACAAACCTTTTCCGCAACTTTTTTTAGGTAAGGAATTGCCAAGAACACTGGATCAATAGGTGATAGTGTATATAACGAGCCATCTATGACAAAGGAGAATTTACAATTAAAATGCTGTAAACAGGGCAGAATAACAACAGAGAACACATGCTTTCTTAGGCCGTCATTTTCCATCTGTCTACCAAAAAACACTCCTCCTTATACAACAAAACATAACAGAATGGTGGCGCAGTGACCACTAACCAACAGAGATCACAAGGTAAAATACAACAAGCCTCCCCTCTTAGAGACCAGATGGAAAGGCTTTTCAATCTCTTCAATCTATGATGAACAGAAGACATGTTCCTCTAGATGGGTAGTTTTCGCCTCCAATGTGGCTTTACAGGGAGTAGATCAGCCAACAGATCAGCTGATCCGGTAATAGCAGATTGAGGATCTATGGATTGGGCAACTTTATTGGAGTGCCAGATCTTTGAATGCTCTCTTCGTTTATGACTGCTTCCTCATGTTCAGATTGGCCCTCAATTTGGTTCCTCCTTACCTCTCTGTCAACCTGGTTTATTTCCTCAGGTATATTGATTTCTAAAGTTTCTTCAGGTCCTTTCCATTCCTCTAGTTGGTCAAGACCAAGACCCTTCCATTCCCCCAGCCTCGACAGTGCATAAAAGTGGGCCAGTCTTTTGTGGAATGGTTCCTGGCGTGTACCTTTTAGTGCTTCTACTGTGCGCTCTCATCGACACTTCCTTCCCTCCTTGAGAGCCCGTGTTTGTAACCCATTGAAGAAATCTTCACTGCGGTCAAACAATAATTGCTTACATAGATTTGGCTTCACTAAACTTAATCTGGTTCCCAATTTCATACCCAACAGTAGTTTGGCTGGTGTCTGCTCTGTTCCTGTCCGGGTTGTGGTACGGTAAGTAAAGAGGAAATGACTTATATAGGTTTGCAGCGGGTATGGCAAAGAAGAATCATTTGTTTTCCTCATGGGATTTTCAAATGTCTGTCCTACCTGTTCTGCACTTCCACTGGTTGCAGGGTGATACTAAATACAAGACAAATGCCATCTTCGATTAACAACACAGCAAATTCATCACTGCTAAAACTGGTGCCGGTGTTGCTGACAATAATTTGTGGCAAACCATGAGTTGAAAACGTTGTCCCAGACACTCAATAGTTGATGTTGATCCATAAGTTGTTGAGCACTGGGGATGTACCTCGATCCACTTGGAATATGAATCAGCCATCAAAAGAAAACCTTTTCCCATGAAGGGCCCGGTAAAAACACTATGAACTCTAGTCCGTACGGCAGCTTCGGTCGGCATGTTTTGATTTACTTCACAGGGTACATCTCTTGACATAATTTTCAATGTCATGGTCCATTTTGGACAACCACACATAGTCCGAGGGAGGGCCTTTATCTTCTGTTCTCCAAATTGTGCCTTGTGCAGTCAAAATTATCTTCTGCAATGACAATAGTACAGCTATACGATTGCCCCATGGAACACATCCATCCTCTACTGATAATTAACTTAGTCAATTGGCTTTAGACTATCAGAAACATCAGGGAAATTAGGCCAGCAGTTTGGGACAAAATCAAATACCCTCCCTAACACAGGGTCACATCTTGTGTGCTCTTGCATTTCTCAAACTGTCACTGGAACTTTTATTAATTCGGTCAGCAAAACAGTGCATTGGGGATCCGACGACTCCTCTGGTGGCACAGGAGGCCTGCTCATATAGTCGGCGTTTCCATCCAGCTCACCTTGATGATATTCGAGTTGATACTCATAGCTGGACAGCAATGAGGCCAACACTGAATTCTAGCAGCTGCATGGGCTGGAATCGCTCTGCAAGCTACTAAAAGTCCCAGCAAGGGTTTGTGGTCAGTCAATATGGTAAATCTGCAACCATACAAATACTAGCTGCATTTCCTCATTGCAAAAACAATCACTAAGATCTCCTTCTCTAACAAACTGAGACTAGTTGCAAGTTGCAAGCAAATCCTCCGTTCGTAAGACATGGTAGTTGTCAAGAACAGCTACTTGACTAACATTCACATTACAGTCCCCATAAATGCGAAATGTTCCGTCCTCCTTCACAACTGGCAAAATCGGAGGAATCCATTGAGAGTAAACAACATGTTCAAAAACTCCAAGAGACAATAGTTGGTCCAATTCCATCTCAATTTCACCCTTGAGTACTTAGGGTCTTGGACGGGCTTTGAAGAATATAGGCTTAGCCTCGGTTGGAACAGGAATGTGGACTACAGCATCCTTGAAGATCCACAATCCAGGTCTGAAGACATCCTTACATTGTAAGGCAAGCTTTGCCACTACATCCATTGATTCAAAATGGATTGCATTGGCAGCTAGGTGAATTACAGACCTCCAGTCCAAAACAATTCTCTGCAACCAATGTCGTCCCAGGATTGTTGGTCTACTGTTAGGTATCATCGTAAAAGGAAGCCTTTCATCTGTTGGTTATACTGAACAGTAACCTCTACAGCACCCACATGTTTCACTATCTCACCAAAATATCTGCCAAACCACTCACTAAATGGTGTGATAAACCTATTAAATTCTGCATGAAAAGGGTATTCACTCATTAGAGTTACCGCTGGTTGTCAGTGGTTATTTGGGTATGGATTGAAGTTTCAATAAGCAGGCTTAAATGACACAACTCCAGTATTAGTTGAGAAATGCTGGCCGCCCCCCTCCTCTTCAGGTTTGCTGAACAACTGGTTCATTTTGGAAGTGAACTAGGTTGCATGATTCTTTTTCCTGCACTTTTGCACAGTGCGCCCTTTGTTTCTGCAGGAAAAACACTCCATGTCTTTTACTGACACAGTTAAAGTGAATGATTACCTAGCAGCGAAAACAATTAACCTGTTCCAGTGGTTTTGCATGCTTGTATGTAACGTAGTTTAATGCAATGTCACTGGTTGACTGCTGCTGATATTGATAAGTTTGTATTTCACTGACTTGAGCAATTGCAGGTTCCATAGACAGAGCAATGTTTGTGACTTTATCAAGTTTTAAACCCTCACCTTGACTCAACAAGCGGTGTTGCATCCTCTCGTGCATCACACCACAGGCCAACCTATCGCGAAGCATATTAGTTTGGGTGGCGTTATAACTACTGTACTCGCTGAGCTTATTTAATGCAGCAAGATACTCAGCAAGTGATTCATCGTGAATGCAATTTTTTGTGCTAAACTTGAATCTCTTAGCAATTGGATTTGGTGTTGCATTACTATTACTTTGCATCAACTTAATCAATTCATCATAACCCTAGTCACCAGGCTCACCTCACTGGGTTAACCCTTTGAATAAATTATAACAGACAGCTCCACAGAAACTCAACAAGATTGTGGGCTTTTCTACCGGATCAGTAATATAATTTGCAACAAAAAATTTAACTGTTCTCCATAGCTCTTCCAATCAGTTTCTTCCATATCAAATTCTGCTAATTTCCCGAAACTGGCCATTTTATTTGTCGGCAATAAAATATTTTGAACAGGACTGAATGACAGCCAAGAACACACATTTTCTCAGGCTGCCATTTTGTAACCGTCTACCAAAATACTGTACACTCCTCCTCATCATCATACAAGAATACCAAATAAAGCCAATCCATATAAGACTAATTCTAGTTTGATTGCATCAATTCGTGACAAATATAAGTGATTGATTCTGAAGTTTCTCACTTCTAAATAAAGTATCCATTTACGTTTGGCAACAGGAGTACTTGAAAACAAACAAACCAACGCAAAGAGAATGTCTAAATTGGCAATAAATTTACTTATGGAAAGTAGGAAGGCAATGATATTCCTGTCATTATCTTTAGACTTCTGATGCTGTTGGGAGTTTCAAGAAATTAACATCTTATGCTAACAAGAAATAAAACACGTTTACCTTCCTGAACAGAATCATTGCAGAACCATGATCTAAAGTTATCTGAGAACTTCATGATCTCATAAGTGTTTGTTCCTTTGAATGCATACATGGCCGGTAAACCTGAAGGAACAAATATATAATATCACTATAGCACGAAAAAGCGGGAACATTGCTTTAGCATACTGAAAGCTTTTTTCGTCCGACACTCGTCAGAGTATGAAACGTCGGATAGCGACCGAAAGGTGAAACGAAATATATAGCCAGATGCGGGTACACGTGATATGATGAATAATGCGTCTGTTTGGCTCTATGATTGGCCAATTAGCACCTATTCACCATTGTTTACTTGAAGAGTCCAAGTGAAAAAACGAACTCTTTTTGTTTACACAAGACTGGGTTTTGAGTCTTGATGTAAACCGATTCCAAAACACCTAAATGAAAGGACGATCTTGCTTGCCCAATGATCCGAAAATTATCGTCTGTATATGTTTTGGCGCATTCTGGATTTGTAATAAGATGTTGTCCTATGGCCGAATCACTTTTCATTTTAGAAATAGAGTTTTTACACATACGAGGTGGCTGTTCTCTTGTTGTTGTGTTTTTCGTCCTGATGCTCGTGGGGACATGTTGTTTTATTCTGTCTGCTAGTCTCTGCGTGGTGCGCCCTACGTACCGAGCTTCACATCGGCACGAAAATTCGTAAACTACACAACTTGTTTGAGTGGTAGGAACGCTATCTTTTTTAGCAGATGGTAGCATGGCTCTAGTGTTATAAACCGCACGGGGCTTCACAGCATAGAAGCAAGATGTAATGGCTTTGTTAATTTGGTTTTCAAATTTTGAAGAAACATTTCCAATCCAGGGCAATTTTAGGTAGACCGGGCACTTTTCAGGACCAAACTGTTTTTCTGATGAAATGTTGGCTAGTTTTTCCTTAATGCAAGAAACAAGGACATCTTCTGGATATCCATTGTCAATAAGCAGTTGTTTTATTGTGCCCAGCTCAGAATCTAACTTGGTTTTAGAGCAAATCATAAGTGCCCTGTGAACTAAAGTTTTTATAAGGTTGATTTTTCTAGCTTTTGGGCTAAAGGAATTCCAACGGAAGCCCAAAAGCTAGAAAAATCAACCTTATAAAAACTTTAGTTCACAGGGCACTTATGATTTGCTCTAAAACCAAGTTAGATTCTGAGCTGGGCACAATAAAACAACTGCTTATTGACAATGGATATCCAGAAGATGTCCTTGTTTCTTGCATTAAGGAAAAACTAGCCAACATTTCATCAGAAAAACAGTTTGGTCCTGAAAAGTGCCCGGTCTACCTAAAATTGCCCTGGATTGGAAATGTTTCTTCAAAATTTGAAAACCAAATTAACAAAGCCATTACATCTTGCTTCTATGCTGTGAAGCCCCGTGCGGTTTATAACACTAGAGCCATGCTACCATCTGCTAAAAAAGATAGCGTTCCTACCACTCAAACAAGTTGTGTAGTTTACGAATTTTCGTGCCGATGTGAAGCTCGGTACGTAGGGCGCACCACGCAGAGACTAGCAGACAGAATAAAACAACATGTCCCCACGAGCATCAGGACGAAAAACACAACAACAAGAGAACAGCCACCTCGTATGTGTAAAAACTCTATTTCTAAAATGAAAAGTGATTCGGCCATAGGACAACATCTTATTACAAATCCAGAATGCGCCAAAACATATACAGACGATAATTTTCGGATCATTGGGCAAGCAAGATCGTCCTTTCATTTAGGTGTTTTGGAATCGGTTTACATCAAGACTCAAAACCCAGTCTTGTGTAAACAAAAAGAGTTCGTTTTTTCACTTGGACTCTTCAAGTAAACAATGGTGAATAGGTGCTAATTGGCCAATCATAGAGCCAAATAGACGCATTATTCATCATATCACGTGTACCCGCATCTGGCTATATATTTCGTTTCACCTTTCGGTCGCTATCCGACGTTTCATACTCTGACGAGTGTCGGACGAAAAAGCTATCAGTATGCTAAAGCAATGTTCCCGCTTTTTCGTGCTATAGTGAAGTTCTGTAGTACCAACAGACTTTTCAAATATATAATAGAAATACATTATCATGTAGCATTCATAATTCACTTTCCGCCCTCTGAACTTGACTGATACTACTCCCCTACCAAAAGTTTGGAAACGAGTCAACACTAGGCCTAAGTGGGAAAATGATTTTGGCTCGAAATACAAAACTAAACTATGTTTGTACGCGTCATATCTTTCCAACGTAAACTGGTATTGCTATTTTCGTGCTTCTTATTATATCTGAAAACATTTACATAAACTTCATACGAAAAGATTGAACACAAAGGAATATAATTAATGAACTTTTCAAAATGGCAAGAGGCCAGGAAATTTCCTTTGAAGATAGAGTGGCCATCAAGACGTTACGAAAAGCAGGTTATTCGTTTGGACAAATTGCAAACAAAGTTAGCTGCTGCACGGCAGCGGCCTACAAAGTGTTTAAGACTTACCAGCAAACTGGTAATGCTACAGTTCGCAAGAGGACAGGGCGACCAAAGATGTTTACAGAGCGAGAAGAAGGTGTCCTGAGCTAGGAAACATTGCTTTTCTCATCTTCGCTCGATTTGTGGCTCATCTAAAGACGTTTCAAAGAAGAAAGCAATCATGTCCACCTTAAGGCGACTTCTTCATAAATATGGGCTAAAAAGCCACTCTAGATGCAAAAAGTCATTTGTGTCCTTAGTCAACAGACGATATAGGAAGAGGTAGGCCAAGGTATTGAAGAGGTGGACACTTAAAGAGTGGAAAGACGTTGTATTCGGTGATGAATGTAAATCTTCGTTAAACAACGATTCCGAAATGTTGAGAGTATAGAGGGCAACAAGTGAGGCCAACAAACTCGATTATTTTCAACCAATATTCTGCAATTGTTTTTCAGCAATGTTCTGGAGGTGCATTGGCAGTAATGGATTAGGTAGACTTGTGCTATGCACACGTACAGCCAATGAACCTTATTATTGTGAAATCCTTCACAATAATCTGATGCAAAGCACATAATCGATGTTGGGATGCTTTGAAGCTCCATTCATCTTTCAACAGGACAATGCATCATGCCATACAGCCCGATACACCAGGATATTCCTTGCCCTTCGTGGTATAAAACTCCTCCCGCGGCCTAGCCAATCTCCGGATATTACTATCATTGAAAGTATATGGCTTTTCTTGAAACGAAAGCTGCAAATGAGTCTACCAAAGACTAAAGAAGAATTAATAGCAAGAGTATTTGAAGGATGGCAAGCGATTCCAAAACAGTACGTTGACAAATTTTATCAATAGATTCCACGGCGCGTTGAAGCTGTGCTGAGACAACGTCGTTACCCCACAAAATATTAACTTTTTGAACCGACCGAAATGGTAGTTGAAAAACATATTGTTTTGTTTAAAAGACTACTAATTGTTCCACGATTGGATGAAATTTCACAATGGTTCCAACAGAAGTTGCGCAATAATTCATTGTTATATTTGTGGATAAAATTTTTGATTGGTAGTTGCTCTGCCATCTTGGTCTCCAAATTATTTCCATACTTTTGGTAGGGGAATGCATTTCAAATATGGAGGCATGGGTATTCAAATATAGTTGCAATAGCTTGTTTCCTAGAAATTGGCCTTAAATCAAAGCAACTGTTATAAAAACCATCGATGGAAGTATGTATTACGACATACAGTTTCCGGTTTAGTAAATAAACACAACGCGTTTCAAATGCTACATCACATTCCATCATATCTATTCCTCACAACCAACGGAGAAATCTGTAACCAGTCTTTGCATAAAAGTTACTTCGCTATTTAACAGCTTAATAACTTCCTTATTATTTAGAACATATTTTTTTACAACAATTCATCACCTATGACAATGATAAAACACTATTCATTATCAATATATTCATTCGTGGGAAAGGCATGTGATGCACATGCACATCCTGGCACATGCCTACAACTTCCCAGGTGTGCAAAATATCCTACAACTTGATTGCTTTGAAGTGGCAAGCTGTTGTTGCTAATGCTGTGAGTTTTATGATGAATTCAATGTTCATTGTTTATCTGATCTGCCTCTCTTACAGGAGGTGATGTCCTGTCATATCTAATTATAGACATTTCAATTCTTATAATATGCTTAAAACTTTATCCCCTTATTACGGATAGATTACATCCTACAAGTTCAGAAATGACTGTGCTCTATTGTTGAACTGGGAGATAGAAATCCGTATATACACGGGAACATAATGCTTTCAACGTTTACAAAAAGGGGAAAAGAGACTGTTATAGGGCATCAGGGTGATTAATTCCATGGAGAAAATTATGTCATGAAAGTCTGCTGTAAGCTCTGTGCAAAATATCGCTCAGAGATAATCAGCCACCTACTATGTAAGGGAGCAGCTGCAGTTGCAGGAAAAGCATTTGCAGACGGAACAGAAAGTGGACTCTAAGCACACTAACTTTTTGCATGGTAATGACTTTGTACCACCATATGCCAGAGTATGCCACCATATACCTGGATGGTTCTAGGTGTGTTATAGCTAACATTCTAACCATAATCTTTCCACAAAAGTACATTGATCTTATAAGTACTAATTATGGATTCTAACATAAAATTGAAACTATTCTAGACAGGGTTTAATTCTAATATATTGGTCAGTATGTGTTATCTCCGCTTATCACCAGTCATCTCAACTTTATCATAGACATTTTCTGTGGTATTTACTTTGATAGGCTATTAATATTGCTTATAAGCATGACTGGATTTCCTTATGTCAGTTATTTTTATCACACAAGACCTGCCAGTAAACTTGAACACATTATAAAAGGTAAGTCAAATAGCATACTAATAGAATACTGCATACCATATTTGGGGTGTGGCATCTTACAGAGGTATGGGCAAGTAGAGTTGCCATCTAAGCCAGTAGTGACAAAATTACCTGCAAGCAAAGGAAATGAAATGTAAATAATATCCATAGTAGCCCCAAACATAATGTTCAGACATCAGATTCAATTCTAAAACAACTGCAAATAGAAAATATGTTAAACTTCTACGTCCATGGTTCTCAGCCTTAAAATTCTTTTTCAAATTGTAACTCAAGTGTTTCTATTAACATCCATACTTTTTATAGAATAGAATAGAATAGAATAGAATAGAATAGAATAGAATAGAATAGAATAGAATAGAAAAGGGCGTTGAAGGCTAGGCCTGAGGCCTTTAAAACGATCTCTACCTTATTATGCCAACCCCAGTCACACACATATTAAATCACCTTTAACCTTTATTCGGTTTAAGGAGTCCATCTTATATGAAAATATGCCTAATCTCCAGCAGCTACTATGTTCATGACACAGTTGTGTGTAGTCAAAAGATGACAGAATACGGTACAATACAACATAATGCCAACAGTTAAGCGGTTCAAGAATATAACGATACTTCGATCAAAACAAGTCCAAACTATTTTTAGAAGTATTTAAGTTTGATGCCACAACGATATCGTCAGACAGCGAGTTCGATATGTTTATTACTCTCTCTCTTTGCTATCAAAGTTAAAAATTGTCTGCATATCATAATTCTCAGGAGTTACTTTATAGCACTCTACCATATTGCCTCTTTCCCGACAATAATACAGGGATGATAACTCTCGTTTACGCAGTCTTTCCTCATAGGTCGTGTTTTTCAACGTCGGTATCATTTTTGTTGCCCGTCCCTGCACTCTCTTAATTAAGTCACTATCTTTTCTGTACCTAGGGAATGATATCACATAGCCATTATCATCGTTCCTTCATCGTGATACGTGAAGGATCTATTAATCATGCCAAATATCTTATTCGCTTTATAGGCTTGTATCTCATGATCCTTATCAAACTTTAGTTTGCTGTCAATACTAACCCCAAGGTCTTTTTCCACGTTTGATGACGCCAATTTTGAACCCGCTTCCTCCGGAGTCATAACGTCCGGAGTTTATAGTGGGTTCTGTCAAAATACTTTAACATTAGTAGGGGCATGTCAGATCAGAGTTTCCAACATTATACCAAAACTCAATTCTCCAGTCAATATTTCAAAAATTTGGCCATATTTTCTATGTACAGTAGACTTTTGATATTGTAAAAATTTGGCCAGATTTTCCATGTACAGTAGATTTCTGATATTGTAAACCCCCAGTAAAACGAACATCTCAATTTTATGAACCAAAGTCCATCTCCTTGTGTTTTCCTCTAACAAAAATCATATAAATCCATTCTATATAATAAGCCTTAGTTATAGCGAAGTCTTGGGTTTACAAACCAGATTTTCTCTCCCACCAACCAGAATACCCTGATATAATGAACTCACAGCACTAAACACTACAGAAAGCAAATGAAAAAATTGAATTATCGAAGCTCAAATTGTTTCCAAAACAATTTTTGAGCATAGTAGATCTGAAACGAATAAACGCAGGTGAAAAAATACATCATATAAAGTGCTACTTTTTGTTGTAATCTTTAAGACATTTTGTAAGATATTTCCAAACTTGCTTGTTCCCAATTACTTCAATATGCAAAGAACTTGCATCTCCTTGTCATTGCCTAAATTGACTTGCTGTCACATACTTTCAACTTCACACAAGCTCTGTTTGTCTGCTTAAAAAGTAAAATATAGTTCTAATCAAATTGCCAGTTTTGCCAAGAGGCATATGTCCAAATATGCATTCATTTTTCTTTACACATACAGTGTATTTCTCTTCAGGATTACTTGATTTTCTTTCCATTAGCTATTTTTCACCAAAGTGACAGAGACAGAGAATATGAAATTTCATTGCTCAAACAGAGGTATCAATCTCTTACTAGTAGTAAGAGGTTGCTACCTCTGTTTGAACTGTTGAAAATCTGCACTCTTGTCAGACATTTGCTGGAACTTTCCAGAGATTTCTAATATGATTACGATAAGACATTTGTTTATTCACGTTAGTAAATAGAACGTTCGATGGAACAATCAAGAACTTTCCTAGACTTTGGTTACATTGCTAAGGTTAGATTTGAATGGAATCCTTCCAGTATATTCTGTTAGAACTTTCCCGAACATTTTTGAGAACATATATAAACCCCATTTTGTAAATACTTTTAAGCGATTTTTAGTTGAGAAGAAATAACGAAAAGTCAGAAGTATAATTCTACTTTCTTGACACTACTCTGCGAAAATTCAACAGGTTATGGGCCCAATCACCAGAGACTGGTGAAAAAGGTAGGCCTAACGTGCGGTACATACCTTGAAGCAGACGCCATCGTTAAAGTTCGTGGCTTGTTTGTTTTGGTCAGCTTGTTCGTTACATCGTTTGCACAGAGTACTTGGATTGAGAATAGCCGTTAACGTACGACGTTGGAAAGGCGAGTCCACATTACATTATGGCAGCAGAAACGACGAAAGTTTTGATCAAACCGTTGAATGGCAACAATTATGCGACTTGGAAAGTCCAGTGTAAAATGGCGCTGATAAAAGACGGACTGTGGAACATTGTCACAGGAGCCGAAGGTGAACCTGATGCTGAAAATGGCAGAGCAAAGTACTTGCTGAGAAAAGATCGTGCATTAGCGACAATTGTTTTGTCGGTGGAACCAAAGTTCTTATATTTGCTTGGACCAGACCCTGAAGATCCAGTCGCTGTATGGAAGAAACTTGCAGACCAGTTTCAAAAGAAAACGTGGGCAAACAAGTTGACACTGAGAAGAAAATTGCACAACTTAAAGCTGAAGGATGGTCAATCAGTGCAGAAACACGTAAAAGCCCTGACGGAAATATTTGACGAGCTGTCCATCATAGGGGATCCTTTAGATGAAGAGAACCAAGTCGTCTATTTACTGGCAAGCTTGCCGGAATCATACGATATGTTGGTAACAGCTCTGGAAGCAAGTCCTGAGGTACCAAAACTGGAAGTTGTTACAGAAAGATTGCTGCACGAAGAAAGCAAACGGAGAGAAAAGGAAGTTGCTGAGGATGCCGAGGTGAAAGCAATGCCGTCGAAGCATCGAAAAGCTGGAAAGGGACCAAAATGTCATCACTGCGGCAAGATTGGACACATCAAAAGAGAATGCTGGAAGCTCGCAGAAAGTTCTGGAAAAGACCACGATGCCCATCAAAGAAACTTCGTCAAGAAACCACCTAAGAAGCAGAAAGCATGTGCTGCTGAGCAGGAGGAGACTGACGAGGATGAGGAGATCGTTGGGTTGGTGGTTGAACACGCTTTAGCTACGAGCAAGATGAGCAACTGGATTGTAGATTCTGGTGCGACTTGTCACATGTGCAATGATGAAGAAGCTTTTGACCATATCTCTGTGTTGGACGTATCACAAGATATCACGGTGGGTGATGGATACTCCGTTAGAGCTACTGGAAAAGGCAATGTGATCTTAGATATGCATCTACCAAATGGGAAGATAAAGAGATGCCGACTTGCAGATGTATTGCTGGTGAAAGATTTGTCTTACAATCTATTGAGCGTATCAAAAGCTGCAGCTACAGGCAAGAAGTTTGAATTTGAGCAGTCATTATGTAAAGTGGTTGATGACAAGCACGGTGTGATTGCTACTGCTACAAAATATGGTAACCTCTACTATCTCAACTGCGTTGGATCCATGAAAGACAACAAAAAGCATCAAGCAGCAATGAAGTGTGCAAGCAAGAGTGACGAAACCAAGGAGTGGATTTGGCATAGAAGATATGGTCACCTTGGAGCAAGAAATTTGGAGAGAATTGCAAAGGAGCAACTTGTCGATGGATTTGACTACGATGCAGCGAAGATACCAAGCTTTTGTGAGCCATGTGTTGATGGTAAACAGTGCAGAATGTCATTTCCAAAGACAGGAGGAGAAAGATCTGAGGAACTACTCGGTGTTGTACACAGTGACATTTGTGGAAAGATTGAAACGAAGTCACTTAGTGGAGCAGAATATTTCGTTACCTTCATTGATGACAAGTCAAGAGTCGTCTGGGTTTACCCACTGAAGCACAAAAATGAGGTATTCAAGAAGTTTATCGAATGGAAAGCAATGGTGGAGAAGTCAAGTGGCATGAAGGTGAAAGTGTTACGCACAGACAATGGTGGAGAGTATACATCCAATGAATTCGAAGATTATCTGACAAAGCATGGTATTCAACATGAGCTGACAGTTCCGAAGACACCTCAACAGAATGGTGTGGCAGAGCGAATGAACAGAACACTCGTGGAAAGCATCAGATCAATGTTGGCAGATTCGCAATTACCCAAACGTTTTTGGGCAGAAGCATTATCTACTGCAGCGTACCTTCGTAACCGCTGTCCGACGAATGCAGTGGAGGGGAAGACCCCATATGAAGCATGGACTGGCAACAAACCAAATGTTGGCCACCTACGAATCTTTGGATGCGATGCTTATGCTCACATACCTAAAGATGAAAGACGTAAATTGGATTCCAAGACCAAAAGAAGTATCTTCTTGGGATATGGTAATGGTGTGAAAGGATATCGTCTATACGATAAAGCACAGAAGAGAGTCTTCTACAGCAGAGACGTCACGTTCAATGAGGTAAAATCAACTGAAGAAGATGAAATGGCAAAGAACACAAACGATGAGCCATCATTTGTGGAGATTGAACATGGACAAGATGCGGATATCATAGACAATGAAGAAGAAGAGCCGCAGAGGGGACAAAGAGAAAGGCAAGCACCAAACCGCTATGGTGAATGGGTCTACATTGCCAATGGGGAAGATCCTGTTACTGCGAAAATGGCTTTATCGAGTCCAGATGCTGAGAAATGGAAGAATGCTATGGAAAGCGAGTTGGATTCACTGGACAAAAATGATGTGTGGGATTTATGTGAACTACCGCAAGGAAGGGAAGCAGTTGGAAGTAAATGGGTCTTCAAACGGAAATATGATGTTGATGGTAATGTAGAAAGATACAAAGCAAGATTGGTTGCTCAGGGATACAGTCAGAGGCATGGAATTGATTATGATGAAACGTTTAGTCCTGTAGTGAGATTCGAGTCCGTTCGAGCACTAATTGCATTAGCTGCAAAGAAAAAGCTTCATCTTCATCAGCTGGATGTTGCTACAGCCTCCTTAAATGGTGAGCTAAAAGAAGAAATCTACATGAAACAACCTGAAGGATTTGCAGTTAAAGGTAGAGAGCATCTTGTTTGCAAGCTGAAAAAGAGCATTTACGGTCTGAAACAGTCTCCTACATGTTGGAATGAAGCTCTCGATAATCATTTGAAGAAGATGGGTTTCAAGCAGTCAAATTATGACCCGTGCATCTACATGTTAAATTCAGGAGGAGAGATTGTTGTTATTGCAGTCTACGTAGATGATATCATCATAGCTGGAAAGACAGAGGAAATTGTTCAACAGTACATCAAGAAGATTGCAGAGAAGTTTGATGTGACAGATATGGGTACATTTCATCACTTTCTTGGTATGAAAATTACATATGCTGACTCTGGTGACATTTGGATTGGACAGCCAACGTATGTGAGAGATGTTTTGAAGAAGTTTGGTATGGATGATTCTAAACCAGTGGCAACGCCTGTCGAAAGTGGAAACA
Organism: Mastigias papua; assembly: GCA_964019165.1. Lineage (NCBI taxonomy): Eukaryota > Metazoa > Cnidaria > Scyphozoa > Rhizostomeae > Mastigiidae > Mastigias > Mastigias papua. The sequence continues at coordinate 11,144,304 of OZ025270.1, read as the reverse complement.
AGTTAGTGAAAGCAACAGATGATGATGAATTAGTTGACACCGAGTTGTACCAATCAGCAGTTGGCAGTTTGCTTTATTTGTCAACGAAAACTCGACCTGACATCGCATATGCTGTTGGAAATGTTGCTCGTTTCTCATCTAAACCATCAAAAGTGCACTGGATTGCTGTCAAAAGGATCATGAGATATTTGAATGGAACGTTAGATTATGGATTGATGTATCGTTGTACTGGTGATATTGCTGGATATTCAGATGCAGATTGGGCTGGTGATCACGACGATCGAAAATCAACATCAGGATTTGTATTCATGATGAGTGGTGCTGTCATAAGTTGGAACAGCAAGAAACAAACGTGTGTGGCATTGTCAACAGCTGAAGCTGAGTACATTGCATTGGCAAAGGCAGCACAAGAATCGATTTGGCTACAACGATTACTTGGTGATATGGGCGAATGTCTAATTAATCCAATGACGATTTTCGAAGATAATCAGTCAACGATTGCGATGACAAAAAATCCACAGTTCCATGGAAGAGCAAAGCATATTGACATAAAGTTTCATTTTATAAGAGAGCAAGTTACAGCCAAGACAGTCGAACTGAAGTATTGTAGAAGTAGCGACATGATTGCTGATATGATGACGAAAGGATTGTGTAAAGGACAATTTGCTAAACTGAGAAGCATGTCTGGAATTGTTGATATATCTAACTGCGAGTGAGGAGGAGTGTTGAAAATCTGCACTCTTGTCAGACATTTGCTGGAACTTTCCAGAGATTTCTAATATGATTACGATAAGACATTTGTTTATTCACGTTAGTAAATAGAACGTTCGATGGAACAATCAAGAACTTTCCTAGACTTTGGTTACATTGCTAAGGTTAGATTTGAATGGAATCCTTCCAGTATATTCTGTTAGAACTTTCCCGAACATTTTTGAGAACATATATAAACCCCATTTTGTAAATACTTTTAAGCGATTTTTAGTTGAGAAGAAATAACGAAAAGTCAGAAGTATAATTCTACTTTCTTGACACTACTCTGCGAAAATTCAACATGAACTACTGAATTTTTTCAGAACATCACAGACTACACCAGATTATCAGCAATAGAGGAAGTTAGAGCAGCTCAGGATAGAAATGACTGGAAAAGAAGAGTTGAGGATTCAATAGTGCTCCTACAGTCTTAGCAGACTATGAAAAGAAATGAAGAAAGATTCTAGCTAGAAAAAAACCATTTGTATTCCTTTATGATTAACCAGTTGGAAAACTATAAACAACTGAAAAATTTTTAGACAAGATGTAATATCTGCAAACAATACCCTGATTCTTTCAATTTTTGTTTCAACAAATCCTCAATATTATGACCTATTATTCATTCCCCTTCAAGTCTGTTTAAATTGAGAGTCTACTGCATAAAGAATGCAGGGATCACATCAAACTACAGTGCCTTGTTTATTGAAGATAAATTGCAGCAATGTATAGGACCTTATTGTTTGTATCTAAGAAACCCCTCCTTACACGCCCTGTAGTCAATTGTAACAAATTTCATTACATTTAATATTCATACACAAAGAAAACCTCCAGCAATAAAATATTTAAATAACAATTTACAGACAAAAGTGTGTTAGTGAAAAGCCATCTAAAAGCCAATTTGCTGTTCTTGAAAGGGCGTGTTTCAGCTCTGTAGATGCATTTGTTTTAAGTAGCTGTTAAGATGATCTAGTGTTGCTTCAGCAGGAGTATCATTCCATTCTTTGAGTGCTTTAAAGTGAAGCCTTTTTTGAAAATATCAATTGCTGCAACTTCAATTGTTAACGAAACAAAGCCATTTTTTAAATTTAAAACAAAAATGTACTTATAATGTACATTTGTCTAAATATAGTCTGATGCTGAATGCTTCAGTCCTAAGAAAAAATGACAAGAATCATTCCAAGAAGGATTCCATCCACGTATCTCTCTTTGTGTTATTATGAAATGCATGAGAAAATCAAAATGCAGTCAATTTTACAATTAGATGAAGGTGATATGGGCACAGATGAGTCCCCAAGGTGAAGAAGGAGTTATTTCTTACTGCAAATACCTCTTTCAATTATGGTACCAGAAATGGAAGGCTAACTAAATATGCCCATAATTGGGAGGGCTGAGTAACCTTCTTCTGGTGGAGACAACACCTTATAGCATTCCTGTTTGTTATAAAGTTAGCCAAATGGTTTTTGCCAACACCAGCATCTAGTGTGTTTTGGAAAGGCTCCTTCCTACACATGGTGAAAATTACTGTTTCTACATCACAACAAAGGGAACTTTAGAACATTAACAAACAAAGCTGAAGCTTTTATTTGCTGTGAATTTAAGTATAATTTCTGTATACCTGTTTTATGTGCTTTTCATTCAATCTGGTAAAACCCAGCAAATACATCTTTTGAAATTCAGCTGGAACCTGATTTTGGAGAAATTGAGAAACCTGGCTGGATTCTACACCTAACTGTAATTCTAATACACCCCTAAACACTAGCATGAATAATGCAGACTACCCACTTTAACCGTTAGTTGCTATTACTTGTATTAATATTACTGATAACAGAGTGGGGGTGAGAGGAAAAACCTACCTACCCTATATACAATTGTAATAGGAGAGAAGAAGTAAGTGGTCAAGATACAGTGACAATTATAGTAGTTCAAATTGAGACCCTTTGTCCCAGATTTGTGTCTGAGTTGTTTAATTACTGAACTGAGATAAGATTACATTAAAACTGAAACTCTGAGGCCACACTGCAGAGTTTGGCAACTGCACACTCGAGATATTTTTTCACAAATGATTATGCATACCCAGAAATGGGGTCATTCATTTAGTACGTACGCAAGAAGGGGGGGAGGGGGGGTCAAGCAAATGCGTACGAATGCGTACAAGGGGGGAGGGGGGTTGACACATGAAGTACGTACGCAAAGCAAAAAATTATTAGCTTTTTGCATACATCCTGCAACAATTAATTAATGAAGTACGTATTCAGGTGAAATTACTTCTAGTACAGGGGTGTCAAGCTTACGGCCCTCAGGCCGAATCCGACAATGTGGCCCCTAGGAATTTTGAATAAACTGAAACCTAGCGATATTTTTCCCATTGTAATAGCGGCATTTACTAGTGGCATTTACAAGGCTGAACACCCAGTTTCTCGCCGTTGCCTAGCGTGCCAGATAGGAAACATGCGGTGAGATATGTATATTTGAAAGCCCCATATTACCTAGCCCTCTCGGGTTCCGTCAAACTACCAGGCCATTGTGGCGCCGTATTATACCCTATGTGGCCATTTGTTTGAACAGCACTACAGATTTTTCATGAAATACATTTGAAGTGATCATTTTAATGTCTCGTGAAAGCTTAAAAAGTCTTTCTCCGTGGTTTTAGATGCCTAGAAACATTCTGTTAGAGATGGGAGGGGGGGGGGTCAAACAACCAAGAGTACGTACGCAAAAAGGGGGGGTGAGTATCAAGCGTACGTGTGCGTACGAGGGGGGAGGGGGGGTCAAATTTTAGCCAATTTAGAGCGTACGTACTAATTGAATGACCCCAATGGGTGTGGTAGGGTGCTGAATGATGACAAGGCATGGCTTATTTGGTTAATTTGAATATTTTCCAACTATGATAATGATAATAACAAAGTAAACAAATTGCTCTGCTAATGTGCATGCTGTTCGTTACAGAACCTTGAAAGGTGATAAGCAACAGAAAATAAATAAACTTATTACACTAACTCAAAAATCAAGCAGGCACTGCAAATGCACACCTGAGATCCACACTGCAGAGTTTGGGAACTGCACATTCGAGATTTTCTGTCTCAAATGCTATTGCACACCTAGAAATGGGGGTGGTAGGGTGCTGAAAGGCAACAGGGTGTGGGGTAATAGGTTAATTTAAATATTTTCCAGCTGTCAGAACGGTAAGAGTGAAGTAAAATTTGCTCTTTGCATTCTGTTTGATGCAGTATCCTTAAGGTGAGAAAAAGATAAATAAAATAAATAAACCGGTTTTACTTTCCAATCCAGAAAACAAGCACGCACTTCAAGTGCACAACTGAGATCAAGTGTACACTTGCAAACTTGACGTTTTGCTCGTGTACACTCGAGATCTCGTCAAAAAAGGCCATATTCTGCAGACGGGCATGAAATCAAGCGCACACTTGCACACCGGACCATTTGCTCGTGCACGCTCGAGATCTAGACAAAAAAGGCCTTCATAATAGACTCAGTCACTCCCAAAATTTAAACACTAATTGTCACTTTCAATTTTTTATCTATTTGGAGCCATGGGCCTTCATACCATCCGCCAAACGTTATGTTATCAAAAGTCATTAGGACTTTCGCTACTTTTCTAGCATTTATTCCTATTCACTATAGATTGAATGAAAAATTTACACTGGACATAAAAATATCAGAAATCTATCATCTCACGTGGTGCGACCATTATCCATTGATCGATTTGGCTTTTAGGCTTTCCATTCGATTTTGCAATGCCATTCATCGCTGCGGTATCTGAAGAGCTCTTTGTTTTACTTCTTGTTGTCGGCATAACACGTTGAAACAATCATAAGCACTGGCCTTCTCAAATTGCTCCCTGACTGTTAACTCAATCTGTTTCGCACTCGGCGTCTTGCAATAGCAACTGAACGTATACTTCTCTAATTTTCATTACCATCCAAACCAATCAAACGTTCTTTACATTTCAATACCTTCGTCTTTGCGATGAGCATTCCCACCAGTAGTCCACGTACATATTTTGGCGCCAAATTACTATGGCCTCTTAACGATGTTTAGAAACGAGATACAGGATGGAACGGGAGAGTTGAAATATCGACTACTAAAAATAAAAAAAGAAAGTTCATTTCTTGCAAGGTCTCTATTATACCTCTTTAGGGAATGGTCATTATTTATAAGCGGGTAGGGACTGAAGATAAAATGGTGGGGTAACTGACAAAAATAAGCTGTGTTAGGTGGGGTAGCAAAATAATTGTTGAACACAGGGGTAGTGTAAAAACATATACCTTATTTAAACACAAATGAAGCCTCGTTTTACTGTTTTCCTTCACTGGAGTAAAGAAAATTTGACTTAAACAAATGGTAGGGTAAAATTTTTTTGAGGGCACATAATACCTTCTCTTCAGTCCCCACCCCGGCCATAATAATGACCGCTCCCTTATCTGCTCGCTTCTTAGTGACACTTCTCCTGATAGCTGGAGAGTTGCTTGGCTTCATCTACAAGCACCACCAGTCAGGTTTTCGGCCTCTCCTTCCAGTAGTCACGTGCCTCCTATCAAACGAAAGTGATTGGTATTTTAATCTGGATGATGGTAAATGTACTGGTATCATGCTTGTTGACTTGAAAATTGATACAGTGAATTATGAAAGTTTGATAAGAAAGATCAGTCATAACGGAATTAACCATATTGAGCTGCATTGGCTCTGTTCATCTCTATATAATAGACGACAATGCTGTGATGGGCCTGTTACACTGTAGATAAAAGATAAAGTATTCCTGATTTAGAAACGCTAAGAAAGTAAACGATTATCTTACAGTGTAGCCGCACCCTTCAAGAAATCGTGTAGGTATGCTGGGAAAAAGACAGGCCTCTGGTTGCCGTCGGAGAAGTTCTACCTTGTAACACTATTCCATGTACTTGCAACATTTAAGCTGGCTAGCTGGATGATCTAAAACTCCTCAATAGCTGTAGGTGAAGCAATGATTATTTCAGAGACTGTTATGAATGAGTGTCTTATAAATTAGCCTTGGAATAACTTCCATCCAATGATCCATTGCTATTTCAAAGCTATTGACGAGTGCGTGCTCGAAACTTTGAAAGAAAACGATGAAAAACTAAGTTCTTTCTGCACTAATATAGCAATATCAATTGCTTGATGCAGATATAAAACCCGTGGGGGCTTTTGGATAACAGTACCATTCCAAAATTGGATGACTTAACTTATGGATCAACTACGACAGCCAAGGTTAGTGCTCTAGATCAAAATATAATTCGTCACAATGTTTTAAGCTCTAGAAACAGCCAAGGAACACAGACCGTCCAACCTACTTAACAGGTCAAAGTGGGACACCATTTCAAAACGTAGTAAATGTCCGTACACTTGAAGAGGCATACGCAATGTCGTGCACAAAAAATTAGATTTACTGCAAAGTCATAGAATTCATCTGATTCAAGCATTACTGTAGAAACCATGTTGTACGTTGTATTGCATGACTACAGATTTTACCTGTGCCCCGTAACACAAATAAAAAATTACAGACTATGAGCTCTCTTTCTCTCAATACAATTCACACAGATAAAAATCACACATAGCACAATCCACAAAGCCCTTAAGCCTGCAATTGCATGAATTTGTACATTTAAAAAACAACAGTGCTAGATTTAAAAAAACCGAGCAAACTAAAGCATGTGATTATAGCAGTGATTTCTTCAATAATAAAACACTATCTCTAGGCATACCTTTTGATCTTGGTTAGCTACTTCTGGCAAACAACGCCTGATGTTGGCTTTGCCGTTCAAAGACCTTTAATGAGTAATCTTGAGTGCTTAATTAATGCGACAAGCTTTCATATAGTAAAAATTCATATACAATTTCGAGTTAACATTTGCCCTCAACAGTATATAATTCACCTTCACAACAGTTCACTGCAACTGGATCAGGAGATATAGATTATGAAGGGATTTCTAACATACTAACTGTAGACCCAACATCCTTCGTACACTTTTTCCCCAGCAGTGAAGAAAGTTACACAAACTGCGTTCCGAACAAGGTTTGTGCTGGGCGCAGGACAATTCTTTTGAAACCGTGACGTTCGGACAGTCTGGTCGAATATGTGCCAGACAGTCCAACTCGTAGTGTCTCACAACTTGAAACATGTTGTTTTCTTGAGAGCAGAGTTTCGATAACAGAAATACGATAGTATCTGATATACTATACTACACAGATCATTGAAATTAACTAACTTGTAACTGAGAACCCTAACCCCTTATATAGCCTATGGGATGATAATTATGTAATGCTTCTAGAATAAAAGTAAGCATGATACACCATAAGTCATTTACTAAAGTAAACGACATTACATGATATTTTAAGTAATCATATTGTTTACATCGGCATTACGGTGCATGTCCTGTGCAGTTCCGGTTTGATTCGTCATCAATCTTGAGTGTCTATTTTTAGCAAAACATCATGCTGAGAAAATCTTGAAAGATAAAGTCAAAATGTCTTGATTTTATTCATCGACATTTTGCAAAATGAGTTTAAAGAATTATCAAATAGTGAATAGATATGGTGCGGTGTCCCTCAGGGGTCATGTCTTGGATCTCTTGCTTCTTCTTTACGTAAATGATATGCCATACGCGCATAAATGCTCGAAGATTACGATGTACGCTGACGATACTAGTCTGGCATACTCTGCTAAGAATGTTAATGACATATCCAAAGATATGAACTATGAACTATAAAACCTTAGGAAATGGCTGTATAGTAATAAGTTGTAATTAAGTGTTGCTAAAGCAACATCCATGCTGATAAGCACAATGAGAGCATTGCAAGATAAAAGCAATTGAGAACTACATAGAACAGAGATTAAGTTATCAGAAGAGCTTATTGAGCAACGAACATGCGTAAAATATTTAGGTATCCGAATTGGTAACCAGCCAAAATGAAAAAAACATGAAGTGTCAGTGCCGTTGAAAGTTTCTCAAGGAATAGGGATGATTAAGTATGCTATAAAATTCCTCCCCACTGAAACGTTGAAATTGCTCTATCGAGGAATGATCGAACCATACTTAAGGTTACGCTGTTCGGCTGGGGACCACGGGGGATGGGGGGTAGTATACGCAGAATTCTTGAGAATATAAAATATATCTTCACGCATAGTAACATACAGTCAATATGATGTATCAGCTGAGCCCCTTCTGAAAAGTCTCGGAGTGCCTAGCATTAACAAAATGGTACATTAGAAATATGCAAACATGGTCTATAGAGCTGTAAATGATCAGGCACCGATTCATCTGATTAATCTCTTCCATAGAGTATCTTCTGTGACAAATAGATCACTTCGCAATTCCGAACTAAATGTAAGACCTCCTCGACTAAAAAGAAAGCGCGGACAAAATTGTTTTGTTTGCAGGGGGGGGGGGGCATGGTTTGGAATTCGCTATCTAACGACTGTAAAAAGTTACCACATTCCAATCATTTACGATAAAATTTAAACCATGCTTGTAGAGTACTAAAAACTTGTCAAGTGGATTGCTTGTTCATTTCTCTTAACTTTATTCTTGTGTTATATTGTAAATATATGTTTATTCAGTATGTAATTTATGTATATTACTAATATCTTTATTTAATATGTAATTTAGTATGTATTAAAATTTTATGTATGAGTTTTTGACATGACCCCTTAGAAAAAAGATCCGAATATCTGAAGAGCTATCATGTCTAAAGGATTAAAAATGACGTGAAATGAAATGAAAAATCTATACAGTTCTTCAACAAAAATTCAAGGGAGACGGCATGCCACATGCAGTGCGAATCCAGCTTTACCCACAAGGACTGTGCAGCCAAAATATGGAGACAAGGGTGGACTGATTGTCTGATTGTCTCTTTATGGCCATGGATAAACATGTATGGCAGAACTTGTGGGACCTGCATAATGGGGCCCTCCATTTAATTTGTAACAACAATTAGAAATAAAGTTAAAATCCTAAATGCAAATATTACGTTTAAAAGCAACACTACAAATTTAAGTAGAGCAAAACAAGGCATTGAATATGACACTTTTAAGCTTCAATATAATGAAAGATAAAAGTAAACACATTGCACAAATATAGAGGAGTAGGTTCATTAAGGCTCTTAAAGACTATTGCTTTGGAATCAATGTTGATTGAGTTCATGAATAGTTTTCCACCGAAGTATTTCGATCAGCTGGTTACTGGGGGTGTCAAAACTACTGTTTGTCAAATTCTGGCAACCCTGTTTGTAGCTTTTGCAAACGATAAATCTCTGATTAATCAACTTTTACTTGCAAACTCTGGTTCGACTTCTGAAGAACTTTCCTTTGAGTTTTGGTACAGGCCAACATTGAGTAACTACTTTACAACCAGCTAACTTTCAAGGTGTGAAAGATCTTCATTTATAGCCTCATTTAGCAGGATAAACCCCTGGATTTAAAGAATATACTGGTGTCATCGGCATACATGGAAGTGATGAAAGCTTTAACCTCTCCTGAGAGATCATTAATATAAACAAGACATAGGAGTGGGCCAAGGAACGATCCTTGAGACACTCCAGCTTCAATGTTTTCGGTTTTTGAGTTGACACCATTTACTTTGCAGTACTGCGCTCTAATTCATACTCGTAAATAGGGTCTCAATGCAGAACACCATAAGATTCCAGTCTCCTACAGAGAATTTAATGATCGACTGTATTGAATGCCCATAAAGGCTATATCCACCAAGTTTCCTGTGTCCATCCCATTGCACCAGTCATCTGTGTCTTAAGTAAGCATGCAACAGTGGAATGTAGTTCCCTAAAACTAGACTGATCTTGTCTCAGTGTCTCTGTTAACTCTAAATTTCCCGATCTATTCTCAGTCTCGGGTCACAGCAACAATGTAAAACTACTCAATATTTTACAAAGGCAAGCTGCGAATCAACTATATAACGCCCAATAGTAACAAATACGAAATATAATCGTGTATAATCTCGACAGTATTGCAGCCACGTCATCCTTGCTTAGGGCAGTCTTCTCATTTGCTACAATATTGCGTATTCGAGCAAGGTCTGTTCTTTTCGTTTCCTTCTTTTCAATCAGATCAATCGCATCAAGGATAAGAACTTCAGAGGATGAAGTCTTGACAGATTCACCCATTATCTATTGCAGCTTAAGTTCCTTTAGAGTAAGCTAATAATTTAAAGTGAGTACGATTTCAAACTCAATCTATTGAATAAGTTATTATTCTTTAGCTTGGGCTAATCCTGATATTATCGTTGTCTTGTGGACTCGCTTGCTCTGGTTGGCTCATTCTGATACGCCTCCAGAGAAAGAAATACCAAAATGGATCGAAAACCATTCCAGTTATAACGAAAGTGACTGCAAACGTCAGCAGCTTCCCTTCAACCGTGTCACAACCATGTACACTAGGAATAATTGTACCAATGATCATCATTGGCAAGTTGAAAACGAAAAAACTAATTGTGATTCCAAGGAAGAGCCTAGTTAGGTATCTTTCATGATTTAACTTCGCCTGGCGAAAGGTACTGTTTTCCTCTTCACTGCCTATACCTGTTGGGTTAATCATAGATTGATTGTGAACTTTTACCTTCCAGAATATTTTCCCATATATCATACATAACAGGATATATGTAAGAAATCGTGAAGAAGCCTCTATCCAGTTTCGAACTACTCGGCTTTGAGCAATTCCTGTCGCCAACCCAATGGCTACTCCAAAAACAGTGGAAATCACGGTGATAATGAGAAGGAGCTTCTTCTGTAATCGTGATCTTTCCTGCCCTGTGCTATATCTCATCGGCTGTGATACCGAACAGAACCTACTGTAAGCTATTCCCGCATTTAGTGATAGGTTTTGAGTGCTCAAAACTCCGTATAAACCATAGATGAAGGCTTCAATGGTACTTGTTCTCGTATCGTTGAATGTCAGCAAGCTGGTCACGACTACTCGGAAGATGATGAATACTGAGAGAGCGAAATTTGACAGGCCAAGAGCTGCAAAAAGAAAGTCTACCTTTCTGGCATTATTTCTCGTTCTCCATATGTGAATTATCATAGAAAAGTTGGCAATTACTGAAACTATGTCTAACACTGCAATATGTATGGCACATGCATTTGCACCACTGCTCATTTTGAAAAAGAGAGCTTTTTAGGCCTAACATCCATCGATTGAAGGATATTTTCTCTTGTCCAAAATCTTTGCCCGCTTGGTTTTCTACGTGAATCACAGATGCACTTATCAGGGTTTTGCAGTTCCAAATAGTTCACCTTTTCTAGTCTAACTCTGTAGGCACTATAAAAGTATTTCAAATTATTCAGCGTTCGGTTAAGTCAATGTTTTAAACAGGTTTTCAAGACAAGTAAGTGCAACACAGCAGTAGTAGAAAACTCTTCAAATTGCACTTCTTTGTCTTCGTGATGAGAGTTCCTTAAAATGTATACTAAAAGTTTGTAGTATCATTACATTCCTATATTCTTTCTTTAGAGACAAAAGTCCATACAAGAAGTACTAAAGTCCATACAAGAAGTACTTCCCTGTGCACAATGAAAAGAAATCTTCCATCTTTTTCAGTTGAGCAGGTCATCTTCATCTGTCTCATGTAGAAAGAATGATAGTTTGTCTTGAACGAATGTTTCAGTAACCTAAATATCTCCACTAGAGCTCTTACAGGTCCTGCTGAAATAAGTATGCGACCTCTATCTCTTAGAAAAGAAAAAAGGCTTTAAAAGTATAATTCCTCACCCTCTTATCTGGTGGCTACCTACGCGTGTCAAAATACGGTCTCTCATATGTCACTGTCAATACAACTGATGGGTCACAAACTGTAGCTCAGCAGTGTATCTGATTGCTACACTAGAGATAATCCTAGCTTCACAATAAATTCTGCGTATATTTCCAATCTACTGCTGTTTTGATATGAATAAATAATAGTGTAAAGATAATTGCTTTTTACCTACGAAATGTATACGACAGTTTCTAATGGTACTCTGCGCAGTTCATTCATATTTTAGCATAAGTGGCAGAAAAACACATGATTGCTGTTACTTAAATTCTGAGAAAATAATGACGATGGAATCATTTGAATAAACTCAGGGGCGGACTGATTGTCTATTTAGGGCCCTGGGCAAATATATATGGCAGGGTACGGGTGACTTGCTTAATGTGAAATGTGTAAAGAATCGCTTCTCCGCCCGGAACATTACAGGGAATGTATACTTGTCTTTTCCGCCACTTCATTATGTCGTAAAATGGAGTTTCGAACAAACGTTCACTAAAGAAAGAAAATTGAAAGAGGCCCTCAGGCATCTGATGTATTGGAATAGTATAAAGCCCTGTTTACACGAACCCGGGTTGGCTCCAACCCGTTGAAGAGGGCCAACCCTTCTCCAGTCAAACCTCTTCAACCGTTTACATGAACGCAGTAGTCAACCCGCCTAAGCGGGTGACCCTTCTCGAGGGTAGGGTTGACCCGATGAGGCGGGTTGGCTTTCTGCTAAGTTTTTCCATGTAAATGCTGGTCAGCTCAACCCGGGGTCGTGTAAACGCTTCGAAGTAGCCAACCCGGGGTCACTATTTCCCGCTAAAAATTCAGTGCACGCTCATTGTGCAATTTGCAACAGTAAAGTCAAATGAAATAGTGGAAGAACTTCCATAGAAAAAGTGGCAATGGAAGAGCTCAGTGGGAAGAGCTAGATGGTGGAACACCTTCTGACCACCTGACGTGTTTGAAAGATTATAAAATCGAAATAGACTACAAAAATGCAGATGTTGTTGCCCTGTATACCAGAAAACGAGAAGACATGGGAAGGCAGTTGCACGTCAGCAATGGAAGAGCTGCAGATAAACAATGGACAGCTTCTATTTGATTCTCATGCTGCAAGCTTTTTTGAAGCCCTTTCTTCGAAGTTGCTTTGCTGTTCCAAGGAGCCATTTGCTGCTATGAAATAAGCTCCGCGGCAAGCTGACCCGGGCTGGCTCATAAGCTGCGTTAGAAGTTACCCCGGGTTCGTGTAAACGCTAAAAAATTTGCTTCTAGCGAAATGAGCTGCCCCGGGTTGGAAGCCAACCCGGGTTCGTGTAAACGGGGCCTAAGACCACTTCTGCAGAGCCTGGCTTTAGCTCCTACTAACAAGAATTTCTAACTTGATTTCGGCTAAGTACTTTGACAGATATTTGTCTGTTCATACCGTGTGTACCGTGCCTAACATCAACTTAGGGCGCGTGTGTGTATGTAGGAGAGTGCTATACTCCCATCTTTAGAATGGGAGCTTCTGCTGGGGAACAGGAGGGAGCGGCAGGAGGGGCAAGCAGTGCCCTTCATATACAATGGCCGATAGTTTCTGTTAGTTTCTCCTGTATGACAAGTCCCCGGGTGTTTACTGAAAAAACATCCGCTTTATGGATTCCTAGTCAAGTTAAATTCATTTCATAAGTTCACCTCATTTTTAGAAGGTTGCTCTTCAGCAGAGTTGATCCTCTTGGTTCCTTCCTGTAAGGACAACTAATAAATACACAATTATTAATACTAACAAACATTAATAATTCTATCAACAACAGGATATACATAGATGGCAAAAAAGTAAATCAGTTTATTTTGAAGTAGAATGCCCGATGCCAACATGAAATAAATGTGAATAAGAACTCGCAATGATCCATCTATGAACTGTCGCGCCCAGCTTGTATTTAACTATAGAGCTGATAGAAAACAACAGTTTCTTCAAAAATTCTTATATATGATTATGTCATTAACTACTCACTTATACACAGAGCTTGTCAAAGAAAATTCCTATTCAAGAGAATCTGAAGGATGAAATCTACCCTTGTGGGAGCACATACTTGTGAAAGGGTAAAGGTAAAGGCAAGTTTCATATAAGATTACGTAAGTTGGGAGAGCACTTATCCTGGACAGTCAGTATAATGAGGGAGGGTGGCCAGTTCCTTTCCTCTCCGCATTTAACTTTCCCAGTGGTGTCACCAACTACCCATCAGGCACCCGATCGCTACTCGGTGGACAGTGAGAGAGCATTCTAACTATGGAGAGAGGGTTCACCTTGAACCGTCGTTCTTCCTCACAACAGACAAGCGCTCTAACAACTCGGCAACTCGCTTATCGCACATACCTGAACAAACAATATTTCACATACCCCCAAGACTAAACTACTTATTAAAAACTTCCACGGTAGGGCCTTAGTGGAAACCTTCGGCCCCTAATCTATATTCTTCGCTAAATCTACATACTTTAAAACACTATCGTTCATCCGTTACGGGGCATCTTGCATGAACATCTTTATTCTAAATTTTAAACAGATTAGACAGTTTTTACTTCGTGGATAAAGTTTATGAAACGAATGAACAAAATGAAAAAAACACGATTTGCTAAATGAAATATCAGTTTGCAGATGACTTACCCTTGAGCAAATGACATACCCCTGAGCAACGATTTGAAAGCGTGGCCCGGTAGCTCAGTTGGTAGAGCACTTGGCGTACAAAGTCATGGGTCGTGAGTTTTAGTCCCGGTCGGGTCAGTTATTTTCTCGTACTTGCACTTGTCAAATATCGTATTGACTCCATGAGGTCCCCGGGAGCTTATTTGTCAGAAACGATTTTGCGGGTGGGGGCTTATTCGAGGGGGGCGTATTCGAGGGAGAGCTTATTCGAGGGGAGGGCCTATTAAATTTAGAGCCGCTCAGGTCGACCAAAGACAATATCTTATATCACTTCTGAATATAGAATACCTTGATTAAATGTAAATTGAGATGGGATCAAGGAGGAGAACGCTGTAAAGACAGTTGTTCGCGTCAACTCTCAACACAAATAAGCAGATCAATAGATGAATGTGCTATTTTCCTTGGTTTTAACCTGTAATATTGCAAGCCCAGATAGCCTCCATGCGAGCTTATTTGAGGGTGGGGGCTTATTTGAGGGTGGAGGTTTACTTGTCAGAAATAATCTTGCGGATGGGGGCTTAATCAAAAGAAGGGGCTTAATCAAAAGAAGGGGCTTAATCGAGTCACTACGGTATCTGTTAGTAAAAGGGCATTTTCTGGCAATGCATATTTATCCAATACTAAACAAGGTACGGCACGCGTGGCTGTCTGGGGTCTTGAGGCCCAGTTCTATTTATTCTGGGACTCCGCATATTGCACGTGAACTAAAATGTTTTCTTTCGTTTCGTACCCAACTATGGTAAGTCCTCCTACGCCACTACCAGAGACTGCCTGTTTCCAGTTATAACCATCAAGCACTGTCCCTGAAAATTGCCATGAGCGTAAATTTATTCATGATTCTCAGTCCTGAAGGTCTGGAAATGGAATAACTATAACAAACAAGTTCCGTCATCCTGCATAACAGCAGTTCGGGCACCTGCAAGCTACAGAATATATCAGAAAAATGCAAACCTGCAGTGGTCTAGGCCTACATATAGAAATATATGCAATATAATGGAAGAAGTTACGTCTCAAGGCTTATAAAAACAAGAAAAACATGCGTGAATTGTCGCTGGGGGGGGGAACATAGCACAACAGAAATCAAATCTACGCAAAGCTTTATATCAAACTAACTAAGCCAGGGAAGAGAAACAGAGCCCTTACCCAGAAGATACCATTCGTGATTGTAAATACAAGGTTATTCAAACGCACTTTGAATACTAAATGCTCACTACAGAACTCACATCAATTCGGTTAGCTTTAAGACAAAGGAAATACTGATAAAAAATTCGTCATGTCTTCATACTTCGCAAAAAAACAGCAATAGAGATGTAAAAAAAGTTCTAACTATAGGAATTTTTTACATATTTAATACATATTTGATATATTTGTACTGATTTCTTACAAAAATTCCATCTACAATTATACTCTACATCCAACTTTATAAAATATATCAATAACATCTTCCATGCCTGCTAAATCTCAAACAGAGAACGCAAGGTGTTAAACTTTTGACTAGACAAATTCTGGTCCAAAATCAGTAGAAAAGTGTCTTTCTAGGCATTATGTGCAGTCTCATGCTTTTGATAAACGAAAATTACCACTCAAAATATGAAGTACACAAATGGAAACATATTGCATATAGAGAAAAGCAAAAGATTATAAAGCATGAGCACCACTAGAGAATATTGCTTAGGTCAAATTCATTTTCATCCATTTTTCAGTGAAAGCGCTAGCAAATGGATAACAACTGTAACTTCCAGATAATCGAACTTAAGTTATTTCTTTGCAAAAACTTCAGCCAGAGGCCTATGTATGGTATAGAGAGCTAGAAGTATACTGAAGTCTAATGATGAGAGTGGTTTCAAATGATAAGGGGAGAGTGGTTTGGCAAAGGAGAGTAACTTTCATTCTTTGCTGGAAGCTCGCCTAAATAGTTAAGATGTTGAAGCTATCGAAATGATATGGATCAAGATGAAATTAACAAAAATACAAAGAAAATTGTGTGCGCACTATATATAAAAATTTACTTTCTGATGAGTCGAATTGGAAAGTTCTCTGTTATTAAATGATCGTCAGCAAATATTACCACCACATTCAACTCGAACTCTATGGGAATGAAAATACAAAAAACATAATATGGTGCAGGGAAAGAAATTGTTAAGTGTTGCACCAAAGTCAGTTAAGAAACCATTCTAAAAATATCTTTCTGAAAAGGAGTGTGACGATGCCAGACACAGATTAAACAAAAGAAAACACAGCTTTTCTTCTTTCCATACTATATACACAATCATAACACATACTCATACTCTTCAACTGTATCTTCCATCAAACTACATCTCTCTCAATACAAGTGTCAATCACTGTTACTCGGTCCAGACCTCTACCAAAAATATACTAAACTGCTCACACTCTCACATATGCAAAGAGACTAGCCATGCAGGAGAAACGAGAAAAGGAAACTCACCTATTTTGAAGTTAGTTGTGGCCAGCGTGGGACATGTGAACAGTCGAGGAAAAATCATGTACAGAGGAATAACCATACCACGACAAATATCACCATCAGCAATCTAGCAACAAGGGAATATGCGATGAAACACTAAATAATCAGAGTTCAATTAGTAGAGGACAATCTAAATGCAGGCGAAAAAGGCTAAGATGCAATGGTCAATGATCTACATTGAATAATTGCATAATATAAGTAGCAAAGTGACAGGCTGCTATCAATGACTAGCTTTATTAAGGACAGCACTTCTTTATGAAATTTCGAACACAGTTTGCATTTCAAACGTCCGCCATCTAAAGGGGAGTTGGCATTGCGTAACATTTGCATTGCACCAAAGCAGGTGAATAACAATATGATATAGTTTTAACATAGCTTCAAATTGCCCTTTTTCACATACTTCACAATGTTACAAAGAGAAAAATCAGCCACAAAGAGAGAATTCATTATATGAATTCATTATATACTGGAGGGTCTGCAACTGCTGTTTTTATTCACAAGCTCTACACAGCTTTCTACCTTTAACTATCACACCCTCGAATCATAATGAGAAAATGTTCGGTCCAGGAGTCTACTCCGAGTAAGGTGGGTCTCATTAGGTTTCTATCTGAATAACGCTTGCATGCAATTATGCTTTCAAACTAAACAAACAACTAGCAATATATAATCCTATCTCTACCTGTAGATTTTGAATTTCCGTTGCTAAAAGGAAAGAGGATAATACACAATGAGGTGTAGAGAGAGCAAGATAGGAAGTCTATTTGGAGAGATACGTGATAATATTCTTTTCCAAATTAGAACAGATAAACGGACCAAGAAGCATAATATGAAAAACATCAATCTAATCATTTCGATTGCTAGGATGAAGGTTCACTAATATGTGTGTGTAAGATCTACTAATGTAATATATATATATATATATATATATATATATATATATATATATATATATATATATATATATATATATATATATATATATATATATATATATATATATATATATATATATATATATATATATATATATGGTCTACTAATATGCTCTGATGAGTTTGGGTTAAATAAAACACGAAGAAAACGATTTCAAGAAGGAAAGTCATACACAATGATACGAAATGTCAGTACTTCCTAGTAGCTAGGGGTTGTCTTGAGAATGCTTTCATTCAGCATACGAATCCAGAGAATGCATATGATAGATAAAAGCTAGATGCTGTGATCTTGAAATGCAGTTCACAACCCAAATTAACAACAAAAAATAAGGTATAAGACAAACTAGAGCTGAATCTAGAAATGTGCATAGAACCTTGAAAAGTGTCTTTAACTTATATCAAGAGTGATAAGTCTAATACACTTTCAGCAATTTCTGCACATCCAGACATAAGCATATATGAATAAAGGTATGATGAGCATTGCTGTTAAATCGCTAATATATTCTCAAAACATACATACGATCTTTCGAGTATCCTTCAGCACAACCTGAAAGGGACAGAAAAAATCAATTAAATAGTGACGTCTGGAAGATACTTTTATGTCAACATAATCCAGGAATTCAGAGCTGAGAATGCTTCAACTCAATCATTCAAAAGCTAGGCTTCTTCATCAACATTAGCAATAGTAATCAACTAAAATTGATTAATTCTAAATAGAAATGCAGCATGAGTAGGCGCCAATTGAATGGTTAGAAAATAAAACGAAAAATCACATCCGTAAGCATTTCACTCATGCAAAATCAGAAGAATAAATTCCAGAGAAACTAAAGATCAGACCAAGTGAGTGGATTTATTAAGGATTTACCGCATGTTTCCACCCTAACTAGTTGTAGTTCAATCGATTTGATTGTTGCATCTGAATATTCCAGCATAAGCTATAAAGATAAGAAAGACCAGTATCTAGTAAATATATATGGTGCTACATAATATGACTTAGTTTAGCATAGATATACAAAATTTCCTTGTATTTCATAATAACAGTACTCCTCATTTGAGTTTTCCTTTGAGATTGGTTCAAAAACATAAAATAATGGCCTACTTTCAAGTGACAACTGTTACCAAGTTAACGATGAAGTATTCTATAATTCTTCACTTCCAAGGGTAACTTCCCTTTCTTTCTATTTGTCATCTTGATTACAAATAATTACAAAATCCAGTTGCAAAAGATATTATCGCACTCATGTACCTCATCCTTTGAATAAGGATAGCCTATCAACTATTGATAATTCTGATGTCAACCTATCTAAACTTTCTAAGTCCTAACTGATAAAAGACAGCATTCCCCTTTAGGTTAAGGTGGTTTTCATGTCAAGCACAAACCCATCTGGACAAGCTATTTCACTTTATTTTCAAGATGGAAGTGACCATTCACCTAGGCCCCCAATTATAATGATATATAAAATATCTAAACTTGAAGGTGTTCTTTACATAAAGTGCCTACTATTTATCCTCAGTAAGGTTATTAAGAGGCTTAAAAAATTTGTGTTGTTTCATTTCAAATCAGATCTCTCACAGGCAGCCATTCTAACTCTTTAACTAGAGCTTCCAAAGGAGCATCGTAGCTACTTCTTGTTACAAATCCAGTCGCTCGATTACTTAATTTTTAAAGTTTAATTAGATGGAATTCTGTACAATTCCCCCCACATGGAACAGCAGTGTCGACAGTATGGTCCAACAATTCCTCGATATATATTACAAAGGACATTTTTTGCAAAATTTTTTTGCATACTTTAGAAGGTCTGTTGAGCGAGAGACTTAAACTTAAACAGATTTAATCTATTGATCCCAAAAAAGGTGCTTGATAACTTGGATACCAGGATATTTAGTGCTGTTGCAAACTCTATATGGCAGTCATCAATCACAAAAAGAGGAGACTCCTTTGATTTTTCGCTGATCTGTCTGAGAATTGTTCTTGACATTATAACCATTGCCAGAGTATTAATATCCCAATGCCCTTTAGCTTTACAACTGAGCTACATTCTCCATTTAATGACATATTGTACAATACAATACTGCAAGAAGAACAAATGATGAAAACAAATGTTTTGAAGCTGCAAATAGACAAAGGCCTGGTGGAACTGCACACAATAAACATGGAAAACATTAGAAAAAACTAAATACTTTTAAGAAAAATGAAATACCTCTCCTGTCAATGGTTCTTTTATTGGGCAAACAGCAGTGTCAAGTTTCCCACTGATTGCGAATGACGGTACTCTTACCTTCTGAAAAAATTAAAACCCGTAAAGATTATTGTGAAGCCAAATGTAGTCGCAGACCTCTCTGTTACGGCACTCCTTGGGAAGTGTGATGCTCGTTTCATCACACGTCTTACTCTTGAAAACGAACCACATCCCATGATTTTGACAATACATGGTGGACACAACTCGTACCTTGCTGCGAAATTTCGCCAAAAGGCGCGCGGTCGGCCACGCGACTGCTAAAATCCTTACGGAGAGCCCTGATAGCAGCCATAATAAAAATAATAAATAATTTATTTTAAGTTGGCTAATAATGACAATAATTATAGCTATATATAGGTAATTAAGGCCAACTATCAACATGGACCAAAATAAGCAAACGGTATAAAGCTAACTAAGTTAATTCACATTAAATAAAACCAACCCCAGAAATAAAAGTTTCGTACGATCTACAATCACACTTCACTGTGCAGGATCTTAATTGCTTTTTAAATGCCATTAATGATTGGGACTCTTTAATACTAGGGGGTAGCATTTGCCACAGCTTTTAACCCGTACATTGCACTGTTTGTATACCATATGAGGTTGTCCTGATTTATGGAATGACAAGTGATATTCTTATTCCGCAAATTATACTGTGTACCTCTTGACACAAAAAGCTCTCGTGTGAAGCTAGGATTTAGGTCATTCCTGGCTTTATAGTCAGCATGGGTATCTTTATAGACAATTTTGAGTGCTCTTTCATGAATATTATTCACTTTTGCATTTAGACACCTGTCATGAAACATCCAAATTAGGGGGCAGTAGCTAAATTGAGCATTTATGAAGCTGTTCACTAGGAGACATAGCTTTCCAGGATCCATAAATGAGGATATTCTAGTGAGGGCGTGCAGTTTCTGACTAGCACATTTACATAAACTTGAAACATGACATTAAGACTTTTGTTTTATTATCATCCCCAATGAATTTTCTTCGAAGCTTTCTTAAACAATGGCGTCTCCAACTTTGGTCTTAATACTGTTTTGGATTGTCCCAAAGCAAGCAGATGATACTTTCCTTCATTCCACTTCATGAAGTTTTCAGGAAACCACCTTAATAACACAAGAGCATCAATTTCTAGCCGTTCTAACGCTTTAGCTAAATAACTGTCAGCTGCAAATATCGTGGCATCATGGGCAAAATTGCATATTGCAGTGTTCGTTACCATAAAGAGTAAGTCATTAATATGTATATCAAAACGAAAAGGTCCAAGGATTGAAATCTGTGGTACACCTGCATAAGTTGCTCGACAGCTGCTGTATGAACCATTTAATTTTACTCTTTTTTTCTTCCTGATATGTAATTATAGATCATTAATAGAGCTTTCTTACTAAGCCCATGGGCATTTAATTTTGCAATTAATAGCTCATGTTCTATGCAATCAAACGCCTTAGAAAGATCCATAAGTAAAGCACTAACCACTCCTTTTTATCAAGGGAATCCTTGCAAATATCCATTAGTCTCAATAGTGTAAGCTGTGTATTGAAGCCTTTCCTAAAACCACATAAGTATGGAACTAAAAATGTGTCCGCAAATCTGGTCATCTGAGAGTATAGAAGACTATAGACAAAGCGGACAATACTGTAATGGGTCGATTATTACGCTTATCTGTAGCTTCATCCTTCTTAAACAGGCGAGATATTCCCCCTAGTTTTAAGTCAACAAGAACCTCGTTCTGAGATATAGAGTTATTGAGAATTGTTGCTAGCAATGATCCAAAATGTTCTGTTTTCTTATAGCATCCTAGGAGGAATACTATGAATCATCGATGCTTGCTTTGGATTTGGTCTCGATAATTAATCGCTAACTGCTTTCACAGCAAATGGTCCGAATTGAAAGAATGAGTCATTGTCTACCTTGTCCTTAATCTTTAGAATGCTAGGGTGATGTCTATATATTTCAATAGAAACTTCAGTAGGGTTCACCAGGCGTATTGTTGCACTAGGCATGAATTCACCAGGAGTGATATCAACTGTATCTATGATATTGGTGAAGAATTCATTAAAGATCTCAGCTATTTCAATTTCATCTGTAATTAAGTTTCATTTTCAATAAGTGTGATACTTGGTGTGGCTTGAACCTTGTCAGTAAAAAGTGGTTTTACATATCTCCAGAACTTCTTGCTGCCAGTGACAGAATTCATAACAAGGCTGTGATCTCTTTACTTGACGTAGAATTTTCATACTTATTTCGTTGCTTTCTGCAAACGTTCCACATTTCTAAGCTATTGTGCATGTTAAATCTATTACGTAGCTGTGTACGCAGCATAAATGCCTTCTCAAAGTTTCCGTCATGAAGGCGAATCATTTTCACGTATTTTTATTTCATAGGTGCATGTTTATTCAATGATTCTTCAACTATAGAATTAAAGTTTTCAAATACTAAGCATGCTTTGCTATCCCTAGCTAAATTATTTATAATGTCAGACTGGAACCCTATAGGATTGAATCTACTGTATTCACGGTGCACAACAATCCTTGGGCCTCTCTTTACAAAGCCACTTTTAATACTGTCAAAATCATCAAACAAAAATCCGACAACTCCACTTCTATTGCAGTACTATTTTGAAAACAAGCGGCTTATTTAGCTAGGAACATATAAATCGAAGGAGGGTTGTCCACGGATTTATAACAAGTGGGGCTTTTTGTGAAATATTTCAACCCATCAATATCCATAAAATTGCTCATTTCATAATTTCATTCTTCTGAAATTAAACCTCCAACAATGACACAATTTTCATATCGGGGAGTACGTTGGTCTAGCATTTCGCTCATCTCATCAAAAAGAATTTTTCATATTGAGATGGAGTCCAGTAGGTACTGATCAATATGTATTTTGTCTTGCTAACATTAATTTCAGTTAATACACACTCTATTAAATTGGTGATATTTATATGTCTCATGCCATTTGTTGGAATTTTGTCTCTGATAAACTCAAGAGTCCCGCCACAGTGTGCATTTCTATCATAACGAAAGGGCTTGTTAAAGCCTCCTATTTGAAACTGGCTTTTTGGAAACGATTCATCTAGTTTGGTTTCGAAAATTGCCAGTATATCAACATTGCCTGACATTAGAAATTTGAGATCTTCAACTTTGTTTCGGATTGAATTTAAATTTAGATGTGCCATAATAAGGCATCTTTTTTCTTAATTCTAATAGTTGATAATTTGGTAAGGGAGTCTAGCTCTTCATTATCAGAATTAGCAACTTCACGGGGATTTTGATTTTCTACATCAGACATGATATACTTATCTTTTTATGCTTATTATATCGAGTCCCATTATCATGTCATTGCATAATTAAGCGAATTTGGAAAACCTCTACTATCTATACTATAATTGCTTCACATATCAGCTACAGTAAAAACTATTCAACATACCTCTTTCACTGTGTGTAACGAGTCTGGTGTTATTCTGAATTCAACTGGTTTGGAACTGTCAGATTGCTGAGACTGGAAAATGAAATGAAAAGGTATAGCGATGAGGTGACAAAAAGTTCCAATACATACATTAATTAGTCTATACATTCAGAACAAAATATTTTCAGTGGATAAAATATAGGGCAAAACAGCTTCGTCGAAACTATTGTCTACTAAATTTTGGATATTTAGGACAAATAAATTTTCGGACAGAGGTTGGCCAAATTTTTCAATGATGAAATCTAAATTCGTCAGGTTGTTCACTTTAAAATTACTGCTGACCCTTGAGAAACTCATAAGAAACTCTGAAAATTAAAAATCTGACCATGTTGAGAAGCGTTCAGTATTGAACAGACCAAAAATACCTTGTTTGCTAACTTATATATACGAACTTTTTGCGAGAAATTCAGATAGTCACTCGCGGGTTCTACGCAATACCAGTACAGACTTACAACTGCCTAAGAAAACATCTAAAAATGGGAAAAACGTTCTTCTCCTTTAGAGGTGCAAAGGCATGGAACGCCCTTCCAGTTGAAATAAAGAAAGTATCTTCCCTGCAGGGAATTTAAAACGAAAACAAACCCACTCTTTACTTTCTAATTTCAATTTGTAATGTTTTCAACGCTTTAACTCTTTAACTTCTTATTTCGTAAATTAGCTGTTATATACGTTTTTTTATAAGAACAAACCATATAAAAACATAAGGTTTCAAATGCCAAAACGTTAAGAACATGCTAAGAACATGAAAAGGCTTCATAACTTTCTTTCAAAAAACATAAGAAAAAAAGAATAAAATACAAAGAAAAGACTATGAAAACGTTACAAATATTTAAAGTTAAGAGCTTCTTGCCAAAACGTGCATTGGACGCAAGGTGAATTCACAGACATATGTGCTAAAATTTCACCCGGGGCTCCTTTTCAGAGCTATTATCGCTCCTTTGAGAAATCAGTGCACATTTTAAAAACAAGGAGATTAAGAACATATTTAGAAAATTTTAAGCTTTCAAACCAAAAGAGTTAAGGACTTAACTGGGCTTCATTGGGAGTCGGTGTTCATATTAAAAAAAAAAAACGTGTATATCCACATTACCGTCTATATTATTATAGTTTTCCTTGTAATGTTGTATTGTAAATTAAATGGAAGGTCTCTTGTAAACCAGCATTTGCAGAAGGACTACCCTCCCAACATTATTTAAAAATGAAATGACAAAATGAGTTATAGCAGAATATATACTGACACTAGCCAATTTCTCGGCTGAAATCCCTTTTCGAGATCACAATTCCCTAAATATCAAAGACAATTCCATAGTGTGTTGGTATATACCACTACAGGTCAATTGCATTTACTAAATATTGAAACTGGAAAGCACAGTTTCTGATTTCTTTTGCATACTACTCTTGTGGATTTTTTCTTCAAAAACTCTTCTCGGGCCACCCACCTAACGTCTAAGGTCCGGAAATGATCTGCTAGGTTTGCCGGAATATGAACCCAAGCATATCCATTACTTTCAGTTTGCGTCGTGACCATTCATTGTACCTTATTTTAGTAAACAAGAATTGTGCATGCGTAGTGTGTGCAAATCTGATTAAGTGCTTCTCTTATATTGGGATAATATGAATGCAGAGTATAAAACGAAGCAAAACATATCCGCTTTGGTCCAAAAAATACGGAATATAGTGCGAACGGGGCCTAAGTATAACCACCTCAATTCTTATGATACGCTTAACACCTTGTTGCACTAGATAAATAGTCACAGATTACATCCGCCAATTTCGGAAATGACTGCGATCTAACGTTGATTAGACGATAGAAATCCACATATACACGGGGGCATTGCTTTTGAGCCGTCTATAAACATGGGTACAAGGGAGCACTACATGCCACCAAATGCCTGGAAGGCTTTAGATGTATACTATCTAGCACTCCTACCATAATCCTCCCATGAAAGCTTGCCAATGCTAAGACAATCATATATAGGTAAGTTACAGATAGTTCCTTCGTAAAGATCCCTATCCATAATTTCACTACGTTTAAATGGAACAAATGGTGTTAAGGCTTTTTTCTGGTTTCTTTATGTCGTTGTTGTTTAATTTTTGCATAATCCTTACGAGGGGGGAGGGGGCTCTCTCGATTAGTATATCTACTTAGAGAGCTCCTCCTTAATCAATCCAGTATATAAATATCTATAATAGTTCTGTTCTAAATGATAGTATATTTTTAGTGAAAAACCGTGTTGTACTTTGTGTTTTTGGATTGATAATTATATAAACTCAAACTCAAAACTCATTAGCCTGTAGCTCAAGACTGTAACACCTTTTGGCAAATAAATGATAAGGAAAATAAAAAGGTGCAGAATTTGCTATATATAACTTTAATTATGAATTCTAATCAAAACACTAGTCTAACCATGAATTCACAATTCTTTTTGCAGAAATTTGCATAGTTCATTACTGTAATGAATCAAAATTTAATACAGTTCAAAACATCATATAAGTTATATATACATTGGGTGATAAATGAATATTCTATTGAACAAAAACAGTCAGCAAAATGAGGTTATAATGTAACAACAAATAGTACTGTATATATGTAAATATACCTACCTTTACTTCCACAAGAAATTCACAAGTTTTGATAAGGTCTTTATTAAGTAAAGTTCTTCTCATCTCACACCTTAGCATGTACTAAGATTGAAATAATGAGAATAAGCTTTTAGATTTGAGATTTGGATTTAAGATTTAGATTTGAGATTATTGGCAAAGAATAGAGATGATATGTTTGCTCCTATATTGAGTTCTTAATGCAAGAAGATAGACATGTCTGTTTTGCAATAACAACATATGTTTTGCAATAACAATGCAAATTGAATCCCTTTTACATATGGGGTAATGGTTTGTCATACTCAAGCTGATACCCCCACTTTGTTATGTAACCATTCTGACATGAAATTCCCCTCAACAACACCAGCCTTAAATTTTTTAAAAGAATACATTTCTATAAGAGTATTACATTAAATCTTAAAATCGCTGAAATTTTAAGAATGATTAGGTACAACACAATATTGAAGCTCAATAAAGTTTTAAGCTCTTTTTATTAGAGAAGTTGTGGAAAGCATTCATCAAAAAGGGAACAAGAGAAAACATCACAAAAAATTATAGCAATTCCACACAATAGGCACCTCTAAATTATAATTGGAAATTATCCCAACAAGAAGAGCCAGAATGGATAAAGAAGCTAATGAAGAAAAATCATAGAAGATCTCAAGAATTACCTGGATATTAATAAAGACCCCATGATATGTCTCATAAAGTTGACGATTTCCATGAGGCTTCAAAGTAATATCAAAGGGTATTTCTGTTTTTCCACTAGGATTAAAAAATTCTGCTTCAATCACTGATACCGATAGAATTATCAGAACATATCACAAATCATCCATATCAAAAACAGCAATGGAAAAACGAAATATCAACTAAACACTTAATAAATCCATCTTACTATTCAAAAAGAGACTGCAACTATCTAAGACTCTGTAGATTCCAAGGGAGATGTATTGGACACTAATTACACTTTTATCCTCTTTCTTGTAAATTTTTAACTATCTCTTTCTATTTATTTTTAAATTTCTATAGATATTACTGATTGTTAATAGGTAGGAAACAGGTCCTTGAAGGATAGCAGACTGTTTAAGTCTGAACAAGTTTGAATCTGTCAAAATATTATTTATTATTATTATTATTATTAAAACTTAAAACAAAACAGAACAACAACTAGTTTGTTATTTTGGCTTTCCAACCACTCAAACAATCAACTGGTCAATCAACCACTTTCCTGTAAAGTAAATATCTTAGCCATATTTAATTCATGTTTTTTTTGTGCACATCTACCTGTGCACAATTAAGTGTTCTGTGAAAATGGCAATGCATCTACATTAAGCAAAGGCAGACATCTTCATGATTCTGTGAAGACAGTATTGTACACAATGCTGCCTGAATAGAGAACACACTATTTCATTTTTATAAATGACAATATCACTTCAATCTTGCTCACTAAAGCAAATGATATATATATATATATATATATATATATATATATATATATATATATATATATATATATATATATATATATATATATATATATATATATATATATATATATATATATATATATATATATATATATATATATATATATATATATATATATATTCTGTTTAAATGTAGTTCACTTTTTCTTTAACAATATTGAATATACTTGGGGGGGTCCGTTCGATATTCCGACAGTTCGATATTCCGACAGTTCGATATTCCGACAGTTCGATATTCCGACAGTTCGATATTCCGACAGTACGACAAACCCACTTTTATTAGAAACCCATTTACCAGAGTGGAAAGTTTGCTTAATACGTGGACAATTCAAATAAGAGTTTATGGTGCGGGTTAGTTAGTCTTGGACGGATTTAATATCAAAAATTCTGTGAATAGTCAGAAATAGTGATAAGTTCACTACTGTGATAACGTTACATTATATACGCGGAACGCATGCAATAAGCACCAGACGATGCCTGAATGCACTCTTTAGTTGATATGAAAACTACGGTAAATAAAAGTAAAACATTGGGTCCCGGGGCTTTCGCGACCACACCCTTCAGGCCCTCGGAAAATGAAGGAAACGTGTTCTGACCCATGTTAACTAACTGAAAAACGACAAAAGCCGCTTTTCTTTAGCTCTCTTTATTCAATATCAAAAATGAACAAACCAAGAAAAAAATTATCTTTCTCTCAAGGATTTTTTTAATCATTCGAATAGTGTCGCGAATATTGTCTCAAAACAGAAAAGAGAGAAGAATCAACAACTAGTTAGCTCAGTTATCTAAGAAAGGAAAAACAACTAAGAAGCTTGAGCCAAAAATATTGTTTCAAATTAATAGACAGTAGCAGAAAAATATTTTCTAATCCTACTGTAAGAAATTTTCCTTGATTTTTGGTATTTTAAGGTAAAGTAACATTTTTGTCCAACTGTCGGAATATCGAACTGTCGGAATATCGAACTGTCGGAATATCGAACTGTCGGAGTATCGAACTGTCGGAATATCGAACTGTCGGAAAAGCGACCTGGCCCCTACTTGGGTGCCTCAAATTAAAGAATCATCCACTTAACCGTATAAGTGACTTACAAAGCTATGGTTGGTGCAACAGCACTTTTCCCTGCATAGTCATAACAAAGATTTTAAAAGTGGCTAATCTCATTTCACAAATGAATGAATATGCGATGTCTTTCAATCATTTTTCTTGTCTTTATGAGAAAAGTAATTGCACAAGGATCATAAACATTGCCTCTCTTGGGCACTACTTCTTATTCTCCTTTAAGTTCTAATATCCAAATTTCTTTGTATTGATGATAACCACAAGGTCCACATTTTTTCTCAAGCTACTCTCCATTTTTCATAATTCCATAGCAGTACTATTCAATTCTAAATATTCCACATTATTCTTGTAATCATTGACATCACTGCAGCACACTTCTTCGTCATCAGATTCTACTATGAACCATGCTCTCACAGTAAGTAGAAGTCAAAAAGCATTTATTCTTAAACAGCCTTTAATTAGTTTCAGAAGAATCTAGTAGCAATTTCGAAATGGTTGTGAAACAAAGCAAGTCAAAATAGGCTTGACAATGAAAAGTTTAAAGCTGATACAAGTAAGGATGTTGACAGCAATTTATGATGGTATGCAAAAACTGACCTGATGTAGATGTCACAAGACCTGGGAGGGTTGGGATTATAGATTTACTCCCAAAGGACCTCTACTACTAAGACCAATCCTTATAAAATAGATACTTTTTTAGCCAAGGAAAACCTTTACACAAGCAATTTTGGTAGTCTAAATGTTGCATTGTCCTATGTTCTTTTTCATGTGTGCAAATTTAAAACTGTCCAAAAATATGAAAAATTTGTGTATGAATTAAAAATGAATGTACTCAATTACACATGAATTCTAATACACCTCCAAATTAAATACAACAAAGGTAATAACCTCAATGTTCATTTTAGGGTAATTTCAATTGCCTAAATGCATTGTTATTCATAAACTAATTAGAGTAATGATATATGCCATACTTCTAAAACAAATAATCAAAAAGGAAACAAAATGACAGCTAATAATCAGTTAACCAAAATGGTAGCTAGTAATCAGTTTATCAATAAAAACTAAAATCCCAATCAATAATCAACAATCAGGTATCAATAATCATAGCAAGAATCAATAATCAGGCCATGCCCTGAGCAAACCAAATGTGCTCTAAAAAAGGAGTTCCTAAAATAATCTAGGGGCTCTGTTTCATACCCCTTCTAAGAGTGCATACCTACAACTCCAGGAATTTGGATGCCTGGCTTACTATGCTCTATGCATACTTTTAGGCACCCTTTAGGCACTTGCATTTGGTGGAGTACCTCTCTGAGCAAGGCCTGATCAAAATATTGTATTCCACATATTCATACACCCTTACGTGCAAAATGTAATCAATTGCTTTACCTCAGATACAGAACCACAAAATTTAGCCTGGGTGAATGTGTAATCTAATAATGTAAACATTCTAAAAAATTGAAAATAGACATTGAAGATAAATTTTGACTATAAAAGTCAATATTACCTTGGTATTTTACCAGGCTTTGCAATCTCAAAGTTGCCATTGATCAATGTAATTGGTTTTACAGAATTGTAAAATGCTTCAAAAAGGCCCACACTCTTTGCACTGAGCTGCATATTAACAGATCCTTCAATATAAAGTGTAATACCATTGTGGACAACATCACCTTTGCACTGTATCACAACTAAACCAACAAGGTGATCCTGAAATACCAAGGCAACAAATAATGATAGTAACTGCCAACTGCCATATGCAGACAGACTTGCAACATTTGAAAGCTCAAAAATTACTAATAAAATGACTTGACACTAATTCAATATTTTGAAGTTCCAATCGGAGAACTGCGTTTCCTTTTAAATAAATGTAATCACACAGGGTTTGCAGTATCTTTTGGAAGTCTCCTCAATCTGTTAAATTCTGGAATTGGTGAGTGTTTGTCACTCAATCTTTTTGAAACTACTTGTATCAAGAACATTTAGTGTATGTCCCTCTCCCTTCATACTTCCATGGTGTCATTATAGGGATTATTGCCCGCAAGGAGCGCACAATAGCGCGCTCCTGCTGGGCTTATAGTCTGCCCCGCGAGTTCATAGGATTCTTCTGATAACCAGAACAAATCTCACTTGGACCAAATATGTCAGCACTTTTGTCAGCACCTTTAGACACAATGAGAATGAGGGTACGCAATACGAGGCTTGGAATTCAGGTTGCAGCAGAGAATGGTAAACAAATCTCAGCAGAGCAGTCTAGAAATGTGGGCGGTTTCCTTGTGTGTACTTTCTTTGTATCGTATATAGCACCAAGACGTGAGTACATTTCTTCTTTGAGCTCAAGGTTATTCTTAGCACAAGTATTATTAACTCAGAGGTGTGTTAGGTGAGGACTGAGGCTGGATTCTCGTCAGATAACTGAATGGCTTCCCAACGAAGACTAAAACAGAAGCGTTCTTCAGCATTTGAAAAACATATTCAACGTTTCACGACAGCAGATTTGCTACCAGTGACAATTGCCACTGCTAAAGACTAGCTTGTTGGTAGAACATTTTGAGCTGAAGACCTGCTCGTCAGTTAGGCAACTGTGGTAGTTCCTGGACAGTAAACAAGGAATTAATTGTAGAGTCTGTTAGAATTACATTTAGTTACAAAAATGCCCCTCCCTCCCCTTTTGAGGCATTGCGTAAAGGGTGAATGATCCCTTATATGTGTAGGCTGCAGGGTTGATATGGCATAGCATACTCCCTGCCGTATCGTTAAAGAATTTTGTGTTTTTTATTTCTTGTACCCTGTAAGAATTAGAAGTATATATATAAAGAAGTTACAAAAATATTTCTCAGCAGAGCAGTAATTATATATCATTCTGATTCTGTGAAAGTAAAACTAATACAATTTGAAATTCTGTCTGCTATGTCCTCATATTATCAACAGTAAATGATATACACTTTCAGAATTCGGCAAGAAGGAATCCAGGCATTTTTCTTGTGCTGTGGATTGCTTTTTAGAAGTTTTGAGTGTTGTATTATTGCCATATTTAACAAGTGATTTAGAGGTAGGATAGTTTTTTGAACAAGTAAGGCACACCTTAGAAGAGTATGATAGATTTAGAAAATAATCATATCCTGTTAACACAGGAAGTAGTTTTGACTATGCTTTGAATACACCACAGGATTATTTCGTAAAAGATATTAAAATGTTATCAATCATTTTAGTCAATATTCCACATGTTATGTTATTATTATGTAAATGTTGAGCTACTTTTTGCAAATGGCAAAATCACTCTTCCGTCAAGGAGGCCAACTCTTTCAAAGTACCATTTCCAACAACTATACCAGTCGTAAGTGATTTTTCCACTTGTTCAACTCAATAATTATTCAATTGTATATATATGGTAGTTATGAGATAATCAAACTATTATACTGTCGTTACCAATCACATTTCTTTGTTTTTCTTCTGCCTTAACTGAAGTAGTCCCATAATTCAAGAAATATCTAATTATCAATCATAATATTCAGCAAACACAACAATGACCATTACACTGTTAAGGTCTCATCACTATAGTTGCAAACAAGTTTGAAGAAACTGAAATAGAAAGTGAAAACAGCTGCTAAAGGACTGCCCATTTGACTGACTTACATATATATGCTGTTTGTGGGTTGAGTAATCAGTCCCTATGCAACTAAACATTGAGATTAAATAATAATAATAACTATAGATTAAAGAAGTAACTTTTCCATACAAATAACAACATGCCACAACAAACGTTTATAACAAGTACAAATGGAAATAATAGTAATTTTATCTAATGTTAAATCTATTTACTCTAATTTCACCCCACTTTATATTTAGGACTATCAGTCACACTTGTACTTCCCTCTTGCGGGCAGACCTAGCAATAGCTACTTCTAGTATATAAACGCAGCAGATAGACAATTTTGTTGCGAGATCCTTCAAAGTCTTGCCTAGTCAGACTCTAACATCAAATGACCTGAAGCTGGTCAAGCTTTGCATAGATAAAGTGAGTGTGTAGAAAAACATATGGAAAAACAAAAATCAGCAGTGTCTCACCCCTTCATGGTAAGTTTTGTTCGCTTTCTTCAACTTTATATCGATAGTTGTCATTATGGTATTAGCTCTAACTGCTACTCTGTGTTCCTATAAGTAGCGCTAGTTGTTTACTTCCACTTCTGCCACTTGTTCTTACAGTACTTATGCACAATCCATATTCCCTGCCACCCAATTGATTAAGAGGCCAAGAAAAGGAGGCTATTTCATAACAGCAGGTAATTTTGGCGTGATGAAATGGCCGAACGTGATGGTTTGTTAGTGTTTGCTTTATAGGTGTCATAGGAGTGATAGAACACAAATGGAGAAAATAGTTGCATTGATAGCAGTCTCTTTTGGAAAGAAGGCTACTGTATATGCCATTGGAAGAGTAAGTAGAAATTGGGTGCAGCACATCAGCTAGCGACCACATTTGCTATAATAGAAAGTTTGTTGTCATCGTCCAATCTGGAATCGAAGGGGTGTCACGCTACAGATATGTCGTGTACAGAAATCCTGAGTGTATGGAACTAAGTATGTAGAGAGTATACTGGCGTAAACATTTTAAACATTTGGCGCTGATCTGTGGCATACCAACGTGCCCGACTCCACACTGGGTGGTCGTAGTCTTATTGAAATACACTGGCTTGATCCCCCTTGACAGTTGATTCCAGATTGGGTTGTGCGTAGCGAGTGGCGTGGTTAAGTATAGTTTTGGTAATTGTGAGGCCCTTTCGCATTTTTGACTTTTTTCAAAGCTAATACTCTAAAACTTGGTGATATTAGCCTCAGCAGTACACTGTGAACAGTATACTGTAAATTTGATAGGCCTATTCATACCAACAATCGTGTGCTTGCTACAGCCAGCCACGTTCCTCATCATAGATTAGAAACGCAACTCTGACGTCAAATGATGGTATCTTAGCATTATTTCTATATAATTGCGTATCATTGTGTGTGATTTTTGCCTGTTTGCCATTTGACTTTTATGTATAAAATGACTTAAAACAGCGCTAACTTTTGTAGAATTTTTGTATACCCAACCTTTCTAAATGTCAGGTCTTATTCAAGTTTTGAAACAGCTATGTATCTGAGTGAGTCAATTGCTGAAGTTCAGTCTCCTTTGTCAGTTTACTTACAATCATTGCAATTTTCATTTAGGTCTACACTCTCAAATGCTCTTATTGCTCAAGCCAGGTTGAATGCAAGTTTGTTTCACATTTCCATTGTTTCTGTTTAGACTTATGGTTTCCCACGACTTTATAGAAGATTCATTGAATTTAATAGGCGGACTACATCAGACCGTGATTCACTAAGGAACAGATCATTGTTTTTGAAAGGAGTGTTTAGATTCCCAAACAGAGTAGTTGCAATGTTCAGGTACAATGAAATGACTTATTATCAATTTATTCCTGGTTACCTATATGGAGAATTACCTAGCATTTTTCATTTGATAGTACATGACCAATGATAATGGAAGGGTTGCATTCATAGCAGGGTCTTTCATTTTCATTGGTTATGTACTATCAAATAAAAGGCTTTCAATCCCTTTTTAGTCTTTAAGTGTCTGTATGTTCTGTTTTTGACTATGTGATTTTTAAAATTTTAAGTACCTTTGTGTTGGAGACCAGATGAACTAATCCTTCTACCTCAAGATTGGTACAGAATTTAAATGTTTAGTTGGGTTCTTTTTACCTTGAATCTAGAAAGAGTACTCTATTTAATCAAAAGCAATTTTCTTGTTTTAATAGCATATAATCAGATGGTTATTCAGTTCAAAGTTATAAAGACAGATAGTCACGTGAAATAACATTATCTATTCCAATAATCAGAAGGCAATGCATACACACTGAAATTTGTTCTGCAGACAACTTTGAAATGCTATCTTTGTTGTCAAGCACAGTATTGGTAACTTTCCATTTGAAACTCACTGATGAATGTAGCACAAAGAACTTATATTGAATTGTTTTACAGGTCAAAGAAGACACTCACATCTGTTGGATGATGTAGACTACGGAAATCAAATAGAACACTGTAAATACTTTGTATCTGTCACAGAATTTGAGCTTAGTTATTTAGAACATTTGAATGGATATGAATGGCTTGTGTATTGCATTGGTACAAAATTTGAAGATGTTTCTTTTTGTACCAAAATACTTGAAACTCGAGAGAGGAGACAATCATATAGAAAACTCAGAATACTTCATTTATAAATTTTCATTCAAAGTAAGTAAAGAAATTTATTATTTACATAAAATAAAGTTAATCTATACATAAGATATATAGAATTATAGTGAAAAAACAGAAAGACTGCTTTCTAGTTGTTGATGTAAGGCAATGTAGTTTATTCTATTACCACATAGTTTGAATAAAACAACCCTTTTGGGTTTATCAGAGCACCCCATTGTAGTCAGTTATGCTTGGGTTTATGCATTCTTTCAATCAATAGCAAAAGTTAGTTTGTGATATTATTTGAATAGCACAATTAGTCATCAGCTATTAGGATTTGACCACAAAGTTCTTCACAATTTAGAAAACCTTTCAAAGAGGCACCTTTATTTGGTAAACAGGGAAAGCCACTGGGGTTAACTTGCAATGATCAATTCACTCTTGTGAACAGCAGTGTATCTGAGGCTGATAGTAAAAATCTCATAATAAAGTTGAGGCATAAAAATCTATTAGGATATCTACACTAATTAAATGCATGGAAACTAGGATAAATATCTTCACTACATAATGATGTGGCTCTTTGCCATCTTATGCCAATACTTGGAGGCACAGATAACATCAGTTAGAATTTTCTTCAATGGGGATTGGAGGGATTTTGGCTACTTCTGAAAACACAGGATGAGAGTACTTGCTATGAACAGTGCTCAGTGTTGCTTTAGGAGGCTCTGAAATAACCTTGTTTAGCCTTTTTAATAGTTCTTTCAAATCCTGTTCCCCATGACCTGTGTGATATGTAAGAGTGCTGTCCCATTCATGCGAATTCTTCATTTTGAAAGCTAGTAGTAGAGCAGCAGCAGCAATTTTTGAAGGGGAACAGTCAACAAATTCATAATGTAACAATGAGGACTCCAGTATATACCTTGCTAAAGTTAAATCTTCCATTGATGAACCAGCAACCTATTCAAAAATGGAAAGAATGTGAAATGATATGGATGTATGCTATTGGATATGGTTTGCACTTACCATGTTGTATGTTGTGGTCCATTTATTAGAACAGACCTCAGCATTGCATGGTTTGCACACTGACTATATGGTAATTTGTTATGCCACTGCCTATAATCACAGCCCAAACAGTTAACAACACTCTTTCAGCCCTTTCTTAAATTTTTGGTCAATAATTCTCAATACTGTTATAGTTCTGTTTTAATCTAAGATCAAGTAAATGAAGAAATATGTTTTCCACCTAAAGTAAGATGGAGGTTTCCCCTACAGTTGATAATTATGTTATGGAAATTCTCAAGATTGGCTTTTTGAATGCTGATAGGGGTCATCCATAAAGTATGTATGCTCAAAATTATCATGTTTTGATCAACCCACCTTACCCTGTACATGCAAATACACTTTTGACTTAACCTACCCACTCCCTTCTGTACAAACATACTAAGGTTTCTTTGATATTTCTTGAAAATATTGACCATTTTTTGCTACAATTTTTCACAAAATGTGGAAAGCATGCATTTTAGAAGTTCTCACCTTGAAATGATTGCACAGTGTATATGCTTTGACCTTTACCAGTCCACTCACCATGTACACATGAATACACATTTGGCTTTACCCACCCACTGACCCTCAAAGCATACATATTTTCTGGATGGCCACATAGTGCCATTTTTATTAAGGGGTTCTATTACTTTGACTAGGGAGTGTATGTCAATGCATACTGTTTTTGGATTCCAATACCCTTGGGCCTCATAGGCACTGACCCCCTCCCTTTGACCCCATTGGTTGACTCTGAATGGCCCATGAGAAATTAAATAGAAATAGAAAAATAAACATATTTTGCAATGTAATCTCATACATTGACAAAATCTTCTTTTATTTTTAAGTTGCTTTCTAGTCTAGTACATAAAAATACAATATCATGTAGAAGCAAGTTCACCCTTTTGATTGGGCCCTTGACAACATATATGGTTCTCAAGTGGCCCCATGGCAAAAATAATTGTCCACCTCTGTACTAGAGTATTCCAACACAAAATGCATTAGTTTGCTCTTTCTTGATGGGTGATCTTACCACATTCTCAAACAGAAAGCCATAAATCCATATGGAATAACCAATTTGAAATGCAACATGCACTAAGTTTACATTTTTAGTACATGAATTAAGGGTTTTCTAGCTTAAAAATTGAAAAAAGCAATGTTGCTAGACAATAAGTATGAATGAATAAAGTGCATATAGTATGTAGCAATAGTTATAAATGGACAAAAATGCTTTCAAGTAGTTTGTACTGATATCAGCAAATAAACACTTCATACCCTTGAGTATCTCCTGAGGAATCTATATGAGATTGGAATACCAAGCTCAAAATTGAGTGCTTTTAGAATATCCAATTCTGCATTGATGAAATCATTTGAAATGTATGCATCATCACAGATAAAAACAAAATCATCTAGGGGTGGAGGGTAGCGTTCCTGTAAACAAAAATGCACTGTTATTCTAGAAATTATTTGAAATAACCATATCAACAATATCAAAGAGAATGTTGAAGTGAAAAAATATAATTAGGTATTCATCAGACACAAACCTCTTTGCAGCCTTTAACAAAATTCTTAACAACACTAGCCAAAAAATTAATCGCCTTGAACAGATGCTGTTCTGACATATATTTATAATCCATCCTAAATCAATTTTTGCCTCTCCATTGCCTCCCAATTAACCAACCACCTCATCCTTAATTGTGGGGTGAGTGGCCACACAGTTCAGCTAGCTAACTGAAGTTGTACTTGGTTCTGTTTGATCAGCAACTGGATGGGCAACTTTCCAGATAAATGACCAAAGCAATTCACCCCACCATCATATGGAAGGGATGTTAAACTAGGGGTGCCATGCCAGGATGCAGCATGAACAGTAGGCCTAAATTAGCTGAAAATGCTGGAGATAACAGTCTATTTAAAATACAGTACATAACAACAACAATCCTGTTATCCTATTTCCTTAAAATGTATAAAAATTTTTTACATATAATTATATTTTGAAAAAAACAGCTGCATTGCTTTGTGCTGTGATATTCTAATACTTAATTCTAACAAATGAGATAAACAAGCCAGTGGCTACCTCAATTTTTGCTGCCAGTAGCATGGCAGTGGCACCAATTAACTGCAACTTGTGCTTGTCAGTTTCCTTTGCTTGCAGGTACAGATCAACAATTCTAACTGCTAGGTAAAGTGTTTCATGATAAAGTTCAAAATTCTCTTGGACTTCTACCAACCAGTCAATCAGAATGGCTCTCATTGCAGGAGTCAATTCTTTTCTGTCTTCCATATACTTTCTCACTGGAAACCTTTCCTATAAGTTGCAAAATGTATTTAAATCTAGCTGCCATAGCAGTATACCATAAAAAGGTTATACTTTTGTTATAAGATGTGTCAACCAATATCCTCTACATGTGACACACAAAAGTAGAAATAAGGAGATGTATATACAAGATAGGAGAAATCTGTAATGCATTAGTCTCAGGAAAGGTAATGAAATGATCTAATATTGTATGGTTTTACTTATAGGCCTGTACATATA
Source organism: Mastigias papua (assembly GCA_964019165.1). Classification (NCBI taxonomy): domain Eukaryota; kingdom Metazoa; phylum Cnidaria; class Scyphozoa; order Rhizostomeae; family Mastigiidae; genus Mastigias; species Mastigias papua. Next base: position 11,106,039 of record OZ025270.1, on the reverse strand, counting down.
GCCTGAAGTTTCTTTCTTTTAAGTTGTAGAAGTAAAAAATTTAATAAAATTTGCCTGAATACCAAAGAAACAAAATATAAAATGAGCAACAAATTCCATAATCAAATAAACATGTATCTTCATTTAAACAATAAGTATGCTTACTTCTCTAGCTTTCATATTTGTAAATATAGATTCTGCATATTCACAAACTGCAAATGGGTCTGGGTCTGCATCAACATCTCTGACACCTTCTGGTAGTTTCTTCTTTATTTCTGGTATAACAAATGGCCCAGAAGAGCCTTCATCATTATGTGGGTCTTGTTCTTGCAAAGAGTCTGACCTGGCAAAACAGGTATGTTAGGTCTTAAACATTTGCATTTCATACATAATTAGGGCCTACAGTTTGTCAAAGATATGGCTGATTATCAAAGGTTTTGGGTACAAACTCACTCACAATTTACTTTCATCTGTTGTATTTGTGGTGGATGCTGTGATTTCTGATGAAGGTAACCCATCTGAGTTGATCCTACCAAAATCTGCATCGGACAACAAACTGCATACAGATATGTTAGCAAAGGAACTAGAATCTGCTGATTTATCGTCAGGACTAGAAGAATTTTCACCAGGCAATTCAACAGGTTTTTGTTGTTCTTTATTTCTTGACCTCGTGCATATGCCGGTTATTGGCTCTATTGGTAGACTTGATTTCTTAACAAATGCCGCTTCTTTTTTGCCTTCAACTTGCAAAGCTCTGTTACCAGCCTAACGGAGAGAAATCAATTTTAACATATATAAAAAATTTACTTCGCACGTGGTGATAAAATATGTATATTCAGCAGGGTAAAGATTTTTTGAACCAACAAGAGACTGGAATTAACAAATGTGGATTGGTTATCAATAACTATTGCCATTTTGATGGACAAAAATCAATACTCAAAATCAAGTACATTTGTGATATCACCAAATACTGATCTTTTCTTTGCTGGTGCTTCTTTGGGAGAAGCTTCGTGCAAACGTTTCGTCTTTTCAGCTCCATGCGCTTTCACGCGTCCTAGCTGTGTTGGGTTGTTCTTGTCTACCGTGGTGTTCGTTTTCAAAGTTACTGCTTTAGCATTCTTCACCTGTAAGCAAATTGGAATAGATAGCTTGAAACTAGAGATCTTGCATTAACAGACTACTGTAATCTGACATCTCAGCAAGCCACACATTGAGGGAGGGCCTGTCCTGTAACTCATTAAATTATCATATGCAAAAGCACACGACAAAAACAACGATCTTGTTTTTAAACTGAAACATAGGTATGCCTACCGCAACATTTCCTCCATTTACAGATCTGTTGTGCATAGTTCTCCAAACCATCATTCTTCACTTAACCGGAGCTGTGTTTATTAAAACTGGGCTAACTTAAATTAACTGTGCTTTGGTTTCGTCCTGAAAAACACGTTCTTCACGAGTTCTGTTGATTTTATACATTCGTACTTCGTAACTGACCGGAACGTTACTATATGATTGGCTATTGGAATCGAGGGCGTCCAATCACTGATTGCTAATCAGAATCAGAAGAATAAGCGCTTGGGGGAGGGGGGATAAAAAGGGGGTTGGAAAATGTTCTGAAAAATAATGGGAGTTGGAAAGTGGACCACAAAGATATTACGAGAAACAACATAGAGAGACTGACTAATCATGAATTGTCAATAAAAAGCAAATAAAAGAAAATTATAGTTGTATTAAAGTAACTTTCTGGTTAGCCCCTTAGGGATCGGTCATTAAATTACTTGTGGGGAGGGGGTGGAAGACATTCTTATATATGTGATGGAATTTTCTTCCCCCTCTCACATTTATGTATCAATTTTGGTCCCCACTCTAGGATTTCAGAAGAAACTCATTACTCCTTCTTTTAAAATTCTCTATATTTTTCATCCCCCCTCCCTCAGAGTGAGCAGAATTTTGGTCCCCCCTCCTATATGTCTTCCACCCCCTCCCCTGGAAGAATTAATGACCGATCCCTAAGCAAATGAAAATAATCCCTGTGAAAACAATTTCACTGAATAAGTTCTCAAATCTAATAAATGGGAAGTTCGGAAAAATCTCAAAAACTAAAACTCAGGGGAGGATTATTCGGTACTCAAGAGTAGATGTTAAATCCCAGATGTGAAAAGGAGTTTGTGAATTGTACAAAGCAGAGTGATAAACCAAGGATGTGTTGACTGGGGTGAAGGGGGGCGTCATGTCCCAATGTCTATGAATGTTGTAAAAAGTTTGTCATGCAGCAGAAGATTTAGCGTGAAGTTACGGGTTTTGTCAGATTTCAACATCCAATCCATTTATTCTGTTAGTCATGGTTGGTCAACCTCAACTCTGTTTTTATGATACCACAAATAACTTGCTGTTATTAGCAACCATCATCATTTTTCCTTGTACTCTGTAAGATAAAACTGGTCAAAAATAAAACAGCTGATCACTTTTTCCGAACGACCTACTCTCAACCGAAATTATCTAGGCACGTCCCTGTATTAACAGATAAGATTAACCCAAAAGATGAAGGACATATAGCACACAAATTAGTTACATTTTGTTCTCCACCAATCAGCGGGTTTGTTAACATCAAATTGCTAACCAATAAGATGCTTCCATTTTTATTACATATGTCATTGTAACGTCATTTTGAATCGAAGTTGTTGTGAAAAAATCACTACTCACAACTTTTAGCCTGGAAAAAATTTAGGTTTATTTACAGAGACAAGCTTTTATCTGTAATTTCTTAAGTACATTTTACATTGATATCTCGGAGCCCTAAGCTGAGAAATGAATGGCTTTCAAAATATTCAACAAATCGAGCAGCACCCATAGTTTACCGTATATACAAGAGACCCTTCTTGAACCTCCATTAACTGGTAAAGTAACGAGAATCTATTTATTCACGCATAAATTGCGAAACAGACTGAGGCTTGCATATGCAATCCTCAAATTTATCTCTGTACTTCACAGCGTAGGGCTGGGAGGAGTCAATTTACGAAATAGCTACACATATATTTTTATTAGAAACTAAGGTCCGGTGCTAGTAAGCAGTTTCTTAAATTTTCTGGCCATTTTGTTTTCAAAAGTTTCTTACATGATTCTTAAAGGTCTTAGGTAATGATTTTTTTTAACGTGCTTCCAAGGTAAGGTAAACAGTTCACTCACATTCACAGATCAACTAATTGAATGTGCTAATTCGAAGAATGATAAACGATGGTGTCTCTCAACAACCTTGCTCCACACAACTTGCAAGTAATGCTTTCCAGAAATTCTCACTACTCCACTCACAGAAAAATACCTCAAACGGGAAGATCTCATCCTCTTACAGAGGTACAAAATTACGGAACTGCCTCTCAGCTGAAACAAAGTTGCTATCTTCTCTAACGAATTCAAGACTCTCATTTGACGTAATTATAAAAGTTCCTTAGCTTTATTCAATGTAGGCAGGGTTGTTTCTTAACTTTCCAAGAATTGAGCCTATCGTTTCTTATAACCTGTTTCTTATAAAAAAATGCATGCAGCTTTCATATCAGCACCTGACTTCGATATGCCTGTCGGTGGTTTTACGTTCGAATGTCCTTTTTCGAGGTAAAAGAATCTATGGTAGCTATTTCTCGGGTGTTTGTATCTGTGCAAGGTCACATTTCCTTCATCCATTGACTTGAATAACTCTTTCTCTACACGCTTCTTTTTATAAGAACATCGACCTTCAATGAAGCCTAGTTATATTCCTAACTTTTTGGTTTGAAAGCTTAAAATGTTCTTAACATGTTCTTAATCTCCTTGTTTTTAAAATGTGCACTGATTTCTCAAAAGAGCGATAATTGCTCTGAAAAGGAGCCCCGGGTGAAATTTTAGCACATATGTCTGTGAATTCACCTTGCGTCCAATGAACTTTTTGGCAGAAGCTCTTAACTTTAAATATTTGCAGCGTTTTCATAGTCTTTTGTTTGTATTTTATTCTTTTTATCTTATATTTTTTGAAAGAAAGTTATGAAGCCTTTTCATGTTCTTAGCATGTTCTTAACTTTTTGGAATTTGAAGCCTTACAGTATGTTCTTATATGGTTTGTTCTTATAAAAAAGAAAACGTGTAGTACTTGCTGGTGAACAGACGGTTGCATAAGCAGAAGGAAATTTAGTTGCATTGCTGTACTTATAATTGCTAGCAGAAATTTAATCAGCAATAATATTATTTGTTTCTGTCATCGATTCATTGGCAGCATTTTGTAGTCAAGAACAATTTGTGCAAAAAAAGCACGCGCATGGGTGTTTCGGGCTCCAACTCAAACCATGTAAACGCATTGTAAATTTGCAAATCTGGCTGAACCTCACGCCGGTTCGAGATTTCAAACCGGCTTGAGAAAGGGAACTGAACTCAAGCTGACTTGAATTTCAATTCGCCTTCTCTTGTTTAAACACATTGCGAGATACTTCACGTAAACGCACTCTAAGCGCATTTCACCAGGTGCTGTAAGATACGGCTCTATTGGCCTTTCCCTGACATTACATACCAAAAAACCAAAAAAAATCCACAATATAAGCTTCTTTATAAGAAACAAGTTTATAAGAAACATGAGGCTCAAATGAGGCAAAAAGTAAGAAACATTTAACAACACAGGCAGTTTGAGTTTCAAAAGTAAATTCGAAAAATCTGTTTATGCGAGAAAACTTTTTTATTAAACTAGAAACAAAATACAAACAATATCCGTCTCGCAAATGTTTCTTACTAAAAATTATATTTCTCGCTTCACAGTTGCCTTTTTGTTATAGGAAATTTCAAGAATTTAAAAAAAGGCACTAGAGAAACATTCAAGCGCACATCACTAGCGCTGCAAGATACGGTTTATACACAGTAATCGAGATTGAGGTCAATTATAATCTAATTGGAGGGTGAGAAAGCTTTCAAAGTGTGAAATCGAGTGCAATGTCGAGAGAATTTGAGCATCCCTGTTCTAAAGTGCATTCGCTCGGCGTTGTATAATCAAAAGTCGAGTGCGTTTGGCAGTGGCTTTACGCCAAAAGAGACTGCAGCTCTGTTATCTACATGTCAATCAATGTCAAAATGATGACAAACGTACAATCTGATGCGGTAACAATCTAAATTTAAGTTAGCTACAATTATTGCACATGATATTATTTACACGGAAACTAACTGTAACGTTACAACTATCGGAATTCATCTTGTCTACGTAAAAATTGTGACGGTTTTAAACTTAAGATGACGTCAAAAATGAGAAAAGCATTACTCAACATATAAGGTATCCAAAGGACAGACTATATATGCTTATATAGGTGAAAGAAATCGTCCGACATAGGTAAAGGAAAATTAAACTCCTTCCTATATTGCGACGAGAAGGGCGGGGGAGGGTAATATTTCAATATTTCTCTATCACCACGGCTTTCCTGTATATGAAAGTTCCGGACAGCATCTGCTTACAAAGGGAATTATCTTTAAGCACATGACTGGTGAAAAGATAATAGGATAAAGTTAGTGCTAGAGCCATCGTGTTCGATCCAAAACTACGCGAGAGGTGCAATCGATTGAACGCAAAATACAGGGAACAGCTCAAAAAAAGATGCTGTCATAGTAATGTGAATAGATAAATATCAAAGCGCACTCCGCTGGAAATCAACACAGTATAAGCAAAGCTGCATCCACTTGAAGTGCTCTGCGATATTATGGATGGTAACGGAATTAACGTTGACAAAAGTAACAATAACTGCCTGAAGCATGCCAGACGATTAAACTTGAGTCCGCCTCAGTTACATGTGATCTTGGGGTCGAGGCAGCATGTCAAGTGACAAAATCAATTTTGTGAATCTAAAATTAAACGGTAGCTCCCCAAACGGAAAATTGCTAAATCAAGATCAATATAATCAACTTTATCCCAACTTTATTGCGAACTGAGAAACGTAAGTAGAAAACCATACGTGAACTGAAAATACAAAACTAAAAATACAAACCATCGTACTGAAATTTAAAACATCTTTTGGGCAAAAACATAAATAATACTATACCACTAATACGAAAAAGTATGATAAAAATCGAAAAGAAGATACTATTGTCTGTGTAAATTAAAAATAATCTGCCTATAGCTCCAAAGAGAATAAGAAAACTGCTAAACATTACACTATAACTTGATTCTAGAAGAGTTCTTTGAAGCCTCGAGTCTCTGTCGTGATTGTGCAAGTCTAAAATGAGGAATTGCAGACAAAAAGAGGTAATAACAACTAATTACAATGCATAATAAGAAGAAAATTACCGAACGCAGGCTAAGGCGAATATAAACCTGGTATACCCGTAGACTTGGATAGCTTGCTACAGAATTATCATTCAAAATGCAAATAGTCTTTCTAACCAAATTCCTTCATCGGACAATAAATCGCAAATCGATATGAATTCAATTGAAACAAACGGTAAGTCAAAGGCTAGCGGGTGAAAATTTGGCCCCAAAGTAGGCCTCACCAACCATTACATATAGATAGTAGAAACGTACATACAAACATATATATTTTCACTACAGCTCGAAAAAGCGACAACATTTTAGACATACTGACAGCTTTTCTTCATACTCTGACAAGTTTCGGACGAAAAAAGCTTTCAGTGTGCCTAAAACATGCTGAGCCGCTTTTTCGTGCTGTAGTGAAGATATATATATATATATATATATATATATATATATATATATATATATATATATATATATATATATATATATATATATATATATATATATATATATATATATATATATATATATATATATATATATATATATATATATATATATATATATCACTACAGCACAGAAAGGGGGAACATTCTTTTAGCATACTGAAAGCTTTTTTCGTCCGACACTCGTCAGAGTATGAAACGTCGGATAGCGACCGAAAGGTGAACCGAAACATATAGCCAGATACGGGTGCACGTGATATGATGAATAATGCGTCTATTTGGCCCTATGATTGGCCAATTAGCACCTATTCACCATTGTTTACTTGAAAAGTCCAAGTGAAAAAAACGAACTCTTTTTGTTTACACAAGACTGGGTTTTGAGTCTTAATGTATACTGATTTCAAAACACCTAAATGAAAGGACGATCTTGCTTGCCCAATGATCCGAAAAAATTATGGTCTGTATATGCTTTGGCGCATTCTGGATTTGTAATAAGATGTTGTCCTATGGCCCAATGACTTTTCATTTTAGAATTAGAGTTTTTAGACATACGAGGTGGCTGTTCTCTTGTTATAGTGTTTTTCGTCCTGATGCTCGTGGGTACATGTTTTATTCTGTCTGCTAGCCTCTGCGTAGTGCGCCCTACGTACCGAGCTTCATATCGGCACGAAAATTCGCAAACTACACAACTTTTTTGAGTGGTAGGAACGCTATCTTCTTTAGCAGGTGGTAGCATGACCCTAGTATTATAAACTGCACGGGGCTTCACAGCATAGAAACAAGATGTAATGGCTTTATTAATTTGGTTTTCAAATTTTGATGAAACATTTCTAATCCAGGGCAATTTTAGGTAAACCGGGCACTTTTCACGACCAAACCGTTTTCCTGATGAATTGTTGGCTAGTTTTTCCTTAATACAAGAAACAAGGACATCTTCTGGATATCCATTGTCAATTAAAAGTTGTTTTGTTGTGTCCAGCTCAGAATCTAACTTAGTTTTAGAGCAAATCATAAGTGCCCTATGAAATAAAGTTTTGATAAGGTTGATTTTCCTAGCCTTTGGGCTGAAGGAATTCCAACGGATGTATTGACCAGTAAACGTTGGCTTCCTGTAAATGCTGGTGAGAAATGCAGTGTCCCCTTTCTCCACCGAAACATCTAGAAAATTCAAGGAGTTGTTTTGCTCCTTCTCTACCGTAAAGTTTAGAGCTGGATGTAGCTGGTTGAGGTTTACATGAAAACGATCACATTCCAGTTCCGAACTGAAAATGACAAAAGTATCGTCAACATAACGAAAGTAGAAACCTGGTTTTACGGTGTTAATGAAAACTCTACTTTCATGAAAGCCCGCGAAGTGGGAAAATGAACTCTTTTTGATTACACAAGATTGGGTTTTGAGTCATTACGTAAACTGATTCCAAAACACTTAAATGAAAGGACGATCTTGCTTGCCCTATGACCCGAAAATTATCGTCTAAATATGTTTTGGAGCATCTCATCAAAACTCCAGAGTGTATCTGCCAACGTTATGTCTTTACCAGCCAATCCAAGATAGTTCAATATCATATTTCTGTAAAATACTTCAAGTGGCTTGTGATCACTCAATACTCCGACTTTCTTGCCGTATATATGTTGATGAAATCTTCCACATCCAAATAATAAAGGCAATGTGTCTAAATTTCTCTGGTGGTCTTAAAACACTTGCACACTGCTATGTATGTATGTATGTGCGTACGTGCGTACGTGCGTGCGTGTGTGTGTGCATGATGGGGTTCCAACACCATCCATTACAGTCAAGTTGCCAATGCAAGGAAACGATATCAAAACAAAAAAATCTCATGCAAATGAAAGTGAATACAAAAAGTCAACTTACTCACTTTGATAAATCTTCCACTTCCATCAGCAAAGATTCCTGCGTTGCATGCAAACTGTCCCTCGCCATAAGAACGTCGACTAGTTCGTTTGAAATAACTAAAGTAAGAGGGCAAAGGTAAGAGGAAAAACAACGAAAAACAAAGTAGGTCAAACAAAAGACCAAGACAAAAGAAGTAATCAAAAAGTAGGCAAGAGAAAAGATGTGAGACAAAATGGGTCAGACAAAGGAAGCATGACAAGAAGTGAGAAAAAGAAGGTATCAAAATAAAAGAATTATGAGGAAAGAATTAACATGAAAGAGGCAAAACATAAAGAGGTGGGAAAAGCCATAAGATGTAAAGAGGAATGGTAAGGAGACAAGGCAAAACAAGATCACCTTTATTTGTCCTTTCAAAATATTTCTAAGTTGAAATGAGATTGAAATCAGCAATAACCCAATATCATGTACTGTCTCTACTCAATTGGGAAATGAAAGGACTGTAGGCAAATTGTATATTTTCTAAACACTAACACCCATCAACATCAAATTTGAAACTACTTTCCTTTGCATAATACTCACGCAGAGTGGAGACAGGTGAGTACAAATACATTGAGTGCGTATAAACATTCGTGCGTGTGTGAGCACGCGCGCTCTAGCTTGCGTTGAACACAAAAATTTCACTCACGTTGCACTTTTTCTTCCAATTCTGCTTTCAAGTATTTCAGTTCTTCCATCGATTTCATATAAACAGAATTTGGTGAGACACTATGCCTCTTTTTTTCCTCATCACGTTCCTTCTCAAGAACTTCATGTTCTTCATGAACCTGCAGAGAATACAGAACTCTTTTCGATTCCTCTGCAGGGACCGGTCCCTTCCTCAATTGGTTAGGAGTATAGTCTGTTACGTAGTCGATATTAAGATCAACAAGATCACCGGGCACGCATCCAGAATCGCGTGAATCGATTTCTCGTTCATTCGTTACATCTCCGTTTGACGGAAACCTCTTATCGTCATTTAAATACTCTAGATTTTTCTCCTCATCAACAATGTAAACCTTCACCTCAGCATCACTTTCATTATCTGTGCCTTCTCCATCGTCATCTACAAAACATAACTGTAGACTCGGTTTTGACGATATCTTCCGTGAAAGATCTCCGTCTATGTTATTATCGTCATCCTCTGGGGAATTAACCCCCGATTCATTAGTCAAAACTGACTCGATTGTATCCCAATCGGTAGTTGGTTCAGGTAGCCTCGGTTCATTTTCAAAATCGGTTCCAAAATGGTCAGGTACATTGTATCTATCAAATTTTAAGTCCATCCTTTTAAATTCGCCTGTGAATTCATCATCGATCATATAATCACCAGGGAAACTTCTCGCGTTTTCTGAAAACTCACTCGGCCCGCTCTTATCATCTTCATCAGAAGAATCCTCAGCATTCTCTAGACTATCGTCGTAGATATCATTAATGTCCACGCCGCCGATTGTATCGTCGTAATCTCGACACATTCGATAATCATCCAAGTTATAACTAAAGGGAAATTCTGCTTCGTTGTATCCGTCCTCAGCACTGCCTATATCAATCGGACCATCAGGGACGGTCTGTCCTTCTTTGTGGCGTTTATGTGCTTTCCATGCTCTTTGTATCCTAGAGTAAAAAATCATACTGAGATTGGATTCATGCACTACAAAGTGTAAGAGATCGGATTGGCTAGTTTGCTTATGTAATTCATTAATTTCATAATATAGTACAGTATGGTATGTCAATAGAATGGGATTGAATATTGTGTCGTGTAATGGTGTTTTACAGTACCATATAGCTATGGAGTGCTATGCAATTATGATATGCAGCATGGTATACTAAGGCCTAAAACATTATTGCTAAGGTAAAACTCACGCGTACCACCTTAACATTAAGGCTCTAGTTGCTATGGCATATTTTGCTGTTCTAATACAATCTGATGCCTATTCATTTACTCTTATCTAGGTGGCCTTCTCCCCCCCCCCAGATATCCCCCTTGCTGTTGTATTACCTGCCTTCATTTATTGCATTTTCCACAGATTTCTTCACTGGAGTATAGTTTGCTATAAGACCCATATGGAATAACTGCTTGTCTACATATCATACTGCACACGTAGTATGCATAACTTCTATCAAAAATGAAGGTGATTGTGTCATCAATCAAAACATGTCTTGTATGTTGTAGCTAAGTTGCGTTTCCAAGATTTCTCAGCAGCAGCAAATTGCAGACAAACTTGAAAGAGACGAGGTTAAGTTTTTGCGTACTAGACATGTTTCGATTGATCCCACAATCACCTTTTGTAGCAAGATAAGCATTTTACATGTGCAAAAAGACATAAAAACAAGTTGCATCTATAATGTGAGAACAAAATTTGGGTCAGAGTAAATGATACAACGCTGTGTAGATATACAACGTGCGACTAAAAACAACAAGGAAGACAAATATTGTATTGTCTGGCTACGATGACGCAAGGACTCAACAAAGATCTAAGAAATAGAAGAAAGAAAGCCATGCCTAAGTTAGAAATGAATTCTGAATTGCAAAATGCACATGAGCTAAAATGATAACAATGTAATATTCCAAGAAACAAAAGGAAGCATAAAACTTTTACGTGAAAATTATATCAGTACTACAGGACTTCGTGCTGTAATAAGAATTTTAAGAACATTACTAGGAGAATTATCGTTGAGATCAAATCAGCTCTGTTCACAAAATGTTGTCTTAAGATTCAAGCTCATTAATACAAACAAACAACTCAAAGATGCATGCTCTGCTTAGCTTCTGTTTATATGTCAAAATGACGGAAAGCTATAGGTCATGGCATCAAGACACCGCGATCAAGAGAGTTACATGTGGTCAGGTCAAGCAGATTTCCAATACAGGACGATTATAATTTCCAAGATAAATTAAATCACTAGATTCAATGAAAAGGATTTCATGCTTATTGCGGTAGTCTTCCGAGCTGAAAAACTGTAATAAGCAATTACTTATTGCTTAGATTGTTCTAAACAAAGCTGCATACTTAGCTACATTGAGGCACACGTTCTTTATACGAGCAAGTACATAATAAAGACGATGATCTATTCGAGCAAAAATTAGGCAACATTACAAAATACAGTCAGGTTGAGCATCAAAAGCAAAATTTATCCGTTGCGGCAATTCATTTCACATTGGACATAAGCACTTTACCAAAGAAAGTTAAGTTCATGAAACCAATTGAACAATTGAATTCCAATTTTAAATTTAGTTAGGAACTCAGTTAAATGCACACTCTACAAAGTCTGAACAATCCACCTCTCGTCTCAAAGTTTCTTCATCAAAGTTGTTGGTATTGTTGGAAAGGTGAAGAATTCTAAGAAACATTTAAGGCTAGGCTTAACAAAATATTAAGAAACAAGCAGATTGAACCCTGAAAGTTTGCTTCTAACAGAAAGAAGTGCAATAGTTGCAATAGTTTATAAATTTCGAAATTTTGCTGGGATATAAATGAGACGCTTGCTTGCTAAACAAATATAATGTATTATGCGTTGAAATCTAGAAGGTTACGTTGATTAGACAGGTGGAAAGCAAAATAGGCAAAAAGATTTTCAACTTATCAATAAAGAAAGGGGAACCATATATCCCGTCCCGGATCATATTACAGCACCTATTACACTGGTGATACATAATGTATCGTTGAAACGTCCTAATATTTTGTGTCAGATGATAAGCTTCTATACAAAGGACGAAACATTCTATACAATGAAAACTCCCATAAAGTGAAAATAACAAACACTTGAAGACAATGAAAACTTGCATTGGAAGGAAGCTTACGGACAATGAGAATTTTCAACATAACGAAAATCTGCAGGCAATGAAAACCTCCAGATTAGGAAAAATTCCAGGTAGCGAAACTGTCAAACGAAAAACAAATGATTGACAGTTTTTCTACTTTCAGACAAGGTGACGAAGGTATTGCAGTGCCAAATTAAAGCACAACTCACTTCCTTAGCGCCTGATTATATGATCACTTTTAATCCCGGTAGTCTGACTACTCACTAATTACGGTTTGCTACACTCCTCCACTCGTATGCGCATATTTCTTATGATGCGCTTCTACTGGTGAAATATCTTTCAAAGTGAATTACGCTGAAATACTTTTCACGCTTGATTTTCATCAGGAGGGAAAACCCAACATCCCATTACAAAATCATAAAAAAACATAGATCTGGGAGGCACAGAACAGCCCATATAGTAAGCTGTAACAATATTCCAGATGGTCAATAAAAGGAAACATGACTAGCCTATATTGAAAACATATAACAGACTTGCACACTTTTTTATAAGAATATCTAATTTTTCTGAGCCTCAGTGTTCTAAAAATTTGCCAATTTTTACCCTAAGATTACTCTAAAAGTGTTCTTAAATCTCAGCGATTTTGAGTATTAGCATTCGTATAGAAATTATTCGGCCAAAAAGTGTGTAACAGACACTCCCAAAAAAGTTGCTGAGTTGCATCAAAGCGTAATAGCTCTCAGACCGAACAAGTGAAACTCAAACTTGTTCGGTTTTCTAAATCAATTCAAATAAGCAAAAAAAACCTAAGTCTTCACGAAGCTTGAGGTCCGCATTACTCTAAAATTACTTGAAAAGTCTCTTGGTACTACAGAACTTCAGCTTTTTCGTGCTGTCTTAAATTAATCTTAAATTTCAGCGATGATGTGCCTTCATATTCTTATAAACTATATTCTTACAAAAAGAAAGTGCACGACCTCTCGTAACAACATATAGCTAAGGTTGCCGTTTCCATCGTGTAATAAAACACAAGAAATAGCCTCCTATGAAAACATACAGCACACTGAAACTCGCTAGCAAATGCATAGCTAAGGTAACTACTTCTGGCATGGATTCTATCGTCACAATGCAGCATACAAGAAACTGAGTCAAGATCGCATGCATTCGTCATCATGCGCAGTTACTAAATGCCGGATTGAATAAATGCAGTAAATCCTACAAACCATCAGCCTGGCAAAAAGGATTATCCGCCAAGCCTGAGCATAGCACATCAAACAAAGTTTAAAATCTCTTATCTTTCGCACAGAAACCAGCTGGCGTGTTGTGTTGAATCTCAAGATAAACACAAGCAGAAGCCTGGAAATATGAATACTACGAGACCAATCCAAAATGAGGCTCAGATACACATGCGAACAATGCTAGTGAAAGGAAGGAATTTATCGACTATTGTGAACTCTCTGATACTATAAGTGCTATCTCATATGATTATATGAAATAATTTGAAAATGAGAAAATAAAAAAAACAATAGATATCAAACTCCAAGACTGTCAGACTGCAAGTGGCAATGACATACATTGTATGAAAAGATCTGTGTACGATTTCCATACTTTAACTTGGAACAAGCTAACATTTAGTGGTTGTTGAACTTAAAAGGGTAAGGTAACAAATACCATTAATAGTTATGTGAACTAGGTATCAGCAAAGAAACTTACTCACAAAGTAATACAGAATGAATGAATAAAGTACTATACTCGCATAACAGTATATAATTAATAATTAACGTGTGCAGCTATGGAAATTGAGAAATCCAAGTCTGAAAACTATTGCGAAATCATTTCACATGAGCGCGTTCAAACACAGTTGCGCAAGAAAATGAATAGAGCTGTGTTTAAAATCGAAGAAAATTCAATCTTGACATACGTAATAGCATTTGCTTCGGCAGACCTTGCACGATTTCGTCTCAATGTTGCTCTGTCTTCTAAATCATGCTCCAGGTGATAACTGTCAAAAAAGAATAAAATAACTGAGAACACAGTGAACAGTCAAACCAGAACAAAATAAAAACACATTGTCTATCTAAACACATTGCTATGAATGATTCCTGAAATGAGCTGCTGGTCACAACGCAGAATTTAAGGATAAACGAAGATAATCATAGGCTAAAAAGCTTAGGTCAATTTCATTGAAAAAGTAAGCATGACCGAGAGGAGATTCAGTTATGATTGCTAGAATTTATGTCATTACTTTCGATGACGATTGCTTGAAGCAACCAATTTTCATCATGTTTGCTTAAGGGGAAACAACCACTTGTGGTCATGTTTGCTTCATGGGATACAAACAATTTCGATCATGCTTATTTCAAACGATATAAGCAATTTCGATCATTTTTGCTTGAAGCGGCACAACTAATTTACATCATGTTTGCTTAAAGGGAAAACCGCTTGTGATAATTTTTGCTTCATGGGATACAAGCCATTTCGATCATGCTTATTTGAAGCGATATAAGCAGTTTCGACTATGCTTGCTTGAAACGATGCAACCAATTTTCATCATGTTTGCTTGATGGTATACAAGCAATTTCGATTAGGCTTATTTCAAACGATATAAGCAGTTTCGATTATGCTTGCTTAAAGACATGCAACCAATTTTCATCATATTTGCTTGAAGGGAAACCTGTGATCATGTCAAAGAGAGTGGAACTTCCCAAGAAGCTCTCTCGTCCGGCAGGTGTTTCACGGATCAGCAGCGTGAACCCGGTCGTCAACCAGCTACTGCTGGAGTGAAGTGGAGTAGAGATGCGAATAAAGTTGTCAAGAAGTCTTATTTGAAGAGTGATCCTGTGAATGAGAAAGGTATTCCTATTAGAGGATATAGAAAACGTATATTGAAAGTGTGGCATGAGAGTGGATCTTCTGAATCCACTGAACAGAGAGTTTGTGTCAGGCAAGGGCCATTAGGAAAAACGGTTGGTTGTCAGAGATTGTAATAGAACTAATAAAGCGGCAAATTGAAATAGAACATTGCATAGTGGTAACAGAGCATAATAATATAGTAGAAAATGTAAATACAATTGGAAATGTAGACAACACTTATGGATCAATGCAAGAGAGAGATCTGGCCACTGAAAATGATACAGCAGGTTGGTCGATTTTGATGAAGCAGGATTATTATCGGTAGAAGGTGAAACCTTGCTATCTGAAATATTGCAGACCTTCAGATCAGGTGAGAAAATAGACAGCTGAAAGAGATGATAGAAAAAGCGAATAAAATTATAGATAAGATCCATAGAAACACTATAGCTGAAAGAAATGACCTCGTGTGTGCAATTTCCACTTATGCAGCAAAGAAATTGGGAATAAAGACTTGTAAAGGTAGACCAAGGAAGGAGCATTGTTGGAAAAGAAGGCTTAATGAAGATAAAAAATGTCTCGGACGAGATCTGAACATTTTGGAAAGCGAAATGAAAGGGCAAGTAAAAAACACATCCAAGATTAGAAAAGAAATATCAAACTAAGAGTAAGAAGATAAATACGGTAATCGAAGAGCTAAAACAAAAGATGGCTGCAAAAGCAGCAAAAGTTAAGAGGTATGAACAACGAAGTGAACAGTTCAAACAGAATCGGTCGTTTGATCAAGTCCAGAAGAGATTTTACCAACAGCTCAACAGCAACACTAGAGAGGAAAGCATTATCCCTGATGCGGAAGAAAGCAAAGAATTCTGGAGTGAGATTTGGAGCATAATAAAGAAGCAGAATGGCTAAGGCAGCTAAGGAAAGATGTAGGAAACCAACAGCTGGAAAATATAATTATGACAAAAGTCATAGTACCCAAGCAATGCAAAAGAATGCCCAATTGGAAAGCACCAGGTATGGATGGAGTGCAAGGCTTCTGGTTGAAAAAAATTAGCATCACTGCACGAGAGAATCGCAGAGGAATTAACTCTGACTGTTGACAGAGATGTAAGAGTGCCACATTGGTTAAGGGCAATATTGTGTTCTAAAGACCGGGATAAAAGGAATACAGTTGATAAGTACCGGCCAATATCCTGGCTTCCTATGATGTAGAAATTACTGACAGGGGTTATTGCTGATGGTGCATACCAGTACCTTGATAAGAATCAACTGTTACCTGAGGAACAAAAGTGTTGCCGTCGCAGAAGTAAAGGAACCAAAGATCAGTTAATGATAGACAAGGCAATTTTAATGGATTGCAAAAAACGGAACAAAAACATGGCAATGACTTGGATTGACGACAAAAAAGCATATGCAATGGTGCCATATGGTTGGATTGATGAATGATTGGAGATGTTTGGGATTGCAAATAATGTCAAAGAGTTCCTGAACGACAGCATGCAAAGTTATAGAACAGAACCAACTTCATGTGGACATGCGCTAGGCAGGGTAAACATCATCCAGCTAGCAGGGGCATTTCGTTTGGGATTCAAATGAGTTAAAGACAAATCATCTTTAAATGGATGATTTAAAGTTATATGGTACAACATATGGTCAGATGATCAGATTGACACAGAGTTTTGCGGTGTTAAGCTGGAGAAAAGATGAACTAAGGGAAATAGAAAAAACGACTAGAAAAATTATGATGATGCATGGAGCACTCCACCCTAGGAGTGATGATGACAGGGTCTATGTGTCACCACGACACAATAGAGGAAGAGTGTTAGCAAGTGTTGAAGTGTGTGCTATGACGGATGAAAACAACGTGAAAATGTGTGAAAATGTCAACTGAACAGTTTCTAAGAGGAGTAGAGAAGTCTTATATCTTAGACTGTGAAGAATCGAAGAAAAAGAATGTATTCAAAAGAGAAATTCAAAAAGAAAATATTGATAGATGACTGGGAAAAGGATGCACAGGCAGTTTGTACGTGAAATGCCAGAACAAGTTAATAAAGAAAGAACTTGGGAATGGATGAGGAACAGCAGTCTGAAAGGTGAGACTGAAGCATTAATTGTTATGGCTCAAGAGTACGCTTTGAAGACAACTGTGGTAAAATGCAACATTGACAAAACAGAGAATAATCCTCTATGTATAATATGTGGTGAAAAGAATGAGACAGATACTCATCTGGTATGTGCATGTAAAGTATTGGCACAGAAGGAATATAAGAGGAGACATGAAAACATTGCTAGGATAGTGCATTGGGAACTTTGTGGTAGATACAATCTAGGGAGAGTTGATAAATGGTGTGGGCATCATCCAAATGGGGTTCTTGAAAACGAGTCAGTGAAAATTCTATGGGATATGACAATACAATGTGATCATCATATTGAAGCTAGGAGACCAGATATCTTAGTTATGGAAAAGGACAGCAAGAAAGCTTTGATTATTGATATTGCCTCTTCACGAGATCACAATGTTGTAGGGAAGGAAAGTGAAAATGCGGAAAAACATCAAGACCTTAAAAGGGAGATTAAGAAATTGTGGAACCTGAGGAGAGCTGATGTGATACCTGTACTTGCTGATGCATTAGGATCAGATCAGTGAGTAGAAAGATTGGACAACGCTTGAAGAAAACTGGGATAGATGTTAGAATTGGGTTATTACAGAAGACAGCTTTGTTAGGGATAGCGAGAATTCTGCGAACAGTTCTAGAATGCGTTTACAATAAAAATAATAATAATAATATAATTTATTTAAAGTTGGCTAGAAAAAATAGCTCAAGCTAATAAAGGCCAACTCTACTCTACTTACAATATCTAAAGTTAACTAAAGTGGACATCTGGTCTGTACTACTAAGGTACCATTGACGTTCACGTCCAGTACATACTATTCGGCCGGCCACCCATCTCACTCAAACCTACTTAGTGATAACAGCGTCCTTAACATATAAGAAAAAGAAGGCGCCTCGTTCAAAAGCAAATCAGCAAATTAGCATACCTTCTACACATTTTGCTTTCTATCAGGTTGCTTCTCATCTTAGTACAAGGCAAATAACCGGAGAATATAGGGAAGTCATCGAGCAATCGCAGAAGCACTCCGATCTATATCAATTCTAGTTTAATCATTTGCTTACAAAAGCCGGTCTATAGAATACCTCTACTCATGTTTGAAAAGAAAAAGCCGGCTCATAACCGAAAGCTTGGATCTGATCAACTGATTGTCTTTAATGACTTTCTCATTACATCTAACATTGATTGGAACGGCTTTACTCCAAGATAAACCCAAACTGATGTGAAAACTAGTTGCTAGCTAATCCTGTAAAGCTGTGCAATGTAGCTGTAAATCGAATTCAACATAGACATCAAGCATAGAGCTTGGAAATTTAACTCTTCTGCTGCCAATAAAGACTTATTACTAAGCTCTTATAATACAAAACCTTGAAAGAAATAAACGCTTCTTGTCATATGGCTTAGCGGAGATCTGAGTAATACAAAGCAATCATTGAAACCTGCGTATTGCCTAGGTTGGGCTTAGGTATTTATCATAAAACAGCCCATTAAATTTGCAGAAATAGTTCTGCAGTCCACAAGAATTATGACAAACAAAACGTTTGCTTGGCAAAGGAAAGGACGCGTTGCAAGAAGGAGGATAGACTTTCGGATCCCTCCGGACTATAATCCTACCAGAATAAATCCCAAATAAGAGCACAACTACGGAATATCATAAGAACGCACTAAACTCATGAAAACCAAGTTTTCCACGAGATTCTCGAAAGATCTGACAAGATGTTGATGGAATCAAACAAAACTAACGAAGAGCTATTTCTACATCAGCAGAGAACCTACGAAAAGCGTACAAAACCATCTGCTTTCCACAAATTGATCACATTAAATGCCGAAAAATGACCTACAAAACGTTCTTATACTGTACTCTGGAAAGCAAGAACATATACAATTTGATTTTGTACCTTAGATTTCAAAGTAGGATGTCTCTCTAATAGTACTACAAAACAGCTGTGATTATCATGACAAAACAATAACAAAACTCCAAGACAACTGGATAAAAGTTTGCTTGAGATTCTATTCAAACAGCTAAACTGTTCGTAAACTAAACATTTTAGCACAAAAGCTAATACAACACACACGGAGTCATGAAATGAAAAAAGATGTGAACTGTTGGCAACCTTTAGTCGTTAAATAATTCATGAAGGAAGCAATTCTCAAAGAAGTAAAATACAATACTTTGGAAACCAAACAGCGAACGTAACGTTTATTAACACCATGAGCTACAAATTCAAGACCGTTTTTCTGCAATTCTATTGTAAGAGCACAGATATTAGCCCTACGAAATCACAAACCCCTTTCTATAGAATATTGAAATATAATGTTGCCGAAAACGATGACAGGTAAGAATTCAAGGCTTGATGCAAAGCGATAGTCTTGATTCCAGGAGCAAAATAAGTTCAAGAAGAGTGCGACAAGCATGAAAACATCTAAATCGTGCATTTTGTGATTTGCTGTTTTGAAATTTACAACGAAGTAAGGAGGCCACGCAATGCACTTGAGAACTTCATGGTATATGATTGATGCAATGAAAGTACCTGTGATACAAAAACAATAACAGAAACTGAAGACACCTTTGCTACCAAACCACAGAAGTATGACTATACCAAACAATAATGTATTAAGATACATATACATATACATATACATATACATATACATATACATATACATATACATATACATATACATATACATATACATATACATATACATATATACGTATACATATACTTTATAAACACACACACATATATATATATATATATATATATATATATATATATATATATATATATATATATATATATATATATATATATATATATATATATATATATATATATATATATATATATATATAACTTTCAGTGGAAAGGCTATTGTGTTGTATATACATGCATACATATATACATGCATACATGCATACATATATATACATACATACATACATACATACATACATACATATATATATATATATATATATATATATATATATATATATATATATATATATATATATATATATATATATATATATATATATATATATATATATATATATTTATATATATATATATATTTAGATCTATGTATATATATTTGTTTGCATGTATGCAATATCAGACATATCTGTGAACGGCGAAAACCAAAGCTCTTGAACAAAACTAAACTAAAACTGAGCATATAATCCTTATAATAGTTCTGTTCACATATCAAATATTCTTTGCACCCAAGCTAATCCAGATACAGCATAGCAGTTTACTTGGCAGCAAAACCAATTTTCTGCGCCTCAAATCTCAAGCTTTATACCTTATACCTTATAAAACAGGCAATGAATACCGCTTCTGCACCAAGTGCACATCTCCAGTCAAAAATTCTCATCTTTTCCCACTCTGTTTCTACCACACAATTTGCCGATTCCCGACTTCTTCCTTGCAATAAAGTAAGCTACTGGTATAATTTCATCAACAGAACCTTCGTACTCAAATCGATAAGCAATGTAGACTCTTCTGACAAGGAAGGGATCTATATGTTGACGACACTATATAACGGGAAAATTTCAAAGGCGATTAAATGGGCATTAAACTCTGCAGATGTTGGTATTAGGAAGCATTATATGTGTAATAATATCCAAGATACACTGAGTCCGTATTAGCAAAGCGCTGCTGATAGCATAATACTACAAAGTGCTACAAAAAGTATACTAATAATTAAAAAAAATGGAACACGTATGTTGATGCAAGAGGCAATATTCTGTCAATGAAAGTAAAGAAATAACGTGGTACTGTAGATAGCGTCTCTAACCTCCACTGTAAAAGTTTACCAACAGTTAACCATGATGTTCTGCAAAAACACACAGAATAGGCAAAATGCACTCGTACAGCAAATGATTACTTCGGTAGTGTGTATCACCCCTATTCGATGTCTTTACCAAGAATCAAACTGCACGGAAATCTGGCCTAAGTGTGCTCAAATTCCAAAACAGAACTTATAAAAAGAATGACTATCTAAGGTCAAGGCAAACTTACGAAGAAACAGCCTGATCAGCCACACCTATGAATGACTATTGACGAAAACTGCAGCACCGTGACGAAAACTACTCTGAGCTAAGCTCGCCTTTACTTCACCGAAGAGATTACAATACCGCATTTGAAGACGGTTATTAGCTATCATCCAAAACACCTGCCCTCGATTTCTGGATCACATAAATCTCTTATCCTCATCATTCTATGTTCTTCTACCTTCTGCTAAGTAATTGCAATGACTCACAGATCAACAATGTTAATAATTAATCCCACTATTCAATTTCGTGCATGGCAACAATATGCCCCTGTAGGCGCGGCACCGACATCAGAGATAACGGTAGACGCTAAACTATACGCAAAATCATAGTAGGGAAAAACCTGAACTTCAGTCCAAGGTATTTAGCGCATCTTCAAAATTCTTGACACAACTGATACTGAATCTCAGTAATCAAAATTAATCAAAATTAATCAAAATTGCTAGGGTTTGAAAGTCGATAAGTACCTAGCTCAATAGAAGAGCAGAGTAAACCAAAAACATGTATTTAAAAAGTCAAAAATTCTGGATCAAATCATTATCAATAATTTTTTTTAAACTTTGACATATATAAAATAAACATACAAATACAAATCTCTCTAATGATAGGTAATATGTACTTGGCTGGCCTATTTACAGATAATAGTAAAAAAAAAATTGAGGTATACTATATGAACAAGCTAACGGAGGGGGAGGAAATCTGTCAATAAGAAAGAAGTTCCGGGTTAGTCCAGGGTTTGTTGCGCATGCAGAATATGTAATAAGTTGTGAGAATCATTATACTAGTTAATTTAGTAATTATGAAGTTAGTGTGCCCTGAGTTAGTAGTTAAATCGTTCCACATCTGAATAAACGAATCGCAAGATTGTCCAAAGATTCCAACGGAACTTATGGACAAGTTCACAAATTTGACGTGACGGTATTTCGATGATAGGTCATTTAGAAGGTAACGATATTTGGTAAATTTCCTATTAGCATTTTTTTTTCAAACTTCATCACATATCATATTTAAATCTACAAATACAAATCTCACTAACAGGTAATCTATATTTGGCTGGCTTAAAATGTTACAATGCTAGGTAATAGAAAAAAAAATGAATTGGAAAATTGGAAAAAGAAACAAACAAACAAAAAAATTTAATAGGTAAGGAGCTCCGGATCACACCATGGTTTATTCCTCATGCAAAAGATGTAGTACGTTGTGCGCATGACTATGGTTGAAAACTTTAATAATAATAACAATAATAATAATAATGATGATGATAAACTAACAAAATAATAATACTAATACTAACCCATTTACATAGGTGTTTCGTACCTTTACAATCTAACTAAATTTTTCAATACAGAAAAGGCGTGCACTTAGGTCAAAGAATTCTTTCTTTGAGTCTTCTGAAAGGAGACTAAGCTTGGTACATGCATTACACTCTTATTAAAAAAAAAACTAGTAAAATTGAGGCTCATGCAAGCCGTTCTTAATTTGTTCAAAATTTTGAGGCTAAATTGTTCATAATGTGTTCTTATATTATTGGGGTGTAGGCAATTTAGACATTAGACAATATACAAGACAACATTGATTGCTTACGAAACAGGTATTAGTTTTAACAACATCAGCTGAAGACGAAAGATATACCTTCTGATGGATCTATAAAACCTTGCAAAAATCTTGATACACTTACGGCCTTTTACACACTGATGATTGGGGTGTTTGAAGGGCTTTTGAAAAACACTGTAGAGCTTAACCAGCTTTATAAGAACAGCCCCAGCTTGTTCTTTATTTGTTCTCAATTTTTTCCCATCAACTTTTAAGGCTAGTGTTCTTATAAAAATATTCTTATAAAAAAGAGTGTATCTATCTTGTGGGTCGAAAACTAGAATAGCATGCGCATAACTCACACATATTCCATCACATTAAGTCTATATGGAAGCAATGACCTCTGTACTGTGAAGAGGGATAGAAGTTATGAACTTAGAAGTTAGAAGCTACCCTCCTTAAATATCTGTAAAATATCTGTACTGACAAGGATCTTTCAAGCAGTCTGTTTCAAGGTGGGCATAGACTGTACACTATATTTAAATGCCTTTCTTAGATGTAATCAACACAGCGTGGTTTCACAGATTTGACAATGAAAGCCTGGTGAACAGTGGTTCAGTGCTGAATGCGTATCTCTTCTTGCAAGATGTTTTCAGAAAGCATGCAAGTACTGTTGGGATCTTTCTTGAAATGCTACAATGATTTTCAATAGACTACAAGACTTATATTGGAATGGGGAGTGCAGAAAAATCAGTGCATTACAAAACCCATAATCCAGATATAGACCTTTTCAGTTGGGCTAGTAGCATTGCTGCAAAATAAACACTTTGGCATGACCTGAGAGGCAATGTCGGGAAATTACATTCTACTTACTGCGCCGTATCGCTTGCTAAAAATTTATGCTCATTGATTGTAGAAAATATAACTGAGACAATTATGAGTAACGCAAATGATATTTCTCTTTCACTTTTTGTTAGTTGGTATTGACCAAACATTCCTAAACTTCAAAACGAGATTCCGAAATTGATTCACTTATGTATTCGCAAAATAAATATGTTTGTTGGCATGAGACTCGGTTTATGTTAAAATTCAATGGTCAATTCAAATTGTCATACGAAAAATGCAGTTAGCTAACCAAATAAGGAAAAGCACATGGTTTTCATGTAATCCTTGCTCTGTAGATATATGCGAGAAAATTAGAAACTCAGTTATTGGTGTAACGTAACTCAGATTGAGAGCATGAAGATAGATAACTGCTCAAAAGAGTAGTCCTTCTCTATGTCGACTTATACGAATGTCAGCGAGATACAGAACAAGAGACCTCGCAAGGTTTCTTAACAGGCAAAGATGATCACTAACAAGAAGAAATTCGATTAACATTGTTGCGAGTAAAAATTGGCTCCAAAGAGAGGTGGAGACAGAAAGCTTAACCAGCAAAAGCTACCTAGACTAGCAATTATGCAGAAAATTACCACATGAAGTTAATGCTATTTTTGTAAATCTTTGAAAGAAACGCTTAGAGATTTTTACTATTTTTGAACATTAGGACAAATAGCATAAAACATAATTGCAATGTCACCTGTCTCAATATGGTGTTGAGGTGGATAATCTCATAATCATTGCACACTACTGATGAGATTAAAGCTCAAAAACGATGACTATTAACAGTTTTAATTTCAATCTAACCTATTGGGCCGTTCTGACATAAGACTAACTATAATGAACTCTTATGAAGAACCATAACATTCTCGAAAGATTTGCATGCATCACTCCGCACTGAAAATGATGCATGACATGTCGCCGAAGCCGGGTAGAAACAAGATATGCTGCTATTGAGATTCGATGGTTCCTTAAATTTTCACCCATGATGCTTAGCAGAAAGCAAATGGCTGCGGGATTAAGTCTTGCAGTGGTCGCATCGATCAGTGATACTTCTGCCTAACTAAAACATAAGGCCTACTATTGACTCCACGACAGAAACGGCAAAAGGTATTTGCTCCTTCAAGTTAGATTGAATTCAGCAAATGATCTCCATTAGTGGCATACTATAAGCGCTCCATTGGGCTTAAAATGTAATGTGCAGGCGCCGAAATGAGGCTTTGAAGGTGGGGGTATTATTACAGAGAGTGATACTTAACAATCAATTTCTACTAAAAATCTAAACGAAAGTCACAGAAAAGTAGGTTGGAATCGTGAATAGCATAAATAAACTTAACAGTGCCGGCTGCCAACAACAATCACGCAAGAAAGTATCATGCAAACAAGGATTTAAGTTAGAACAACTGCAAGTCATTTTTTCTACGCCTCTCTTACATAAAATGGAAAGAATATTTGAGAACGGGAACAGTCTAATAGAAAATCAAGAAATGAAGATCTTACTTTTCGATGAGGATTTCACCTTCTTCAACCTGTTGCCGTCTTCTTTGCTCCATTTCTTCCTCTTCCTGCAACAAAATCATTTCATTCAATCAAACTTTCCATTTCTGTTAGTACACTTAGACTGTGAACGATGCTGAGGAAGAGGATTTCATAGGATGCATGTCATAGTGAGTCAAAAAGAGAATCTTGATTTGTGCAGATTTCTTATCAACAACTAACTCAGAGAAATCAGTGTGATATCGCAATACGAAAGAATGTAATATAAGAAGAAAGCGTATCTCATTTCTACAAGATAGTGGAAATGATAGCCACGATTGACTACCTGTCACCATACTGAAAGATAAAAACAATAGCTGGCTTACAATAATCTCTCAGCATATTCTGAACTAACTCTGATGAGAGGATTCACGCAAAACAACAAACCAACAATCAACAACTAATTGAGGCCAATCCTACTGCTAAGAAGGTAGCCAATGTTTGGATTAAAGATATCTGAAGGGAATTAAAAAACAGCATTTAATCTCCAGTTTTAAAGAGAGGGCTGGCATGTCACTAGTAAAATTATAAACTAGAAAGAGAAGAGGTAGGTTCCTTTGTCGCCTTATTTGTTAAATTGATTGACGGATGAATATGACGTATTGATCATATATAGAAAAGCACCTAAAATTAAATGGAAGAAAATCACAACATGAGAGAAAATACATTCGGTGGTATAATAAGGTTAATGAACATAGAAAATACAGAAGAAAATGGAGAAAGGTATATTTGACTATATCTAAACCATAGTTAAAAGAAAAGAGGTGCGCAATATCGATACTACCTTTATGGAATTATTTCAACACAAATATAAAAAGAAGTTGCAGCACCAACGAAAAGCATTTGTAAATACTTTACGACACATGAAGCTACAACGCGTTGCTTATTCGAAAGAGTGAGAGTCTATGTGCTAGATATTTCATATTTACACCCCCCCCCCCCGTCAAGGAGGATGCCTTAAAAACAACGAATAGGTTTGACACTAACAATATTCAATTTCAACTCTGCCTCGTTTCAAAGTCCGATCAGAGAAGGACATCGAGCCACTCATCAAAGCCTCGCTTCAGATTATTTCGGCAGAAAATCCATTTAGATCCGAGTATGTCTTTTCGAGTGAATTATTGAAAAAACAGAAAAAGATAATAGACAAAATTTGCTCAATCCTGATCGTTGCGAGGATTACAGCTAAAAAATAGAGCTTAAATCAAATGACCTCTCTAAGCTGCACTGAAACAATACAATAGGAATTCAAAATCTTTTTGGCATAATACCAATAGTGAATCTGTCAAGGTGATCACAGTTCGAATCAAGACCATACACGGGCAAGTTCAAGATACATCTGACACTCTATGGCCATTACGTTAACTTAAAAACCTCCCTTCCTAGCCATATGTCTATATACAATCAAAGCAAACCCTATATCCGGGTATTGATGTGTGAGACAGATGTCACATGTAAGCATATTTTGCACGTGATATAGAAGTCTCTACAGTTCTTTGCCTCTTCAAAGTACACGATACAACTGAGTTGTAAGCATTAAGTAAATTAATTCTTTGCACACAGACAAAAATAGTCCCTGGGTAAGCAGAGAGCAGAAGAGCACTCAAAAATAGACAGAACAGCCCCGGGTAAGTAAACAGGAAAGGAAGGTTAAACATATAGACTGAAGAATGGCTTCTGGGCATGATAAGACAAACCAGCAATCAACAAACAGGAAAATAGAACAGCTCTTGGTAAGAAGCAGAACATGAATCAAAAGACAAACAGTACACCGCAGATCAGCACTCAAAAAATAACACAATTATAGTCACAGGGTCGACAAACATCAGAACTAATTTAAGCACAAGAACAACCCTCCGACTCCAGAAAACTGTGTATACAAATTTATTAACAGATAATGCAACATTGTGGTTATTTTTTATGAATTTATACTAGTCTTATATTTTCTTTTAGTAGACATTAAATTAGCTGTAATCTAGCTACTTTACAAAGCGCATTAACAAGAAACTTATAATGATACTACAAATACGTACAAACATATCCTAGTTTTCAAAGGACTACTCAAAACATACTAAAAACTGTACCCTTTCAAAATGATGAAACATAGCATATCCCTTCGCACTATGAAATACACACGGCCATTCCTTCAATGTCCGACAAATTTACATGAAACTGTGTTTCCACATCATATCCTTAATAAACTATACCGCCCAAGGTCAAAGACTGAATAGCATATAAAGATATCCATCCAGATAGCTATGTAAACGGCTCACTATTAATTCGCAGTTGACAAAATTTCTCAATAGATTTGATTTGCTAGATTTACAGCACAAAATGAGTCTTGAGCTGATAATTGGACTCAATCATTTGTTGAACTGATTAAGATTTATCTACCAGCGATAACCCAATGCCTCTTCGGTACCATGATTAAAAGACAATTGGACGGGCAGATACAGTGCGGGCGACCCTGAAGGCAAGAACACGAAATCATAACTCTCACGGATCATGAAAAGGAATTTACCATATGACAATAACCATAATACAAGAGATTTTCATGTCTCGAGGGAAAAGTTAGAATTCTTTGTAAAAACACTTCCGCAAGTCAAACAATGAATTTCCTCCGCAAAACAGAGAACACACATCTATAAACGACCTCTTATAGCACATACATAAATCCGATCGAACTGAATACTTAAATATCGGCGAATATGAAAATCTGTTTCAGTGGGATTACGAAATAAAAATAAGCAAAATTCAACTGAAAACTCCCCACCTGCATGTATTTTTCATAAAGCCTTTCCACAAACTCTTTCCTGGCGAGATATCCTCTGAAAATTCGCTGTATATCAATAGCGGCCTTTTCTTCAACACTCAGAGTCTTTTCCTAAGCATTTTGAAGAAAAATGGGATTAAAAGCTTTCATTCATACAAAACGCCGTCTAGACATTAAGTAATGAATAGAAACTTGGCCTTGATGATAAGGGATGGGAAATAATAAAGAGCCGTATTATGGAATGATTTTGCTGGAAAATAAATGGCACGGATCAATACATGCAAACAGTAGCAAAAGAAACTGATTAAATCTTGAGTTCCCCAAGCCTCATCGCAGTGGACTGAAAATTTCAGTGACATGACCAATAAAGCCATATCTCAAGTTAGAAAAACTAGATATGTGAAATGGACAGAGATCTCCATGCGAAAAGGAGGCAAGGCAGAATTCCTAATGACATTGTCACTTACTTCCACCATAATGCAGCAAGAAGGCTCTCCTATCTTACTCTTTGGCGCCTAATTGTCGGGGGGGGGGCGGGTCGGAACTAGCGGGGGGTTGGAATTTATGCAATCACGAGATATATGAATTCAGAAAATTGTTCTATACTGGTTCGTTTTCTTTATCAAGCAGCAAGATTCCCTAACAACTATGACTTAACATTTCGGTGAAACAAGAAAATGAAAAATCAGTGTGAACCAACAAGGGCGAAAATCGTTATTAACCAATCAGCTTCATACTCTCATATGCTGTAAAAGCCAATCAGAGCTCGTAGAGGCCCCCTGACTCTTCTGAAAATGTAAACAATGGCGGCCAAAAAGCCGCCGAGCTGTGGGAAAGTGACCCTCGAACTCCGAACTGCTGCAAGCGAAAAACGCTCAAAACAAAATAAACTGATGTTTTTCATTTAATATAGGAGTCATTCTAGGTTTTCATCGTGCGCATTTTGAAAACTCCCTATTAAACTGGAGATATGACAGTTTAAAGTTAGCCTAAATTCGCCAAATTTGCACTACACTTGAAGCTTCGAACCACAGTACAGTATTTACCACACATCCACACAGACTGTCTGCTTTTAAATTGAAATCATCTTATAAAGTCATACAAACTATTGAATTTCTAACAATTTCAATTAGGCTTTTACAATTTTAACCATTTGTTAGATACCAAAAAGGCCTTCTTTAACACAATTCTCTCTATCTACTGTACATCAAATTTTGTTACTTGAATTTTGAAAAGGTAACTTGGTCACCTGAAGAAAATTGAAATCCAACAGTAATTGTTGCTATCATTAATTATTGCCGCATCCTAATGCGGCGAGGAGGCCTATCTTTATTTTCGGTTCAACACTATTTTTTTTCATGGAATATCAATTTGTAATAAGTCTACATGATGATGCAGGGGGCTATCACCACAAATTCTCATTGAGCGAGTGTCCTGTTTGCAAAATTCATCTGAAAAGTAAAATCCAAGATCTATCGAGGAAAGCCAATGAATCCATCATAGATCTGACCTTTTGCGTTGATGATGGAGCCGAACTTGAAGGTGAGATTGATCAACATGAAAATTCCAACAGTACTATCGATGAGGATTTGGGTGATGTTTATGCTGACCAACAAGAAGTGCTTTTGATGATTCAGCAAATTTCCTCGTGGCCACGGCCATCTCCACCGAGAATTTAAATGAAATGTGATCAATTAATCCACGCTACTCATTCGAACAGTACGTGAATTGTTATTTTTGATCTGAAAATGTACTTTTGTAATTTTGATTTAACACGACGGGCGTTCAATTCTCTCGGGAGTGTTAGACTTGTATGTAGAGAATTTGTGGTGATAGCCCCCTGCATCATCATGTAGACTTATTACAAATTGATATTCCATGAAAAAAAATAGTGTTGAACCGAAAATAAAGATAGGCCTCCTCGCCGCATTAGGATGCGGCAATAATTAATGATAGCAACAATTACTGTTGGATTTCAATTTTCTTCAGGTGACCAAGTTACCTTTTCAAAATTCAAGTAACAAAATTTGATGTACAGTAGATAGAGAGAATTGTGTTAAAGAAGGCCTTTTTGGTATCTAACAAATGGTTAAAATTGTAAAAGCCTAATTGAAATTGTTAGAAATTCAATAGTTTGTATGACTTTATAAGATGATTTCAATTTAAAAGCAGACAGTCTGTGTGGATGTGTGGTAAATACTGTACTGTGGTTCGAAGCTTCAAGTGTAGTGCAAATTTGGCGAATTTAGGCTAACTTTAAACTGTCATATCTCCAGTTTAATAGGGAGTTTTCAAAATGCGCACGATGAAAACCTAGAATGACTCCTATATTAAATGAAAAACATCAGTTTATTTTGTTTTGAGCGTTTTTCGCTTGCAGCAGTTCGGAGTTCGAGGGTCACTTTCCCACAGCTCGGCGGCTTTTTGGCCGCCATTGTTTACATTTTCAGAAGAGTCAGGGGGCCTCTACGAGCTCTGATTGGCTTTTACAGCATATGAGAGTATGAAGCTGATTGGTTAATAACGATTTTCGCCCTTGTTTTGTGTGAACCAATATCAACAGAACAATTATTTTCCTATGAAAACAGAACCTATTGTAGCAGCCTGTTTAGCTTAAATTTGCAGCAGTCAGCTGAGAAAATTTACAAAACAAACGGTTCTTGCTAAGTGCAATTATTCTTTGTTCCAACTACTTTATACACTAAATCCTCCAAAGATAATTGCCGGGGGTCCTAATAAGAGCGGGGGATTTCAAAAACTAATTAACAGGGGGGATGGCAATCAGGCACCATATGGTACCTACTTTGCCAAGTCTGTTTCTATGGCTGACATTATCAAATACTTTCGTAGGGTTCTTGGCCAAGATTCACGGACTGACTATTTCTCAGCATACAAAAGCAGCTGTCGTCAAATAATTCATCCAACTCTACAACTTTAAGGCTACAATCACGTCAATGATTTCTGATGAACAAAATGCTTGTATAGTATACAAAAGATGAAACAAATGTGAAAATAAGTAAGAAATTATGCAAACAGACAAGCAAGTATGCAATGACGAGTGCACTTTCTTTTGGCACTTCCCCTCTAATCAAAACCATCTGCTGACTTCCAAGGTAATTCCTAATTGTCAACTATCAACTGCCGTCAACTTACTGGTAGAAAGTTACGCATAGAGCGATTCCCATGAGCTGAACACAACTTGCTCGTTAGTCAACTAGGCCTCTATGAGCATACTACACGAGTAGATTTAAAGATTCCAGTTAACGATAAGAATCTTCGTTACTGACGAACTACTTCGACTTAGCACCTATGGAATGGATACCTGTCAAAATCTCACCTTTTCCTTCGCAAGTATGTTTGCAAAGGTACGACAAGTGCTAGGTTCACGGGTTCACAGGGTCATGGGGCAAAATAGAGCAATGACTTTTGACCAGGTCTCTTCCAGGACGCTATGTTCAAGCAACAATATCCTTCACAAAATTGCTCAATAGAGGTCTATGGAACATGGATCAATTCCTTCCTTTAATAAAAAATGTCCACAAAAGGTGAAATGCTTGGAAAAGAATATGTTCTATATGTGTCTGCATTATTATACTTCTGTCAAAGTGACAATGTTAGCACAATGGGAGAGTACAAAAAGGAAACTCATTTGTAAAGCATTAAAAATCATTCACTTCTGATTGGGAGACAATCTGCGAGAAGGAAGCGAAAAGACTATCAAGCAGAATTTAAAACCATTCTACTCTAATTCCTCTGAGTGAGATTTAAAACTTAAAACTATATATATATATATATATATATATATATATATATATATATATATATATATATATATATATATATATATATATATATATATATATATATATATATATATATATACATATATATATATATATATATATATATATATATATATATATATATATATATATATATATATATATATATATATATATAATCGAAAAACAATAAAAGGTTTGAACTCAAATGAATTTACAATTAACAGCAATATACAACATAGCAAGATGAAACAAAAACATACCTTTGGAATAATTTTGTGGGCTAATGTCGGGTTAATGGCCTGAAAGGAAATTGCAGTTTGATCATTTGCTATCATATATGGGATTGTGAAATTATTAGCACTGTTAATGTATTTAGCTTGAGCAACAACGTGTTTTAGAGAAGAAAGTCAGGTATGGCAAAAACACCTTAACATGTGAGCTGCTATCTAAACGTGAAGTCTTCAACGTGATGAACTGGTTTATCAATACAAGGTCGAAAACAACCAGTTTTCTAAACACTAGAATCAAACGCGCGCTTGCTTTGTTCTTGCTTTTAAAACTCTGTAAGCAGTTTAATTGTATAAGCCATTATATTGAATTGCACAAAGATGCAACGTTCTCAACTTTTATCCCTCTGAAACAGCAAAATGCTTTAAAACGACGCTGATAAAACCACATAAGTTAATACTATTAAAGTGGAATTTTCCAACGCCCAAAGAAATCCTTCCTAAGTACCATCACAAAAACAGTATGAGAGTCTCGTTAATCCCCGAATGTCAGGTGTAACCTACTGCTTTCAAATTCCGTTACTGTATAGTTCTGGCAATAAAAAAGGGCTAGCGGGATGGACGCTTAAAATTCTAACTTTACAAGAGACTAATTTCTCACATTACGGATAAATTCAAGAGAGATAACACAAGAACAAAAATATGTATTCGAAGGGTATAATAATTTTTCATAACAGGAAATCAGAAATAAAACTTTATGTGAGATGAGAAGTCTACAATGAAAGGAGAACTTTGCAAACCACAACAAGTTACAGTGGGGTTTTCTAAGGGGAAGGGGTAAATACTCCCCATCAAATAAACTAGTTGACATTTTTGGGGCATACTAGGAACGAAAATAAGAATAGTGGGCAAATCTAATTTACTAAGGTGGGAAAATTTAACAATGATGCACCACCTAAAGTGTTGCAAATTTCTTTCACTGATAAGTTATGAACCAGCAGAGAAAATTTCACATGTAGATGACAAATCTAGACTTTCGTTCACTTATGAAATGCCTATGTCCCCACAGCTAAACCAATGTATGCTAGTGAGATACAAGCTGATGGGGTTTCAAGAACTTAGAGTCAATCCACATATATATACAGATAATTTTATTAACATAGCAGCTTATGGGGGACCTTGCTCCCACACACCGAACACCTTCCTCCGAATTGAATAGAAAATACCCCGTAGTTGAGGGCCTCACTTACTCTTTCGACCAGTAAAACGGCTCTGGGAACAACAGGCAGCCATGCAGCAAAGCAAATAAAGAATGGGATTTTTACTAATAGCTAATATATCTGACAACTTGCTTTTCCAGTAGATGTCACATTTTGGATACTAGATGGGAAAATTTCTCGCTAATCTAGACCAAAATCGGGGGTCCTTGCATGGTTTTGGTCCTGTTATGGAATCCATAACAAATGCTTTACACTGATACAGTCGTACTCATAACTCGATACCCTTAACATACATCAAACTTATGACATGATGCCATCCCCATGTATTACTATACTTTACGCGTCCTCTTCCAAATCACCTCCATCTACAAGTCTTAACACTCTATGGTCTATAAGGAGTGCATGTCCTGATATACGGGCCTAGCAGGGTCACCCCTGCATGGAGGGGAATTGGCGATGTGACACCCCCTCTAGCAAAAAGGCCTAGCAAACAAATCGAGAAGAAATGCCACATCTGTCTGCAAAATTTTCGTGATTTAAACGCGTACTTGCGATTTTTACTAAAGTTTGCAAACAACGCTGGCCACGTCCCAATCCTGACGTTTTCTCAGGACAGTCCTAGGTTTATGATTAAAATCCTGGGTCATGTGTGCTGCTTATAGTGGGTGCGCAGATAGAAAGCGAAACACTAGCGTAATGATTCGATTCAGCCCCATCCATCAAATAAGCTCTAACAACCAGGATGATCCGTGACAAATGTACCCCAACCCTCCAATAAGCTACATGGGGGTATCTGTGTTCAGTATAATACAGATCAAAAGAAATGAAGATGAAAAAACTCAGCTGTTGCTATGCCTATATGTGCTAATATTTGATAAGAAAACTGTCCAACTTTTTCTTCCTTGATCCCATCTCGATTTACAGTTAAATCAAAATATTTGATATTATAAAATGATATAAGATATTGTCTTTGGTAGACCTAAGGACCTCTAAATTTAATATGCCTTCTCATCAATTAAGGCCCACCCATAAAATCTTTTCTGACAAATAAGCCCCTGGGGGTTTGATGAAGTCATTATGGTAATTGTGCTACAAGTAGTATTAATCAAATTGATGGACACCCATGGTGATCAGCAACCTAATCTACCATAATTCATAATCATTTGTTGAAAAGCTTTATTCAAGTTTTTATCTGTCCCAATGGATACATTGTTTACCATCTACTGAAGCTGAGGGCCTGTCTGACTGACTGGATGCACTTACAGCTTATATGAAAGGACATAAGGTGCACTATCTATTAAAGCTGAGGGCCTGTCTGATTGACTGGATGACTTTGTAGTGCACAAGGTTGGGTAACAAACAAAATTGCCCAAATAAATGTTTCTCTTCTGTCCCAACCTGAGGCATAAATAATGAATGGTCCCTAACAAACAGGTATGCACAAAAAGGTGTTTATGACTAATTACATCTACTTTCCTACTGTGCACTATCATACGATGCCAGTTTCCTCTCTCCTTAATTCACTTGTAAGCAATGAATTTGGCACTCACATTGTAAGTCATGCTGACATCAATCAACATGTACAAACTTTAACATAATACAAACAACTAGGTGGTGCAACAACTGATACACTATGCTTTATGGTATAGGAAACTTTAAAGAGTTCTGAATGATGAATCATTTAGTATGCAAGGAGAAATAGGTAAAGGTCTATCAATAAAACTCTATTGAGTTGCATGTTGGCCATTGGCTAAGGAAAAGTTTGTTCCCTATATTTACATAAGCTATGGATTTTCTAGTATAAACAAAAACATTTCAAATTTCAAAAAAAGCAAAGAAACAAAATAACTCGGTCAGATTTTTAACATTGCATTTGACTCTGCCATACAGCATGTCTTTGCTGTCAAAAGTAATTAGCTGAAAATGCTACAATATCCAAGTGCAGAATGAGGGGCCACAGAACTACAGGCCTTTCAATGAGATGCGCGCAATCGTGCACAAGCACACTCCCAGCTCAGTTCATGTGCTCGATTTGTCACTTGTGCCAGCTTTATGAAAAGTATACATCCAAGTACTAAGGAAAACTCTAACAATTGAATGTATAGTGCACGCCAACGTTCCCACGCATGCGATTGGCAGCGCGCATCTAATTTACTCATTGAAAGGCCTGAACTACATACAACAAATGGTATGGAAAAGAACACAAATGCAATATCTAATGAAATTGGAACTGATCATTCCCATGTAGTTGTCTTTGATACTACTAACTGTCTACAAGATGCCACTGACCAATTGAACCAGACACCCCCTTTTTGGTAGTTTCAACATTACTATACTATGTTTTTTTCAAATATCTTCTCAGTTCTAGTGAACTCAAAAAATGCATCCATGGAACAGTACCTTCTTGCCAAAAAGTTTATTAGTTTTATTAGTGTCTTATTTTCACTCTGAGCAGAGTACTCTGCAAGGTACCATTCAGTCTTAATGTAAATGTAGATGCCAATGAATATAATACCATCATGAAACAAGATGGACATATGGTACAAAGCTCTACAATACAACTATAAACTATATACAGCAGTGGCAAAGTAAAACTTTCATCAGTAAACCAGGAATGTGTAAAGAAGAGAAATAAAGATATACATAGAATTAACAAGATAGCAAAAGAGTAAATGTCAAAGCAAAAAGAGATTTTTCTTTCAACAGTTGTTGTGGAAAGAACAAAAATTCAACTCTACAGAGGTCTTGTTCCCAGCTCATGAAGCCACTATAAGGTTTTATTTATAAGAAACCTGGCTCAAGGCCTAGCAGTAAAATTTCTTAGTTTGGCCATATTTTAGTTCTAAAAGTTTCTCAAAAGTTTCCTATGTCAATGAAAAAAATGTAGTGATAATGAAAGTAAAATGGAAAATACTGTCTTTGCAGTGCTCATAAAGCATAGCACATAAAATGCTTTAGTGGAAACTTGTTAAATCTATGGAGGAAAAAAGGGGTTTCTGAAACTGCAAAAGATGGCACAGAAAGTTCTGAAGTTTCCAAGAAAAGCACAAGACAATAAGCCATTTAATTATGTAGCCATCAGCAGCTATCAAGATATAAAAAGATGTCAGCTCAACCACAAATCTGGCAGAAACAAAGAAGTTATTGCATTTGAGACAATAAGTTTCTGTTTACTGCAAAGAGCACAAGGAAATCACCACACTGAGGTTTTATCTTCAAATTTGGGAATACAAAAATCTATTGCTTTGTTGTCTCAAGTAGCATTCTGACATCATTTCCTGTATGCTCTTTAGTAGGAAAGTTGGAACAATAGGGACAAAATGTTCTGTGATTCAAAATAGAAAGTAATCTTTGTTTTCCAACTCATTTGAATGTCCTCTACCAATGTATCTTTTGCTCTTAGTTGTCCCTACCAAGGACAAATTGATTTCATAAACAGGGGTTGCATGTCTCCATATCACATAAATATGTTGATCTTTTATTATGATGAATTGTGATATGAATGGAAACCAAGTCAGGGTTTCAGTTCTTGGAGAATAGTCAAAAAATTCTCAAATATTGAAAATAACATGAAAACTGCCGAGTAAAGAGTGCGTGGTCATTTACCAGAGGAATTACACTGTTTCATCATTTCCTGTAGGTGACATGGATGCCGTCTTGATTTGCGACAGATTATAAGGCAAAGTTAGAAGATGCTTTAGGCTATAAACATGCACAGAACTGTCTGTAAGTCATGTCAACTTTTGGTTCTTTGCAATCCAATCTAGTTTCTATGATCTGACTTTCTGTTTAGTTAGTTCAGACCATAATCGTTTTGTTCCTTAGTTCATGTAGAAAACCAATTCATCATTGTCACATACTGTAAGTTACCTGCACTCAACGGATATAACAAGCAAGCCAAATGCAACAGAAACCATGTTTACAAACCACTTTTGGACAATAAATTTTGGTAGTGTGTTCAATCTAGGCTGGCTGAAAGCGTACTCGAGAGTAATGACAAATGAACATATATGGAACCTTAGTGTAGCAATTCTGAATCACTATTTAGTGATACTAACAGTGTGCGAATAGCTCCGCTCTTTGTATTGTAAGCGAAAAGTAACCAGCAAGTTTTATGTACTTCGGCCGCATTCATTTTGTCAAACTTGGCCAAAACAACATGTTTATAGCAAAGGGATAACGAACTAGGTGCCAACTAGTATTCAAACTCAAAATATATGCTAGGCATACCTCCATTGCTTCTCTTGCTTTGGCTCGGCGGCTCCTCTCCAAACTCTCCATGTCGGGGAATGGTAAAGATACATGAATGTTTGTTTGTTCAACGACATGGTCTAATTGACTTGAATCGTTGGCACTAGGAATCTGTTCACCTTTAAATCCATTCATGCTTGTTCCACCTTGATCCTTCATTCCTCTACTAGTTTCATCTTAAACCAGCCGAACAAAACACCAGCCATTTAAATTCAGACAAGGACATCTGTTAGACACGGATAGCTAGGCCTAGCAAATCGAGAGACCAGCATAAATCTTTCTTCATAACCAGCCCCTGTTGTGAGCGTTATACAGCAATAAAATATCACTTCAAACAAACTCAGCGAGAATATAAGATTCAAAACATTGTTTGAATTAGAATACTCATGCTATTGTCAGACGATTAACATCATTGGTTATAGTCAGACAGCAGGTTGCCGCATCATTAGAAGACGCTTCGGGTGTCCTGGAGATGAGAGATCGTGGATTGGGCACTATTCTTCTACGGTTGCGCTTGCGGCTAGGTATTTCCCAGATTTCCCCTTGAATTTAGCTTTCACGCAAGGACTCTTTTTGTCTATACCAAGCCGGACTGTTCTCCTCCAGAATACGATGCTTTATCATTAGGAACGTTTAAACACCATTTGCGTTTAAGCTGCACGTATAGCTTTTACTGAAGCTCAACAAAGCAGTACCATAACAGGACTAAGCACTTCTGCATTCAGCTCTAGATCAGTGGTTCCCAAACTGGGATTGCAGTCCTTTAGGGAACCGTGAAGGATTTCAGTGGACCACGAGAGTTAGGCTGCCTTTACTTGTTGAACTAGTTGTTTTCTAGCCTAGGTCATTGTTGATGATTATTTCCGTGAAAGTTGAGTAGTCATAAAGAAACTGTATCCCTTCAGGCGACCTTGCTTCAAGAAAGCATGGTGTAGGGGACACACAGACACACAGACAGACACACACAGATGCACACACACAGACGCACACACAGACACACAGACACAGACACACACACACACACACACACACACACACACACACACACACACACACACACACACACACACACACACACACACACACACACACACACACACACACACACACAGACACCAAGACAAATATTGTAGAGCATTCTAATAGTGTTTGCATCGTTTTCATATTTGTGAGATTTGACTCACTTGCAAACAGATTATAATAAATTGCTTTACGGCAGCATGTAGAAATCATGCACAAGACAGATTGTCTCATTAATCCCGTCTTGTCTATTCTTCCTTGCTCGCCACCACCTAGTCTTCATAAATTCCCACTTTGGGCAGGATTGAATCTCCCCTATGCCCCTCAATTAAGTCAGCCAAACAATGTGGCCTTGCTTATTTCTTGTATGAAAGCAAGATTCTAATAGAAAAATAGCATTCTAAGTCTTTTACTCTATGGATGTCAATCAACATGAATCTCAAACGTAGGCATGAGGATCACGCTATGTGCTGATCTAATAAAATATAGATACAGTAGCTTTAGGGGTCAGTCATTTATAACTCTGGGTACCGGGGCAGGCTAGAATTGGGTAGGATATGAAAGCTTTTCCAAGGACACTTGGGGGGTATGAAGCTTTGAGGAGAATTTTTGAGGAATATGAAATCCCTTACAGACAGAATCTAAAGAAAATCAACTTAATAAACTGCAGAAGTCTATTGATCACTGTATTTATACGTATCTAGCTGTCTGAGTTTTTCCAACAGCAATTGTTCTCTGATTTAAGTCTTCTGTCGTATTCTGTGTTAATGTAGTGTTCTTACTAGCATTCATCACAGCTGTTTGTTCAAATGAAGTTTCAAGCATAAATCAACTTTTCCATGAAAACTTATGTATGCCTTATACAAAGAAATCTCACAAAGAATGATATTTACAACATTGTGTATAACATTGTGCATTGTGTACAATATTTGCCAGCAAGTAATTTTGCAGAACACATTTTCTATATGTGATCTTTCAAGTACATGATAGTGGCAATTGTGACTTTAAAAGTAGCAATGAAGAAATCTACCCTGAAACCCTTACTGGGTAGGTAGCAAGTGGGTGTGAAAGTTATTACTTATTTCTCAATGGAGTATGAAAACTTTTGGACAAAAATTAAAGGAGTATAAAACTTTTGACCACTTTGTAAATTCTAACCGACCCTGGTACCCAGAGTTATAAATGATTGATCCCTTAATTGGCCGTATTAAGTCATGTGAACAAATCCTAGGTCATGATTGGATAGTATATGAATAACTTATTACGGATATCACACCTATCTGCGAGGGGCCAAACTTGCTTGACCTGTATTCCGTACGTCCATGTATACCCTACTTGACCCATTTCCTAATTTACTCAGGGTTTGAATTCGACGTCGCTTCAAATATCGATTAACTCCAATTCATGACTTGTGCATGATTCTAAATTATCTGATAAAAGTATAGTCCTCTTCCTCCTTTCCCACCAACTGACCATTGCTCTATGATTCCATCTGGCTTCTGATCACAACAAGATTTGAAAAGTTTCAAGGCACAAATTTGATGAACAAGAGTGTGATACTTCCCTTAGGAGAAGTACAAAGTAGCAGTAGTGATATGAAGTTGTACTGCAAGTTCACTTTATGATAGTCCTCGAAGAATCCATAGAAAGATAAATCTGACGGAATTTATAAACACAAAATGAATTTTTCTATTGATATTCCACCATCTGATTGTAGTTCTTGAAGTTGGTAGAAGCAAGATTGAGCAAAAATCGGCATCGCATGCAAGGACATTCATCCTTAGTGAATTTGCTTACTTAGCCTGTCTGTCCAGAACAAGACTAGAAGAACTTGAAGCAACTTTTCTTTAGCAAGGAGAGTAAACTTGAATGAAATTTAGAGAAAAATCTAGAAGCCATTTAAAACCATGAAGATAAGCTGAATGCTGTGTGATACGGGGGGAGACAATGGAGAAAGGGAACCGTGTGAGTTGGTAAATCTGGATGTGCTTAGTCTGTACTTTATGGTTAGTCTGTTTTTTTTTTAATGTTTAAGTTGGTGCAACTGCACCTGTCTCTTGCTAATGGTCATCATACGTAATGGTCACAGTCCCAAGTCCGCCTCCAACACCTTTGCCAATTGAGGAGTGGGAGTAATGTTGAATAGGGATAGGATACCGTTGTGCTGTGAAAGATGTGTCTACTGAGCATTAGAGTATTGAGAGTGCTTTTTATAACTATAGCAACACTTTAGAGCTGTAACAGAATCAGTTGCAACTGATTTGATATTTGAAATTGTGGGTCACTGGTATCTTATATAGTTATAGCCGAAACTAGAAACTACACTGTAAACAGACGATACGCCTGATCGATTCAATTGGAGAGGTAAGCGAGCGTAGGACTTGTTTTAGAATCGAAATAGGTGCGTATTATGCTGGATTCCGCAGGTTGGAGAAGTCAATCAAAATTGCTGCTGCAAATCCTTTTTGTTCAAAGCTGACTTGCATTTCTAGAGAAATCTTACTAGAGTCCATTGAGTATTCTAACCAACCAACCTAAGGCTATGCATTACTCATGCATAACCGATCATAAATAATTCATTAATATGTTTCGCCTGACACATTTCGAAACTGACTTCAAGTTAAGTTAATTGTTAAATGCCACAGGGTTGTTACGTAGTCCCATATTCCCTGTGGCACGTTTGCATTATGTTGTATTGTAATTTGATTATGAGCATATAAAAAGATAGTATTCTAACTCTCCGGAAATCCACCTAAATATCGAGACAGGACAGTTTCTGAGTAAACTGCAATTTGCTCAAACATCAAACGCTCGTAAACATTAGAAATTGCAGACAGAACAGTTATTGATCCGCAACAGCTCCTTCTCAGATGGTCATTTGCTTTAAACACACATGTTACCTGACCTTTTTTAATGTTCGGCAGGAAACGTTGTATCGACAATACTTGTATTGAAATGCTCTTGAAGTATGTCGGCAAATATATCTAAATTATCTTCTAAAGTTTTACCTGGGACTTTCTCAATGGGAGAAGCTATCTATACTTTTAGTTCTCGTAGTTTTGTAGATACTCTGTAGATTATGACAAAACTAAAGACAAAAAGAGTGGGATGAGTTAGTATGAATTCGCAGGTATCAGTTTTAACTTGGATGTGAGCTACACTTTTAATTGCAATCTCTACGGGATCTTTAAGTCCATCAGTAGGTTTGAGAGCATCCTTTTGTTGACTAAATCCTAAGGAATCATTTTTATTTACAAAATATTAAAGATCTCAACTAATTCCTTATCATCAGTAACAAGTACCTCATTTTCCAATAGTGCAAGTTTAAACGAGATCACCTTGTGTATCGTTTGGTGGAAATGCTCTTTAAGTTTGTGTATCAGTGAAAGCGCAAATTTATAATAGTTTCTAAGTTTATTCTTGGAAAAGCAACCGGAGGGGACATAAATCCTCCTAGCCCGTTGGCTGCACAGTCAATGTATGGAGGAGGTAGCGTCTGGATTCTTCTTGAAGAAAACAAAGTTCTTTTTACACGATTCCATCCTTTGTACGTCACAACCGGATGCATCCGCTGGAATAGTATCTTTAAAATAATGTCGGAATTTTTGCACAATGAATGCATTGAGAACCACTCCTAACCAGCTACTTTTAAGTATGGTATAGGGAATAAGAATGGGTAAACCTTTCGGGTCACTACTCCTATACAGTGGGTTTGAAGGGGATCTTAACAGCGCTAGAATTTTTAATATAATTTGCCTCGTACTTTACTGAAACAGTGCTCACAAAGATCACAAAATGATCATCAAAATGAAGTTTGATACTCTATCCATTGCCAAATAAAAGGGAACATTAATATATAACAAAACAATAATCAAGATAGTAAGTTTGCTAAAATCTAACAGCAGACTTTTAATCCTCTACAATCTATTGATTCTATCCTTTCCTCTCGATGAAAGATCGACTTTGGATTTTTCCAATCTCAGGTTGGATTGCTTTCTTTTCGTCCACTCCTTCTTCATCGTTCACCACGGACATATCATCATCATCATCTGAGATGCTTAAGCTGTCGTACTTGTCAAAATCCGCCCACGGTTGCTTCTCGCCAGTGGAAAAGACGAGAAAGACTATTGCTCCACATAAAAAGCATGATGCAGATATAAGGAAAACGACCCGCCATTCTTGTTTGCTCTATAAAAATATTACAGGTTGAAAAGGCAATATAGCCTAAGAAAGATAAAGTTTATAAAATGTTGATTGATTTCATAGGCTCTTTTTCACTGCTACGGATCAGTATTTTGATCCGTATCAAAAGTGGTACGGATTGGCCTTCAGTTTACACCACTCGAAGCTATCCGTAGCAAAACAGATACAGTTAGTCGTATCAATATTGACTCTTTTCGCAAAGGGTTCAAAAGTGATCCGAATTCGTGAAAGTCCGGTGCAAAACGGGCAATCCGCATCATTTTTAATACTGATTCCCAAGGAGGTTAAGCTCTAGGCCATCTCTGCTTCTTGTAGTCAATAGATATTTCACGCAACAGGGATATTATTTGTCATTACAAGTGAACTTTCTCATATAAAGACGATTCAAAACGGATATCCGACATAAAGATGACTTTAAATCTTCTTATAAATTTTGTACGCTACCAAATTTCAAATGTATTTGTCAGCTCAGTTACTCTTCGCATTTGCTATCTGCAGGTCTCTGTTATTTTATGAATCCTTACTGGTGTAAACCGGTAAACGGATAGCCTAGCAGTAGCAAAAGGAATCCGCGGCAGTGTAACCGCGACCAATTCATATCTCACTTTTAATCTGTATCAGGAGTGATCCGTAGTAGTGGAAACAAGGCCTAAGCAGTAGTTTAATTTAGATGCTTATGATTTCCTCCTTGATGCAAATCGCCATAGGAACGTTAGAATCTTCACCCTTGAAAATCTTGAAATTAACTTGCAAAGATTCTATCTTTCATTATTTTGGCATGTTGAACACAATTTCAGTAACTAACTGTTACAAGACAATAACTTCATTCAATGAAGTATATGTTTAAAAATAACGATGCTTACGTATGCAGTCTGAAACCTTACAGAACTGCACGAGCTGCACGATATGTCAGCAGTAGGGGCAAATAGTACCCTTTGACCCCAATTCAATCTATTATAGTTCTTAAGACGTTTACCCACCATCCTTAAGCATGAAATTTATGATCATTAAGAAATCCAGAGCTTACTTTAAAAGACCAAATATTATTTTATGGAAATTTCATTCTTATCTGTTCTTCAAGTGCTCCAGTAATGAAAACTAAATAGTCTATAATTTATAAAATATTAGATTATAAAAATTTATAAAATATTTCATTAATTCTCTGACATAT
Organism: Mastigias papua; assembly: GCA_964019165.1. Classification (NCBI taxonomy): domain Eukaryota; kingdom Metazoa; phylum Cnidaria; class Scyphozoa; order Rhizostomeae; family Mastigiidae; genus Mastigias; species Mastigias papua. Next base: position 11,062,084 of record OZ025270.1, on the reverse strand, counting down.
CCTGAATGCTCCCGGATTTGTTTTAAAATACTCTCTACAAACTTTGAGCTCCTCTTAACTTCGATCAGAGACGTAGTTACCACGGGATGTGAGGGCAAGACAACCTCCTACCATTCGATAAGTGCTCGGTAAACGTGAAAGGTCGGTATAATGATCATAAAATGGGAAATTTCAATACAGTTGTTAAAAGAAATTAATCCTCAACAACATAATACATGTATTTTGATCGGTAAAAGGGTACAACTTTCGTCGGTAAATCCATCCATTTATGTTATAGACCCTCACTCAAACTTGCCCGAGTACCCCCTTGCCATGATAGTGGGTCATGCAACATTTGTCTGTTATATAAAAATAATGACATAGTTCCTTTTTTGGCACAACAAAACTTTTACAAGATTAATTACAAGAGGAGTACGTGAAATCTACCTCGTGTATGGTAACACATCCAACAAAAAGGGGCCCAGCAATTCCAGGAATTGTAGCAATGCAGTTGCTGATTCCAAGAAGCAAACCAGCATAACGAGGTGCAATATCTAGGTGATTGATCATAAAGCCACTCCAAGCTAGGCCACCAAATCCAACAGCCATTGTCACACCAAACACAGCAAGATGTTTGTTTTCACTGTAACCAGCGACAATCAAAAATACACCCTGAAATAAAAACCCTGTAGAGAAAAAACAACAGCTGCTCCACAAAACGGCCTACTACTCTACATAAATTTGGAAACTGGGGGTCTGGGAGCGAATCACTGGGAAAGATTTTCGGGATCACACGTTTCAGGTATGACCACACCTTTAAAGTACTATCGTAACTGACCGAATATTCAAAATTTCACCTTCGATCCGGGGTGATTATTCGGGCAGGTGCGCTTATTGACTAATTCTCGGCACAGGTAGCAATAACAAAAATTTTCAACTTTTTGTGAACTATAACTAGACCAAAAATAATACTATGCAGTTACAATGTCAACTTCAGCATCATCAACGTTGTGTTCAGAACCAATCAAAAGAAGCTCAGGTGTAGCAGGTGTAGTGCCAAAGCAATATCGTTTTCATCTATTTTATGAAGTGAATTGTAACTGTAATTGTAATTGTAATTGAAAATTCCACTACATACAATTTTGCAACAAAATTTAAGAATATATATTAATTAAATAATGACAATAACATTGAACTACACATTTCACAAAAATAACACAAAAAAGCAAGGGATTGTACGTAGGGAATTTCTTAAAGGAGGGACTCTCTCAATAGATAGACTAATAGAGAATTGCTCTGATGATCTGAATTGCTCTTCATGTCCCAACTGTTTACAACCTTTCCAAAGGCCGTTCCTAGAAATATTCTTTGGGGTTTTAGGACCTGCAATTTGCTGACAGAATGGGCATGGCTCCCATGGTTGGGGAATATCAGCTTAAGGTTTCTAAAGTATTATGTGTGCAATCTATCTTCAAATTGCGTGAATCGATAAATGTAACAAATTCATGAGCTATTTGCTTCTCTGCAGCACCCAACTCTTCTTAGGCTCCCAGAATGCAAAAAATAAAGCAATTTGCCGACAGAAATGGCAAATTATTGCTATTTGCCAAAAAATTTGTGTCTGGGAGTGTGACACCCCCTAAACCCCACTTTGTGATGGGCATGGGCTTACCTGTATTTGAAAAGGAACAGCTGGTACATGAAGTTCGTAACATAGGAAAAGTGAACACGGGAATGCAAAGTAAGTCGATAAAGAGGCTCAAGGGGTCTTAGGGTTACTTTTAGAAAAATTTCTTGGGGTGGAGCCCTCTACTTTGTTTATGGGTTTCTCCCAATTATCATACTTGACACTAATATGTTGCTAAATAAAACAGAGCGCTCGAAGGTAGACAATTGAAGAGACATCATTCAATTGGATTTTAAGGGAATCCTGGGGACCATCTCTCGCTAAAAGTGAAGGGGGTGAATGCTGCCTATAACACCCTCGTTGTCGCGCAACTGAACCCATTGGGAAAGCACATCTTTCCTATGTAGTAGAGCCTCCCGCACACAGCCACACAGCCCACACAGCCCACACAGCCACGCAGCCACACAGTCACAAACGCATACACGCACGCAGGTAGGCACACCACCAGGGGTATCGAAACCGGAGGGGCCGGGGGGCACTGGCCCCTCCACTTATTCTGCAAAAATAATATGCTTCACTCTTTATACTCATTTTTACAGAAGAATGTATTATACAAGACCATTTTTCGCTTGCTCATATTCAAAAAGCTTTGAAAATGATGCTCTAGCCAATATAGACAATAAGAATTCCGAACACATCCCAGACCCTCATTTTCAGGCCCCTCCACTTTTGAAATTGTTTCGATGCTCTTGACCACGCGCACATGCATACACGCGTGATACACGCGTGTAAGCACAAATAAAAGAAGCACAAATGTATTGACAAGAGACACCTACACAGATAGAAGATAATACTAGTATTTGATCGTTTCAATGTGAAACAGTCATTAAACTTTTGCCAAAGTTCTCTTATATATATATATATATATATATATATATATATATATATATATATATATATATATATATATATATATATATATATATATATATATATATATATATATATATATATATATATATATATATATATATATATATATATATATATATATATATATATATATATATATATATACTCTTAGCCATAGGCGTAGAAAGCATGGGGCTGGCAGGGCTGCAGCCCTCCTTCCTCCAATTTGGCAGAAATTCATTCCATTCGAGCGATTTCTTCTGAAAGAACAGTAGTTTTTCCCGAAAATATGTATAACTCATATGGCTTGACAAAAACTCTTTCGGGCAACAGATCAGTGAGTTGAGCAGACAGTTTGCAGCCCACTTAAATTTAAAGGCCCCTACCCCCATGCTCTTAGCACCAAGGAGTTCACTCTTTCCAGATCATCACGTTATACTGAAGGAAGCAATGTTATTTACCATGTTACTTACCTAATGTATTGAAGAGTTTACGAACATGAGTTGTCGACATTACTCCTGATGACCTCAAAAAATCAGCAAGCCTGCCACCAGATGGGACCACTATTAACATTACAAGAAATGGAAGACCTGCAAAGACGCCTACCTAAGGTAATAGAAAGACATAATTTAAACAAAACTATGAAGAAGCAAGATACAGAAATGCTACGTGAGTATCTCAAATCTAGGTTATAAACGAATAGAAATATTGAGTACATATTTATTGTTGTAGCAGAACAAACGAACGAACGAACGAATGAACGAACGAACGAACGAACGAACGAACGAACGAACGAACGAACGAACGAACGAACGAACAAACAAACAAACAAACGAATATCTCTATAACAGGTAAGCAAAGTGACTCATACCTCTTCCAGGTTAAACTTATGAATAATTTTAAGGTAAGTAGGCAGTGATGTGAGCAAAGTATAATATCCCCAGTTTTCAGCAAAGTGAGCCACAATGATTGCCCACACTTTAACTGATGTTAAAATATCCATAAAAGGAATCACCGAAACCTACAAGAATTGTATCAATAGCTGACATTAATACTTAGCTACTGAGAGCACAAGGAGCATTAAAAGTAATATAAACACTAGGATATTCGACCATATATAAAACAATAGTGAATGGTTATTAATGTACCAATGATGTGATTTAAAAATCTATATCAGAAGTAGCAAAAATATACATATGTATCAATTCAAAATAGGCAGTATTTTCATCAAAGTATTAGGTAGGGAATTTTGAATGAATTCAAATTAACAAGTTATCACTTAAGGGGGAAGTTCGGTCCAAAACTAAGATTTAATATGGTGTAAAGAGTGCCGTAAATTCATAGATCTGAAGTATCATAGCACTTTTGTACCTTTTTGACGAAAAACAACTTGGAATATCAGCAAAAGTACCCAAGAAAGAGCCATAATATTTCAGATTTAGGGGATTTACAACATGCTCTACAACAGATCAAACTTTTGAAATCAACAATTTACCTGTTTCTCTGCTTTATCATCCGCGAGTGCATCACTAATGTAATACAGTTCTTCATCAGTTATTGTTGGGTGATCAAAAGGTGAGTCAGTTACCAACCAAAACCAGAAAATACACCAAAAGAAACCAAAGCAGCCTAAATAATGTGAGATGATAATAAACCTCATGTGCAACCCAAAAACTGTACTAAAGCAGCCAGTAAGTTGAGCTCCTTGCAAGTAATGGAACTAAAATGAGTACAAACCTTCTTTTGTAAGCATATAGTCTATAAGAATATCAAGGCTCAAAATCTCTGAAATTTAAGAATAATTTAAGAATAATGCAAGGCTCAAGCTTCATCAAGGCTTGGATATCTTGCTTATTTGAGCTTTTTTTAGAAAACAAAGCAAGTGTGAGCTTCACTTATCAAGTTTCTGAGTCACCGCACTATAATGCGACTCAGCAACGCTTCGGAGAATGTCGGTTACACACTTTTCCTAATAAGAACATAATCTATACCAGTATTAATGCTCAAAATCACTATTAAATTTAAGAATAATTTAAGAATTTCCATAGGCTTAAATTCAAATGAATGTAAAAATATTGAGGTTCAACGAACAATTATGTATTATGTGTAAAACTCCGACCTATTACTTTTTATTAGACTACTATGAACGACCTTTTAGTAATTGCAATCAATTCAATTCAAAACTTTACAATGCCGTCAGAGTAGGTCACGTTATTTCACTTGCATCGTGCCCGACAAACCTCCCGAAGCTTTGGGTGTAAATACTTCAATGTAATAGTAATGTACCTCAATTTACCAAATATGTAACCCGTATTAACTTTTGTTCATACGCAGGTTCGGATACAAAAAAAAACACTCCAATGCTATGCATCAATCGCTATCCTACCTTTTCCACGGATTACATGATTACAATTTTTTAAAACATCTTCCGCTCACCATCACTAGACCAATATCTAGAAATTTCCCACCATGCACCGGTGGTAAGAGTTTCTTATCTACGCACTTTAAGTAAGTTACTTAGGGTCACTTCCCTACAAATACAGTATAATCCGGATATAACGTACTTCAAGGGACCAACTGATTTGGTACGTTATAACCGAAGTAAAAGGAATATACCAGACTTAGTTAAGTATAGAATGATATATGCTTTTGGATCGCTCCTGTAGCTTTTAAAGATTGAAATAGTAAAACTATAGGCTAGGATAAGCGTCATAAAATGGAAAGATATTGAAAGACTAACATAAAATTTAGTACTGGGGCAGTTTTAATAAGGCGCCCCTGAACGATAGTGGGACAAAGGGACTAAGAGGATCAAAAGGGCACCGACTAGAATAGGCACCTCTTTGGGACCTAAGACACTTCTTTGGAACATTATCGTTCCAACGTTTAGCAAAGGCTGTATTTCTCACAATCATACAAATATATCTCTCCTCCAATCATATAATTTATGTAGCTTACTGCATCTCCGTTGTACCATATCAATGTTTGAAAAGGATTCTTTCGTATTTCAAAACAGGGCACTTTTGCTCCCCCTGCTCCCTCAAATAGCAGGCAGGAGGGGCGCATGCTCTCCTCTGTCCCCTCTGCCCCCTCTCCAGCGTCCCTGGATTTAGTTGCAATGTTCATGACTAATTTTTATCTCCTGCAAGGTCTAAAAAGGTTTGTAAAATGCTTCTGAACAGTATTTTTAATCCAAGCGTTATGTACTGCTGCATCAAATGTGTGGTTGCTTGGTACACGAGTAGTATGCTTGCTTAAAACAGCTATTACAGGTAATCGTAACAGTGTTGATGATTTTTACGACTGACTGGGAAAGGGAAAAAAAAGCCGCAAGGAAGTACGTTATAGCCGGATATACTTGTCTCGAGGAACCAAAAAGAGGGTACGTTATAACCGAAAGTACGTAATAACCGAGTACGTTATAACCGGATTACTTTTATAAGGGTTTGTATGAGCCTTTTGCCGGACCGGCCACTATGGTACGTTATATCCGAAGGTACGTTATAACCGAGTACGTTATAACGGGGTTATACTGTAGTATGCAATAGTGGACTCAAAATATAATTACTTAGCTTTCATCATCATTGCACTCTCAAATCTCGAGTTGTTAGTGCATAACAGATGGAAGTCAAAACCATGAAAGGTTTTCCCCATTGTAAGAATAAGTGTGGAGCTACCTAGGTTTGATTCACTAGAAGCAAATTTATATGAATTGTGTGTAATCCATGTAACAGTTTGTTTTAAAAGCAGTTTTTAGACAACTCCGAACGTCGAAGGTTTTCTTGCTTAAATGAACAGATAAAAGTAAAGACCTTAAAAGGGACATCACGCACTACAATATGGTCAATGTGTTCCAACAGCAGAAGCTTTAAGAACTAGGCCTTGAAATAACTTCTTTGAAAGAAACGTAGCAATACTTTATTTGTGATAATTCTGCAAAAGTAATATTGAAGACATCCAACCTGCTATGCAATAATTGAAGCCGCCATTGGATGCAAACGACTACTCTTTGAAATAAGAGTACTCAATAGCAATTAAGATGATAAAAAATATGGAAAACATTAACTAAAATGATCTTACCAAAGAAATAAAAGATTGCTGGCCATCCATAAGCCTCTACAATTAGTCCTGACCATGACATGCCAACTAGAACTCCAGCCAATGGTCCTGCAATAAAACTTGAATAGAACAACCGAATGAAATCTCATTGGATCCAATGTACTTGAGACTAAACAACATTGGATGAATCAAAATTTTGTATATTTAAAAAATTCTGACATTCTACTTTCAAATTTAAAGCAACCTGTATGGTGAGACAAGACATATCTTCAGATACTTAAGAACCAATTGGAAGGTGGAAGGTTATAGAAGTTGAGGGGCACTTAAGTCATGCCCTGAATTGCACATTGTACAAATATAGTTATTGTAAGCAGAAACGGGCAGTGAAAGGCAAGAAAGGATAAGAAAGCTTGATTCATTTCAAGACAAATGAAAATATGGCCACTGTCTTGTAATTTTGCTGGTCTTGCTCAAAGTTTTATCTCAAGGTAAAGGGCTCGTTTTAATATTGTGAGGATGTATTTCTAAACATTTTAAACATTGGGAGCACATGCTACGGTTTCTGTGTTTGAATGTCTTTATTGTTAAATAGACTAAATGTATGTCCAAATGAAGATAATGCAAAGCCATGTGAAGTTGTTGTTTTTTAAAGTAAATGGCCTGGCCAAAAGTAAGTAAGCACGAACACAGAAACACATTCGCTTTGCAAATGCATCCAGTTAAGAACAGAAATGCAAAGAATCCATAAACAAGTTGTAAAGGAATAGATGTTCAGAGTTTTCTCGGAACTGGAGCTTAATCGAATGCGCTTTGCAAACCCAATCACCATTACAGGAGTTCATAAGTAAACAGCGAATAATACTTCTTAATGATCCGTTTACATGACATCGGATTCAAACGAGCCCGATATGTTGTCAAACTATATTTGAGCTATATTTGAATACGCTAGTAAATACGGTACAAAATTAATACGGTATTGTATATATGACTTCATATCTCTTTGGAAATGTACCCATGCCCCACTTTTCTTGTAAAAATTCTAAAATACTTCAACTGGTGCGAAGCGCATTTTGATATAAACTACAAAGTATTTGTCCTCGAAATTGATAGAAATAGTTGTCTTCTTTTTAACTTACCTGCGTCTTCTCATGCCACACATCGCTTTACAATATAGGTCTCTGACTATAACATAGCCTTCATATCTATTGCCATGGTCAGTACACGTTCTTTTAAAGAGGTTTTTCACTCAGTACTGAAAACTTTCTTAGCTTTTTCCTGATTTCAGTACTGAATCTTCCTGAAGACCTTCATAGCAGGCATCGTAGAGGCTGCGTGATACTGCAGTGCTCCGCAGACAGACAGGCACTACACACTTAACATTCCGCTACATACGTGGTTTTTTAACTTCCTTAGGCATCAGAAATCCAGTACTGAACTTTGTTAACTATTTGAGCAGTCGAGTACTCTTTCTTATAAACCGCTTTTTTACAAGGCACTGTGCACTTGTCGTGCACCTGTGGCTTGAACTTTGATATGGGCATAATAATGTTAATAGCAGCAGAGTAGAAATTGGATGCAGTAACTCCGTACTTCATTCATTCTGCATTTGTGCTCTTACCAGGCTAAACTTGCCTCCTCATTTTCAGCGATTCAGGCTATTGCTATAGCAAATCTTTTACAATAAATGCCAACCTTTAAGAAGTCGTATGAAGCATTAACTGAGCGGTTTAGTATTTGTCATGACAACCAAAGTAACAACTGTCAGGAAGTATAAAAGATTGTCTGTCTTAGTCCACTCTTCCATTAGAAGAGGCTCGTCAATCATACCACTTGGGTTGTGGAATTAGCAGATTGTAGTCTTTCTTTTCAAAACTTCATCCTTTTAATAATAACTTTATCAATAGGATTTGGTCTTGGTATCTGAGACAATGCAGCATGAGGAACATTCCAGGCTAACAACTATGATGTAAAAGATACTGGTCCTAAAAATCTTTGAAAATTTTGCAGTTGAAATCTTCCATGGAAAATGAAGCACCTCCAACATGGTAACAATTGCCATAGAATCTATAGCACATTTTAAGGAATTTTCATAATTGGGGAAATTTCCCAAAAGGGCCACAAAGATGTGGAGAAACTTTCTGATCACTGCTTGTAAACACGTTGGTAGAAAGTAGGAACACACACTTCACGCTCACAGTGATAAAATCGCACTTTCTATTCACATGGTGCTAGAACTACACTAAAGAGTGAAACCCCCTCCTTGAAAAAGTGGAACCACACAACTGGAGACATGCATTGAGTTTGCCGGCCACTACTGAGGAAAGCATTTGGCCTAAGGAGGAGTTTTCCCAATAGTTGGTGTGTTAAACAATGCTCTGTTAGCGTCCTAAACCAACACTCGTGCAAATTGTAGAACTAACATCTACAGTGAAAAATGAAGCAATCTCAAAATTTCTTGATACCAAAGAATCATCTTCGTTGATACATTTTTCTACAATCAAGAAACGTGGAGTCTCCATTTGTAGCAACATTGATTTTCCTCTGCACAAACTTAGTAAAAAAGCAGGAATACTTTGAGTGTCTTGTAAGATATACTTTTTAGTTAGATGTCTTTGTACTTCTGCGTTTGGATCATCCGGACAACGTAGTAGTGGCGGCCTGTCAGCAGGGGCCGGGGGGCTACAGTCCCTTTTCACATAATCTGTCGGAAGTTTTGCTACCTTGTCAGACTTTTGTCTCGTTGAGTTTTTTGCTGTGTTGAAAATCTTTTCCACTACAGCACACTTCGTCCAAATCTTAGCCTGTGAGATACCTTTTAACCATTATAGGGGGTAAAAGTTAAAGATTTTCTGCCCAACCTTGATGATGGGTCCTCCTACGTCACTAATCGAGTTCCTCGGTTCCTTGGTATCAGTCGTTGGCAACGTCTCTGATTCTAGGGTATTCAGCTCAAACCTTTGATTCAGCCGTGCCCCACTTATTATACAGAAAATGATTCTCAATAGAAAAACTCCTGGTTAGAGGTTCTGTCAAATAAATAACATCTTTGGCTAGGACTTGATATCTGTCTTGCTATATGGTTAGATGTAGCAATGAGGTGTAAGATAATATACAGGGCAATACGTTTCCTTAGATTTTAAATCGCCCCCTAGAAGATCACACTGCACCACACCGTTGTCCCCCGACATCCTTCACCCCTGAGAAGCATTAATGAAGGAATTTTGTAGGGAAATTTTAATTCTAGCTCTCCCAGAAAATGCCTCTAACCAAAATGACCATTCTCAATTCCTTACCTGAAAATGACATTGTTGATAGTTTACTTCTTTCTAGTGGTGGTGCCCATCGGCTCCACAATGCATGCATGCAAGGATACAGGACACCCTAAAAATTGGAACAACTAATACAATAGCTACAGAGGCACAGAAATCTGATTCACTTTGAAAATCATATAACAAGAAACCAGATGGACAAAAAGAGAGATTTCCACTACTTTGTGGTTGGCTAGCATTGATTGATCATGACGATATCTGAATCAGAGGTGGGAAAGTATTGGAACCTGGGAACCTAGTTCCCGGAAATGTTTTGGTTAGAACTATATGCAGAATGCTTTACAGAAACATTTTGAACTGTTTAGATAAGTATAAAGCTAATGACATAATTCAAGTTAGTTTAGGGGAAAAGATCATCGACTCTCTTGACTTGATATTAACAGCTAATTTATAGATAAATAGAATGGATAAACAATAAATAAAGCCCTTTAGAAGCTTTGCAAAATTTGTGCTATTAAATTTTTTAGCTAGAAACTTAGGTTCCCAGACAAAAAAGTATATTCCACCTCTGATCTGAACTTAATGATGTCTCATAATGATGATAGTTGATGTTTATGAAGATTGATTACGATGATAGTTGATTACAATGATATTCCATTTTGATGGTGTCCGAATACAATCAGTATTGTGGTAGAAATGACAGAATCAATGATCAGCGTGATTTCAAAAGAGCCTACAACCAGGGGCGAATTTGAAGGAAGGTATGGAAGTGCGACACCCCAACGGTCTGCTTTTAGTAAGTAAATCACTGTTCCATTCAGTAAAACAGTATGTTGGTTCGGTAGTACAGTTTCAAAAAACCAAAGAAGACTAAAAGCTCGTAAGATTTGTATATTTTGGACTACCGGCGTATAAAGGGGGCCTGTAGCTCAGTCACGGGATGTATGGTAGAGTTAAATGCCCCCTCGCTTCCTGATTAGTCCAAGAGTATTTTAAAATTATCTAGGTTTCTCACACACTTGTCAATGAGCTCATCTACCGTTTTCTATTTACATTGGTTGTATCTCTACATTTATAAGAGCGTTTTCCTAAAGTCCAAAAGATCTTGTCTTATGAATTTCCATTTTAACCTTATCCCTATTTCACCATGGATATACAATAGAATAAATACTTAAAATTGCTGAAATTTAAGATAAATTTAAGAATAACCTTTGACTCAAAATAACTCAATTTTAAGAATATTAATGAAAGCTCAACAAAAATTAGGGTATCCTTTTAAATAAAATGTGTAGCAATGTCACCGGGAAAGACTCATACATTGGTCATTAATATTGAATGGCATCTAACTGCTTTTTTGGAAATGTGAATAGTGATTTCCCTGTTTATCGTCGTTGGCTAGGTGTGAAAGGGCGAGGTCCAACTACATTTCCTTATGGACTCCCCCAGAAAAAATATTGTGCTAGAACCGCCCCTGGCAAAAGCACCATGAAATAAACAACTTGTGGCAATTACATGGCACTCTACTGTGGGTGAATTCCGAGCAATCTTCTATTCATAAAGAAAAAACATACAGACATACCTCAGAAAAGCCTATCAATGCTCTCACTATTATGAAATAATGAAATTGGCTCCTTGCAGCAAATGGAGTGATGAGTGTAAGCAATGCACTTAGCAATATTCCTCCACCAAAAAGAGTTTTACCACCTATGTATCCTGCAAGATAGCCTCCTGGTATTTGAGTGATGAAATATCCGTAGTAAAAGGAGCTAAGCACAATTCCTGAGGAAAATAAGAGGGACAGAATGAACGCATCACATTATGTTCTGGTTTAATAAAAAAATAACTGAATGCAGCATAAATTGTCAAAACTATCATATTCTTTGCTGTATTCCCGCTTGTGTACGGATGTGCAGACTCATGACGAATCATTACAGCCATAGTAGGTAATCTAAGTTGGCTATGGAGTGGTTTGGTTGGTGCATCGTTTGGACTGTCTGCAATGATTCTTATAGCTCTGTTTTGTAACTTTTCTAGAATGCGGCCGGTAGCGATCCCCCTTGACCCCTAAATAGAGCAGCAAAACCTAAAATGAGGTTCTGCGAGCCTCTGATATAGCTTCTTTAAAGTATGTTTAGGGATGAATTTCTTGGAATACCTAATCATTGCTATAGCAAGGGTCGCTTTCAATGCTACTGCCTTTGTATGGTTTGTGTCTACTCCTAGGCATTTAGCAGTAGATTTTTGCTCAATTAGTTCCACCAATATCTCAAAATTTTCCCTCACAGGTTCAGCGGTGATTTTTGAACTAATGGTGTTCCCGGTACCTATAAGCATAGATGTTGTTTAGGCTTCATTTAATGATAAGTTATCACTATGCACCCAAGATTTCCCAATTCAGAGTTCATAACATTGGTTATGCCATTAATATCCTTCGCCGAATATGCTAGACTAGTGCCGTCTGCATATATCGTAGCTTTACAGCATTTCATTGCAAAGGGCAGGTCATAAATATAAATGGGGAGCAATAATAGACCAAGGCATGATCTCTGAGGGACACCGCAGATTAGGTTTTTCTACATTATATACTATTCCATTGACTTTACAGCAGCCGCCTATTCCGTAGATGGGTTGAGAGCCATTCTAGCTCAGTATTTTTAACTCCATACTGATTGAGTTTTCCAAGTAGAATTTCGTGGTCCACAGTGCCAACAGCCTTGTTTAGGCCCACAAAAACTAAACCCTTTACATATTCCTTGATGGAGATTAAGATACCAATCATGAGTATTAGATAATAGGCATGTGACCACCGGATGAAGCAATCGAAAGCCAGAATGTTGCCTGAAAAAAATTTACTTTCATCAAGGTAATTGTATAACTGTTTACTTACAAGATTTCAAAAACAATTTGTAATAGACTCGGGATCCACCTAGTGGTCGGGAAGTAGCTGCCTATGCTGAAATGTGCTCGATACCAACCGATCTTAAGACGATTACCTTTATTGTGAGTTAAAGAAAGGAGCAGTATTAGACTTAGATTGCTGGAGTGAGTCTCATTTCCTTGGTTTTATACTTGACTTATACTTTTATTTAAGAAATTCCTTTTGGATTTTTAACTATATTATTATTATTATTATTATTATAAAATTCTTTACAGTTGGCATAATACATAGTTATAAAAAACTAATTCAAACCGACTATTTACAATACTTAGAATCTAAGAAATATCAAATATTAAAGAAAAAAGAAAAAGTCTTTGTAATAGTGTTATTAGATCTTTTTAATTTTTTGGATCCTCGCTATCCCTATTTTTTGTTTAATTACAGATTTGCAATTGCATGTAACTCCATCCCATTTTTTGATCTCTCTTTTGGATATCGCTGTCGAGTTTGCATTTTTTACGGCATCGGGCAGCGTGTATAGAATTTATTAGTTTTATTTTTACTTATTAAACTGTAAAGTAAATGGAGGGCCCTAGAAAAATAGCACTTGCTGAAGGGTCACCCTCCTCAAATTAAATGAAATGACAATGAACCGAAGAAAATTCTCAAAAAATTTCATACCGCGAAGATGATTAAAAATTATAAGATTCCGCACCGCGAAGGTAATCCTTCCGGGGGAGGGGGTTAAATAAAATTTGACCACAACTTGGGGGTCGCATCCAAGAGCTAGGTGTGATTTCTAATCGGTGCAGACTTAAAGATGTTTCGAGATGTCCATTTGTGATACCTATTAATGTTGCAATATGTGCCGACGAGCCGCATAATGTAGAAATACTCTTAACACTTGTGGCTAGGATGCATATTTTGCTTGTGGTTTGTGACGTCTCACGCCACCCGCCCGCTTCAGGTCTCCTAACAATACACCTGTTTATCAAACTGATTTTATATTAAACGCCAAATACAATAAGATCAGATTAACTAAAGTAAAAAGTGTCAAAATTGTAGAAAATACAAAAATAATTTGAAATAAGTACATTCAAACCTTGATGTCTTGTATCCCAAAGAAACTCAGCCGGCGCCTGCAGAAATATGAAAATGCCATGAAAATTATAGTTATACCAGAGGTAAAAAGATTATGAAATTTTTTGAGAATCTGCAATAGATGGGACGTCTTGGGGACTGATAATTTAGTGTAGTGCACTAGGGGGACCGCGCAAACGAAAGGATATGGTGACTGCGCAGTAGAGGTAAAGTCACTGCACAGTAAAAGTATATTGACGTTATAAATAAATCAAATTTTGAATAAAGTAATCTACGAAATCGCTGTTATCTGCCGCACAATCGCTTTGTTCCTATGGCGCAATCGTTTTACTTTTACTACGCAGTGACATTATTTTTAATATGCAGTCACCATATTCTTTTGTCTGTGCAGTCACTATATTCTTTTGTCTGTGCAGACACTATATTTTTACGGTGCATTCATTTTTCAATTGATTTCATTTTCCATATATCGGGAAAGATGCTCGTCTCCAGGGACGTATTAAAAAGCATAGCCATGGAGTTTTCTAAGAGTGGCAGGGCTAGTTTTAGGAAGTAACTTGAAATAGTGTCAGTTCCAAAGCTCTTCGAATTAGTGGATTTGGCAATGGCTTCCCTTATGTCCTTGCATGTAATGGATGCGAATCTAAATTTTGGAACTGAGCTCTTTATTTGATATTTTCCTGATAATAAAGGTTTTACAGTCTCTTCAATATTCTTAGCAAGATTGGTACCTATGGTGTACAAGTGCATTGACTTTATTCTTACTACGAAGTGATTTTCTTTAATGCGCAGTCACCATACTTCTAACAAATAGAGTATATATCCTACCTTCTAGACTTTTCCCCGTATGGTGGGGATAGCTAAATGTAAACAGTGCATAAAGTGGCACCAAAGCATGGGATGTCGTCTTGCTATTCAGTGCGTTTTGTCATCCTTGAAGAACATTGCACATATATTGCATGTTGTTGCTCTTCGTACATTTGTCTCAAATCGCTACCTAGTCAAGTCATTGATAAACAACATATTTGTTCAAATATCTTTACCTAGTCAAAGTTACCAAGCAATACCGTAAAAGATATTTTAAGACCAATAATGAACCAAAATCTCGAGTAGAACTAAAACAGAAGTTTCGAACTCTTCCGAAATGAACTTTGGAGGTTGGAACATCTGCAAGCTCCTGTCATATTTCTAAAGAGGACTCAATAACTGCCTGATACTTTTCCTCTATCTAGTTATACAGAAATACCAATGCTTTATTGAATCTTGTAAGTTAGAACACAACATCAAAGAAGTACTGTAGTCATCATTAAAGTTCTTACTGTTTTGACTATACTGCCACTGGAATCGGTGACAGTTCTATTGGATACCATAGCAACAATTGCCACATTCAGACTAGTACGTGCTGCATAAACAATGAGAAATCCAAAGAAGGCCAGAATTGCTAGGAGATATCTCTTTGATAGTAAATCACATTCAGCTAATCTTCTTCGTTTGTGTTTCCTTTGCTTGGGTATCGTTTCGTTTTCTTCTTTATCGTCAAACTCCATTTTTACTAAAAGTATGAGGTACTAATATGTGACTCCCAACCTGTAGGAAAATATACAGTTAGTCGACTTTCTGTACATAAAAAACAGTTGTATCAGATAGCATTTAAATGTGGGGAGGGGACACAGTATCGACAGAGCACATAGACCATGATATGGAGGAAAGAAATCTGTCATTGCATTAAGTCTCTTTGTTGCTATGGTTTCTCTCTAGGAATCCAATAACCAGACAATTCTGTTTGTTGATTAAATTTATTTTAAATGTAATCTCATTATTACTATTATCATTTCAATTCTAATTTCTATAGAAGGAGTGCAGTCTTATATGCAATAAACAATATATGATGCCAACGTGGATTAGATACTGGTCAACTGTTCAGTGCTAGCTTACGCCACAGGCAATAATTCCTACTCTTTTATAATCTGTAATAAAGACTGGCACAACTCGAGGTGGTTCACGGCAACTACAGCACATACTTTAACCATACACAAATCTTTTTTATGCTACCGGTCTACTGTTCAATGGTGAGGATGACACTGACACTATGGGGTGTCGGATGACAACCCATCGGCAGCATAGTACGCAAAATTACCCGCTACTTTGAAAGAAGTAAAATTTTTATTTTACACCTTAATGGACAAGTTGTTGCCAAGATGATTTGAAAGACATCACATCATGATCATATTCATAGCTAAATACATGATTTACATCAAATTCTCGTTGATTTTCTATTGGTTTCTGTCCAAGGCTCCATTGTCAAGCTGCAGTGAGCAGTTAATTATACATGGTGGATGTTCTTATTCAAATATTCCAATTGGAAATGATGTACTTATATTTAAAGCCAATGTTTCCCTAAAACTGACCCCCAGTCTTCTCTTACGGGCTGGCACCTCTGTCTAAACGTAACAGTTTTATTGATAAAAATGATACCTCTTAGCATGCAGCACATTTGAGCTACTACGTCAAGTTTGCATAAACTTTTGTCGGTAAGTCATTTTCAATTTTGTCGACACGTAATCTACTCTGGTTGTGTCGGCAGATCGAGTTTTCGGTTTTAGCACCACCAATCACGATCCTTGTGTACCTAGAAAATGTCTCCCGTGGTTCATAATGACTGCAGAAAATAAAGATCAAAACATCTCAAATTGTGTACCATTGGAAAATTTCAAAAGTTGCTCGGCTAATGAACTAAGTCAATGTATTTACCCTGCCCTCCCATCTGAGCACACACATAAAGGCTTTCATAGGAAAGTATTTACATTCTGATTTGAATTATTTAGAGCCTTTGTTAGCCAGACATTCTGGCTGGGTTCATATAATAGGTTTTATTAGTTATCAACTAAGAAATAAATCCAGCTTATTTTAGTCAATTAATCGCTTTTAAGAAAGCTTTAAAAATTTCATGCATAAAGCCTAGCTTCTAAAATGTCCTGGCGGCACACTGAAACATACTACTTGCGTCTGTCACCGGTAGCTGATACAGACGCGGGTAGAGTGTTTCCAAAAGGCCGTATGTACGACAAGCACAGTTGCTTTTGATAGTCAGATAAACAGGCTCATTTCGAAATCGTAAGCTCTTATGTATGGGTTGTTCTGTATTTCCTCAACATCCTTAAAGAAAAGAGATTCTCATCTTGAGAACATGAAACAAGGTCAAAATCCATCTCTTTCTCAGTAGGTGGCTCGTCTGTATTAGAAGTAGCAACCATCCAATGCTTCATTTCTTCGCCTAGTAGAGGAAAGAACAAGGTTCGTCCGTAAGAGACTACCCTTCACCAATACTGTGAAATGCTTATGAAGTAAGTAACTTGCAAAGCACTGCTAATATAAAGTACTTTGTGTTGTCATTGCTGCATATGGGTTTTGATCTACACCCTCATCCGAAATTGCATAAACATTAACCATGGATGCTAACTCAAGGTGGTGCAGAAGAACCCATCAAGGCTAGTTGGTATAAACATTTAAAAACTTACCTTCTCCAAAAATATCAAAATTTCAAGCCTTCCTTACATACCTCCCAGCCACGTGCTCACGTTTGTGTGTGAACCAAGTGAAAATAAATCGCTCTTTGGATTTGTAAGTATTCGTTTCCATGCATTCAAAATCGCGTATTCATGAGCAACACAAAAGACAGTCAAGGACTACTGGAGACATTCTTACCATCACCATGCAAAAAAATTAACACTCATAAACTGCACTTGATGCACATGATACAACCACTTTCAAATGATGTATCCATTATCCCAAATGGAATTCCATTACTCACACATATCCGGCCCTCGTACTTTAAGATTATTGATTCTCTGCGATGTAGTGATCGATTACGCATGATCAACGACTAAATTCTCCTTTAGGTGCGACTAGCTTCGTCATAGGTAATTAGGGAGTTGAGAATGCTACCAGGTTTTAATGCTGGAGAGATGATTTGCGTATTGGGGCCATTTTGAATGAAATCGTGTACTAATCCTCATTGTTCGGGTCGTTTAAATAACATAATGCATCCAGTTAGACAGATTCTTGCACAAAATAATGATACATCAAAAATAATATTGCTTTGATGCTGATTAGCATGATGCCGATGGTGATAGAAGTGGTGATGATGACAATGAAAATGATGTCGATGACAATAATCATGATGATGATGATGATGATGATGATGATGATGATGATGATGATGATGATGATGATGATGATGATGATGATGATGATGATGATGATGATGATGATGATGATGATGATGATGATGATGATGATGATGATGATGATGATGATGATGATGGCTAGCCCATGGTTGGAGACCTCCTCGTGGTGGCAAGCGGGCACAGAGAGACTCTGCCCTTAAGTTGATAGTGATTCATTTCGCAGAGATTCAGAATTGGGGCAGATGTTGACGACCTGTGGCAAACTGTCCAACCAGGCCCCTTCAGTGAAAGTCAGGCACAGCAGCTTCAGGCTGCAGCTCTGATAAGTAACTGTTGGGGTAACAGAGTGGATTGAGTGTAGCCGACTCAATCACCGCTTCTAAACAATTTGAAGGCGACACTGACCACAGGGTCAGCCTAGGCCCCGTAAGGAAAGAAGGCAAGACAAGATGACAAGACAAGACAAGACAAGATGATGATGATGATGATGATGATGATGATGATGATGATGATGATGATGATGGTTGGAGACCTCATCGTGGTGGCTGACCTGTCAACTCTCTCGGTATCAACAGGAGACTTACGAATTTGACTGCGTTTTCTCAGTCTCCCGGTTGTTATACTTTTTCTCCAGGTGCATTTTTGCAAAGTCAAGTCATATTTTTCGGATTTGTCCTTACAATTTTTTGGTTTACATTCGACTTTATGCACTGGTGGAAGACCTTTCAATGAATGTTCTGATGCTTAGAATCACTAAGAAAGTGTTTTCCATTCTACTGTTTATGATTATTTTTGTTGTAATCTATTTCCCGAGCACAATTTTTCAATCATACATACACTTTTAGTAAATTTTGGTTATCTCCCGGTTTTTGGTCAAATCTCCCTGTTTTTCTTATGGAAAAGTAAAAACCCTTCAGGTTCTGAAATTTTAGGTTAACAGGCCTGTGGTGGTGAACGGGCACAGAGAGGCACTAAAGTCTTTTCGACTCAGTGGCGCACCCGCTTGACCTAAGTTCAGCGATGAAATCATTTTTGTTTCGATCAGATACTTCATTAATACTCAATGGATAAGATCGAAAATAGCGCAAGGTTTGACTTCGAATTCCCTACACCTAGGTTATCCCCAATTGTTCCAGTAAAACTGGCATTACATGGTAGTAGAAACTTTCCCTTTTTAATGAAAACATACTCCAAAGTGCTCTATGTTTTGAAAAATGCTAGCTTGGTATCAGAAAATGCTCTGTTTTTTTTACTCACAAAACATACAAATTTCAGCTCCAGTGGAGTTACTTTCTTTAGTGGAACATGTGTACATGTTCTAAATCATCTCAATCTTCGTCTACAGCCACAAATTGGCTGTACAACAAGTTATGTAAGTTCTTGGCACTGTTTGTACCAAGCCAGGATACTAGCCTGAAGGCAGTCAACAATAGTACAATCTTGTCGATCATTAAAAGATGCTTTCAGTATAGAGAAGTTTCTAAACTCAGATTTCTAGCAATGATGGAGGGAACTGGTCCGTCAGAATATCATTAAACTGTCTCAGATTCTTGAGATGGCGATGTGGTACTAACAGGTGCCATCTTGTTTGAACATAAATTTAACCATTGACCACTTTTTAATTATCCACTTTTTAAGTAAGTACGCAATAATGTTGGTCCGTGGCACAGTTAATTGTTTCCAATAGCATATCAATTTGGTCAAGTTACCTTTCGGTGAACACAATAGTCAATAGCTACAGGGACGCAGGCATGACCACCTGCACAAAATGCTTAAGAGCCTGAAAAAGATCTTGTGGTTCAGTATCAACACAAGAAATATCAAATGAAGCATGTCAAAATGTGGTTCATTGAAGGAGTTGAAAGTAGGTCAGCTAAGAGGATAGTTCGAGATATTCCATCCTTGACGACCCACCTGGTAATAGTAATAGTAATAGTAATAGTAATAGTAATAGTAATAATAATAGTAATAGTAATAGTAATAGTAATAGTAATAATAATAGTAATAGTACTTGACAAATTAAAGGAAAAAGAAATGAAAGACAAGTTGAAGCGTGAATATCTGAGAAGGACACGATTGATTTTGAAGTCAAAACTAAATGGTCGCAATATTATAAGGGCAATAAATACGTGGGCGATCCCTGTCTTGAGATATGGAGCTGGTTTGCTGAAGTGGACAAAGGAAGAACTTGAATGGATGGACAGGAGGACTAGGAAGTTGTTGACAATGTATAAAGTCCTGCATCCAAAGAGTGATGTTGCGCGTTTGTATGTACCACGACATAAAGGAGGGAGGGGACTAATTAGTTGCGACACTTGTATCAAGAGTGAAGAAAACAGGTTAGGCTGGTACGTTAAACAAAGTAATGAGCTAATGCTGAAAGTAGTGAGTACTAAAGGGATTATCAAAACGGAGGAAGCAGTAAGGCCGGAAGATTTCAAACAAATGCTGATCAATGAAAGAGAACATGCCTGGAAAGAGAAAAGAATGCATGGACAATATGCTAGAGAGATGGATGAAAGTGTCGATAAAGATAAGACCTGGGGATGGCTCAAAAACGGCGGGTTGAAAGGTTGCACAGAGTCACTAATATGTGCTGCGCAGGACCAAGCACTGCGGACAAACTATGTTAAGCATCACATTGATAATACCGCTGAATCGCCTCTGTGTAGGCTCTGTGGGGAAAAAGGAGAAACTGTTAGCCATATAGTGAGTGAATGCAAGATGTTGGCTCAGCGAGAATACAAGAGGCGACATGATACCATTGCAAGGAAAGTACATTGGGAATTGTGTGGGGAATTTGGCTTAGAGAGGACATCAAAGTGGTATGAGCATAAACCAGAGGGGGTTATAAGAAAGGGAAGTATCAAAGTATTATGGGATTTCACTATCCAGTGTGATCATGGGATTGAAGCACGAAGACCAGACATTGTATTGGTAAATGAAGAGTTAAAGGAGTGCAAAATCATTGATGTAGCAGTCCCGTGGGATTCTCGTACAAGATCTAAGGAGAGAGAGAAAATTGAAAAGTATGGAGACTTGAAAAGAGAAGTAGCAGCCATGTGGGGCATGAAGAAAGTGATTGTCATACCAATTGTTGTCGGTGCGTTGGGGGCAGTGTCAAAGGAATTAGATAAGTATATAGAGAAGATTGGGATTACTTTGAATATAGGACATGTGCAGAACACAGCAATATTAGGAACAGCGAGAATATTGAGGAAGGTGCTAGAGACCTGAAGAGAATGGGAGTGACTTTGAAACCTTTAGTTACTTGTTGTAATTTGCTTTCAAGGCGTAAACCGGAAAACATCAAACCCGTGATTGTACATATCTACATATAATAATAGTAATAGTAATAGTAATAGTAATAGTAATAGTAATAGTAATAGTAATAGTAATAGTAATAATAATAGTAATAGTAATAGTAATAGTAATAATAATAGTAATAGTAATAGTAATAATAATAGTAATAGTAATAGTAATAGTAATAATAATAGTAATAGTAATAGTAATAATAATAGTAATAGTAATAGTAATAGTAATAATAATAGTAATAGTAATAGTAATAATAATAGTAATAGTAATAGTAATAGTAATAATAATAGTAATAGTAATAATAATAGTAATAGTAATAGTAATAGTAATAGTAATAGTAATAGTAATAGTAATAATAATAGTAATAGTAATAGTAATAGTAATAATAATAGTAATAGTAATAGTAATAGTAATAGTAATAGTAATAGTAATAGTAATAGTAATAGTAATAGTAATAGTAATAGTAATAGTAATAGTAATAGTGATACCACTGCTCCATTTCGGAGCAATTACTATTTACCACAAGTGCAATGGGGGTAGTAATGCGGGTTTTGGTTATTGTTGTTCTTTATTTCATATATTGCAAAATTGTTCCATACATTTGTTTGTGTTACTAAGTACTTTTGGATTATTTCCTTTTAAGCTATCTATTTTTGGCAAGTCGGTTTTGTGGAAATAGCAGCATTTCCAAATATGCTCTATATACTCTTCATGGTCTCCACACCTTCTGCATAAAGCATTTTCATGCTTTCCCTTATAATTTGCTTTCAATTCAGTCATGTTTAATTTTAGTTTTAGGAGTTTTGCACCTCATTGTGTGTAATATACGGTTTTAATCCAAATGAAGATTTTCTGATGAATCTCATTTTGGTTTTATTATTTTAACACAAGTCATTTTCAATGGATTTAATTATTTTGTCATTAATTAACCTTTCCCCTCTTTAGTCTGTAATTTGCTAATTTGTTTTTCTGTTAGGTGGATGTTAAGGCTTTTTAAAACTTCCGTAATTGTATTATGCCAACAATCTACCAAGTTTAATCGTTTTTGTTCTTTGTACACTTGTTTAACAAGTTTTGTGTCATTCATGTTTAATATTTTATGCAAATATGTGAGCCTTTTTTCTTGTATACTATATTTCATTGGTTTGAGGCCACATTCATACAATATTCCTTGGTATGGTGTTGAAAATGGGAGACAGTTAATTATAGTTAAAGCATCTTTTTGTATGTTTTCAAGTTGCTTGATTTGACTTTTTGATATTTTTGACCACGTTTCGCACGCGTACAGTATTTTTGGTATTAGTATGCATTCTATAAGCCGTATGCTTATCTCCAAACTCTTTTCTTTAAATGGCATTTGGTTTACTAAGAATTTTATTTGATTAATTACTGCTTTTGCAGAGTTTTGTCTGTTGCTAATGGATTTGTCTAACGAATTTTTACAATCTTTTAGATCCCCTAAGTACTTGTATGTTTCAACACTATTTATTACTTCATTGTTTAATTTAAATTTTGTTTTAGCACTATCTAGCTTTTTTCTATTAAACTGCATGTGCATAATTTTGCTTTTTTCCAAATTAAAGTTTAACAAGTTGTTATTTTGAAATTCTTCTGCAATATTAAGCATTTCTTGCATTTTTTCACTTGAAATTGATGCCAGTAATATATCATCCTGGTACAGTAAGGGAGGAATTTTCATCTTTCCAAAACTTATTCCTAATTCATTTTTTACTATTGGTTGCATTCCTTTATCGATGTGATTGGCACAAATTGGGGCTGCCAATATTGTTCCTTGTTTCAAGTTCTCTTCAATTTCAACCTCCTCTGTCCTCCCACATGGAGTCTCAATTTCTATAAAACCTTTCTTATTAAGTTCATAAATACTCCTCAAGCATTTACCGTTTATTCTACTTTTAAACAAGTCCAGTAAACAAGACTTTAGAAAAAGTTTATCAAAAGCTTTCTCTAAATCCAGGAATGTAAACATAATATTACATTTAATGTATTTATAATAGTCATTAATTGCCTCCCATACAAATAGGTGATCAAATGTTGATCTCCCTTTACGTCCTCCTGCAGCAGCTTCTGAAAAATTGTTTTCTATATCTTGTGAAATTCTGTTTAAAATCAATTTTTCAAATATTTTGCTTATACTCAAAGTTAGAAAAATCCCTCTCCAGTTTTTTAATTGTCTCCTGTTTCCTTTCCTTTTATACATTGTTTTTATAATTAATGTCTTCCATTTGGTTGGTGCTTGTCCTTTTTTGAAAGCAAGATTAAACATTTTCAATATTGAATCTCTAAAATCCTTTCCTGAATCTATAAACAATTCATTGCTTAACTTATCATGGCCAGGGCATTTTTTCTTCTTCAGATTTTTAAGTACTTTCTGTAGTTCCCCAATTGTAAATGGGGCATCTGTAGGATAATAGCTTTTATCTTGTCTATTGGTTATCAGTGTAAAAAGCCTTTTTATATTTTTTATGTGTTGTTTATAGTTTTCTCCCGGGGTTTCTATTTGTCAGGAAATTTTTAAAATAGTTTTCGTGTTCCTTAACTATATCATTAACATTTGTAATTTCCTTTCCATTATCATCTATTATTGAAGTTGGGACCTCAGTTTTAGGACTTCCTAGTATATTTTTTCTTAATTTAAGAAACTCTAAACTATTCACATTGAATTGTTTTATTTTTCTTATGTTATCATTAAGCTTTTCATGCATTTTCCTGTCATTCAGTTTTATTATTTTCCTGCTTAGTAACTTGATCTTTATTTTCATTCTGTCAGTTTTAACTTTATTGCATTCATTTACAGATTTAGTCAATTGTTTTTTTTAAGTATCTTTTCTTCATCTGCAATTGTTTATACTCCTTACATTTTGGTGTCTGATCCTTTGTACATTGGTTAAACTTTTTATCAAAACATTTAGCCATTAAGTTTTTAACTTTGTCATCCTATGTTTTATAAATTTTATCAATATCTTTGTTCCTACAATCCAAAACTAATCCTTTGGTACACTTCCTGAGTTCTTTTAATGAATCATCTGTGAGCCTCCATTGCAACGACTTCTTTTCTTTTAAGTTATTAACCAATGAATCCTCTAATTTCAAGTTTAAATCAAAGATAATGGCATTATGATCTGATTCCTTAATACCACTACTTGAGACTCTTGAGATTTTATTGCAACATATTTGATTAATTATTATATAATCTAATACTGATTTTTTTCCATTGTTATCACTATCTATTGTTGCTATTCGTGTCCATAAACCTTTACATTTTTTGCTGCTATTGAGTAAAAGAAGTTTTCGTTTTTTATCATTTTGTTAAGAATTTTATCACCAATACTTATTGTCTTATGGTTGCCTTTAATTTCTTCTCCAACTTTCACATTGAAGTCCCCAACTATCATAAATGCTTTACTTCATTTTTTGCTTTAATTGCATAATAATCTGGTGATTTCGTGTAAGGAACAGCAACTGTCAGAATAAATTATATGCCAAGAACCTTCAAAGAGGCCATACATGTATGGTGTATAAAACTATTCGCAATTACTAACTCTCCCCCCTTGTCGGGAATAGTCTTAAATCTATAGACCCCTCCTCCTTACGACATTTAAACTGCCTAAACCCGAAGACACTGACATACAATCAAAAGAACCACTTAAAACATTAAATCTGTCACAAAGAAGATAACAGAGTTAACAGATAACAATAAAAGTTGCAGGATATGTCATAATAATTACTTAAACTCTGAAAGTCTCTGGCAGTTGAAGAAACTAAGCTGTGCTAGCTAGCGAGGAAGAGCTGGATTAAGCATGGGAATGTTAGTGTTATTGCAATGTTAGCTTATTGTTGTGGTACACGAAATGATAGCAATGAATTGTTATTGAAAAAAATGTAGTGAATGAATGAATAAATAAATAATTGAAAGAATGAATGAATGAATGAATAAATGAATAAATGAATGGAAAATGAAGTAAGTATGGGGTTGCTGAAGAGCTGTTAAAGTGAATAGAACCTCATAGCAATAAAGTTTTACATTCCCATCATTTCCAC
This sequence comes from Mastigias papua, assembly GCA_964019165.1. Taxonomy (NCBI): domain Eukaryota; kingdom Metazoa; phylum Cnidaria; class Scyphozoa; order Rhizostomeae; family Mastigiidae; genus Mastigias; species Mastigias papua. The sequence goes on along the minus strand of OZ025270.1, from coordinate 11,036,698 downwards.
AACATAGCTCCCCTCATAAAGTTACATAGTTTGGTGTGTTTTACAAAAGTGTTCATCCGAACTAACCAAAAAATACTTTAAACGCTCTTGTGATGAAAGTGCAGCTGAAGTGTTATACACCATTTGCATTCTATTCTAACCGTCGGCCGGTAAAATAAAAAGAGAGAAAAAGGCATATAAAGTCTCAAAGACCCCTTTCCCTCAATCTCTACAACATCTAATAAGCCTTAAACTCATTGTAGCCACTCCCCTTTCTATGCCGATGTCTCATATATATGGTCTTAAACAAGAACTTTAACTTATTGAGAGCCTATAGCTTCGAATAGTATATTCTGATCTCAGCTCCTTACGAAATTGTCAGCTTGATATTCTCGCTGGGTTTTTATGTAATTCGTTAAGTTTCTTATCTACTAAGAATTAAATTCAATCTGTCTGCCAAAGTACCCATTTTGTGACTATTATGTAAACATTACATGCACAACTTTGATAGGTAGGGTCTGGAAGGACAAGATTAGTGTTAATAATCTGCACCTTGATTACTGATAACTTCTGAGTGAATCATTAACAAAGAAAGCATCTGCAAATCCTTGTCTTGTCATTGCTGCATATGGGTTTTTGATCTAGACTTTCATCCAGAGTTAAAAACAAATCTTGAACATTAACTCGAGTTGATGCAGAGTGCAGAAGAACCTATTGGGGATTATAAGCATAAATATTCAAAAATCTTACCTTCTTAAAAAATATCTCAATTTGAAGCCTTCCTTATACATCTGCCAGACACATGCACGGGCTCAGCCTCACATTTGAACTAATTAAAAGCATGAATTGGTCTGTGATTTTGTAACCAATGATTTCCAAGCATTCAACTCGTGCAATAGCAAGCAATACAAAGGGCAGTCAAGGGCTTCTGGAGACATTGTTTCCATTGCCAAGGGAACAATTTCACACTAGTATACAGCACATGATACATATGATACAATCACGCCTGTATAATTTAGCATTTGCTACCCTTTCCATTAATTCAAATGGAGTTTTATTATGCAATAATCCAAGTTCCCGTACTTGATAATTATTGATCCTCTACTATGTGGCAACCGGTAACGTATGATCAATGAATAAATTCTCCTTACTGGTGACTAGTCGCGTCATAGGTAGCTAGGGAGCTGAGTATGCTTCCATGGTAATTTCAATGCCAATAAGAAGACATGCACATAACGCCTTTTAACATAGAATCTGGATACCAATTCCTTTTGTTTCGCTCGCTTAAATAACATCATGCACTAAGTTAAAGCAAATTGCTGCGCAAAATAGTAATCTCTCAAACTGACAGTGCGTTAATGCTGCTGATGATGATTATTATTATCATGATAAAATGATGATGATGATGATGATGATGATGATGATGATGATGATGATGATGATGATGATGATGATGATGATGATGATGATGATGATGATGATGATGATGATGATGCTGATGATGATGATGACGACGACGATGATGATAATGGTGATAATAATAATGATGATGGCTATTATTATTATCATTACATTGTTTGACCTCAGAATGCTTTTGGGAAGGTACACCATAACTTGATCCATGAGGTGTTAAGTTACCATCATATCCCAGGCCACATTAGGTTTCTTATAAGGAGTCTTTACACTGGCTTTCAAACGTCTATATTAGCATCGGAATATAACACTCCGTTTATCACAGTGCATCGTGGAGTTTTACAGGGCGATTGCTAGAGTCCTCTGCTCTTTAATATGTGCTTTAATATGTTCATTCAGCACATAAAAGGTGATCAGTATCGTCAATGTGGATTCCATATCAATAATAATCATGGCTCTTCTTTAAACCCTGTTCATTGGTTTCAGTTTGCGGACGATGCAGCTGCTATAACTGGTCAGGAATTCGAGAGTCAAATTCTACTTAATCGCTTTTCTATCTGGTGCAACTTGGGTCATATGATCATTAGGGTCCACAAATACATTACATTTGGTATCAAAAAGTCATCAACTAAATCTGTTCAATTTCAGCCATCATTCTTAATCAACAGCAATCTTATTCCTCGGGTGAAAGCAGACGACCCATTTCGATATTTAGGCAGATACTTTGACTTTGCAATGTCCAACGAAGTTCACAAAAAAGACCTGATAGGAATACTCACTGACAGCCTGTCGCAAATAGATCGTCTACCGCTACATCCTAAGAACAAGTTAAAATTGTACAATCAATACCTTCTAGCTAAGATCTCATGACATTAACAGCTGCTGATATTTCTGCCACCTCAATTTAGGAGAAATTAGATTCAGTAGCTGCAAAATACATTCGCAAATGGCTTGATCTACCAATTTGTGCGACCCTCAGTAGCACTTTTCTTCCCTGTAATAAGTTTGGTTTGAATATTTGTCCTCCATCTGTTAAGTTCTCTGAGTGTCAAACTGTTTTACGTATTGCTTTAAAGTCATCACCAAATGCAGACATAAGAGGTCTTTGGAAGGATACTAGCAATGGCCCATCAGGCCCGAAAGCAACAATATCAGTTTGACAATGTTAAGTTTATCAGTCTGACTATTAGCACTTTAGGAGTCTTCTCTCTTCAGTCAAATGACTTTCTTATCACGCTCAAAGAGATTGGTTTTGACGACAAAGATATAAACTATATTACAAGGACATTATCAGGGATTGCCATACGATCTATATACTATGTGTTTTGTAAACGAAGGAAACAATGGGAAAGTCCAGAGCTTCTATTTATTTAATTAAGCTATATTGTTGCTGCTTAGCACTATTGCTGCAATTATGTCTTATTTTTACATTTATAACGATAGTATTGACCAAGTGTAAACTACCAAGGTATAGTGAGGTTTATGATTGTATGTAGAGAATTTGAAAATGAAATGAAGTTTCCATTATTATTATGAAGAATTATGATGACTGCAATGAAGATGACGATAATACTAACAATGATGACTAATGATCAGCAATCTTTAAGACATTCTTATATCTGCACAAATCGTATGAAGTTTTTGACAGAGCCTTATTTAAACGTAATGAAACGGGGGAGGGCCTTGACTGAAAGTGAGCAAGAGATGCAGTTACATATTAATCAAAGGCTATCTAAAATACCTTGGCATTTTTACAAAATTATCTAATATGCAAATCCGTGGATCTACCGACTCATAAGGCTTCTCCACGCATCATGCGGTTTTCTGCCTATCTTCGATATTTCAAATAACTTCTGGGTTTTTCTCTAAATTTTCATTCATCTATATATCCTCACCGCTAAAGGAAAGATGCTTCAAGCTCTTTTAGTCTTTTTCTGCACATCAAGAAACGAAACGTCAGTAAATGAATTAACTGTTCCGTGGTGATTAACATCCTTTTATGAGGTGCTGACTTTTTCTCCTTCAATCTAGTACAAGTTGCAATTTCATTTTTCACCCAGCTAACCAGTTTCTAGACATGGAATGCGAAGGACCATTTTGAAAAAAAAGCTAATTTAGAGTTCATAAATTCTGCTGGGTTATTTTGCATAGGGATTTTTCTTTGCATAGGACAGTAAAGTAAACAGTGCAATTTCCATTGCAATTTGCTACTTTGTACTCCTCCTAAGGCAAATGACACATTCCTGCTCCTCAAATTTACGCCGTGGAGATTTACAACTTTGTTTATTCATACTAGAAGTCAGATGGAATAACAAATTGCTGATCACTGTGCAATAAAGTAGGAAGGAGATTAAAATCATAACAGATCTTAACTCTGAAATGAAAGGAATCTTCTGAAATGCATGTTCCGTCCGTCTGTTGAACCAAAATTTTGAGATTTTTCTCTCGCCACTAAACATAACGGCACCTCAAGTATATACTAGTTCAACCAAGTCACACTGTCACCATTACCAAAAACTTGAAAAGTCTATAAGTCATACCTAAGATTATGATGATTACTATCAATCGCAAATGTTCTGAAGCCTTATTTTCTATTTTATCATGTCTCCATATCTTCTTTCGATATTACATCTACTGCTCATCATATACAATAATGTCTAACTGGGAATGCCCGAGGGCTTGTGATTACTAAGGGTACTATCATCAGACGTATGAAGCACTGATTTCAAGCTGACAGCTGATGAACCATACAAATATTCCTTTTGTCCCCTCTACAAACACCCTAGATTAACGTACACCATGCTCCATTGGTCTTATTTCCACAGCCATTTGTAATTTGGAATAACTCTTATTTTCAAATTTCTATTGATTTTATACACACTAAAGAATTATGGTGGTCCATTGTTAGGTATGCCCCCCCCCCCGTATGATAATCCTTAAGAAAGGCTCTGATATTTGATTGCAGGGACGGTGGCAGAACGAAGTCTTGGGGCGCATCACTTCGCAGGTTACCGAACAGGAAGTTCTCATAGAATACACTGAATCAGGCACTCTTGCCGTGAACAATTAATGATCTCTATGACATATCAATATGCTGGTTAAAAGAGTGAGTATCTGTGAGTACCAAATGACTTAGTAAGAAAATATACTGGGCTTTTAATTTTCAATGACTAAACTATTATGCATCGAGTTTTTAAGATGACTGAATTGAATGCGGAGTGAGATCAATTCCTTACAAAAATTGTCAATATCCAATTCACTATGTATTCACTTCCCTTGGCATGGCTAAATTAGGCCCTTTAGGCAAGCTTTCTTTTGGCTTCTTAGTTAAAAACCAAATTGCAGAAATGCAGTCTGAAATTACCATGCATACACATCAAAAGAAAGAAAGAAACAAGAGAGTAGCAATGAAATGGAAAAGAAGAGTTCAGAAGTATCTTAGCTGGATGGATAAACTGTACGTCATTTATAGAGTGTGAATACTCTGTTTGTACTATAGAACTTCACTATAGCACGTAAGAGCGGGAATATCTTTTAGGCATACTGAACAGTGTCGGACGAAAAAAGCTTTCAGTATGCCTAGACGATGTTACCACTACTTCATGCTGTAGTGAATTTCTAGAATGTTCTTTGAGAGCGCGACGAACATAGTGTTCAGGTATGACGCCAAATCTTAACAAATTTCATGTATTGCATATCTTCTATAAGAACCAAGACATGCTTTCTAAACACATTGAGGTATTACACTTATTGTGATTTCTATGAAAGAATTGTATTCTATCATCAAAGCTCAGTACAGAAACGAATTGATCTAGTTGATAGGATGAGCTATGTTCAGCAACGCACGTTCAAGGTTCAAACAGGCAGATGCTCCAAAGAAAATCATTAAATACTAGTGGATATGCACAAATTGAATTAAAATTTACATCTTTACATTATTTGATTTGCTATTATTTAATTAATATCAAGCTTACAAACTAAGGTCAAAAGCATCTACCGGTCCTATAATTCAAAATAACTAAACATGGACTATAAGCGACAACAGAATCAGAATTTGGTAGGCTCAAGAAACTATTCAAGATAATTCCATAGAAAGTTCCAACCTTCTATTAAGGGGTGATATCACACCCCACAGCTGTCTGAGTACCACCCATGTTTGCATGTCAAGATGTCACTCCCCGACACTGCACCATGCACTGCGTTGTACAACCATCCATGGTCTATGACTCAGCCTGATCCTATTTGTCAACAGGACAAGCAGTCCAATGACATAATTCCCTTGGGAAGAATATCACAAAGGCCTTGTCGTATTCGTACTTCTGAGGATGAAGGCATTCTCAGTAAACAAAATCTATGCATTGCTAATGGACCATGAGATTCGTTGATCCTCACGTGCCGATCTTTTCTACAAAAAGTACCTTTAACTCCCGCATTAATTTGTCTATCAATTACAAGAGTGACAATTAAAATCATAGGCTTATCCATTATCGGAGAGAGATTTAAAGTGGTTTGTCTGCTAAACTCTCAGTACGGAAATTCATTTGGCGGATTCACCTGTCGAAGGACATAGCACATTTTTGCGGTTTCTCTCTTTAATTGATTCTATACCTTTTCGACTCATAGTTCTCTACACTTTTCACATTTGGTTTTTGATTTCAAGTTGATTCGCTTTTCTTTCATCTCCTCCTTCTTCCTCGCTAGCCACGGACATACCATCATCAGTTGTGTTGCTCAAACTATCGTATCCACTGATATCCGCCCAAGGTTGTTTCACACCAGTGGAGAATACGAGAAAGAATATTGTTCCAAATGCATAAACACTTGCAGATGTAAAGAAAACAATCCGCCATTCTTGTTTGGTCTATCAAAAAGGGTTTAAATGTCAAAAAGGTGATATAATGTGTAAAAGAACATTTATGCAATGGTGACAATTTTGCTCATAGCAATGAAAGTATACAAGCTTTTATAAGAATCCTGCCTCAAGACCTAGTAACAAAAGTTTCTGGATATTTGTTTACATTTTAGTCCTATAAGTTTCTTAGAAGTTTCTTAATTTAATGAAGAAAATTCCAGTGAAAACGAAAAAAAGGTAAAACATTGGATTTCAGAGACTACGGCACAGAAATTTCCTAAGTTTCTTAATACACTCCTTGCAGTTCTAAAAGCTTCTTGAATGTCCTAGTACAAGATCTTTTATAAGTCGGTTTCTTATAAAAATATTGTGTAATTAAGGTAAGGAGAAGAGAAAATAAATCAAAATGTGCAGAAACAAGACTCCAAGGTGGATAGATTCCAGTGGTATGGTGAATACTGCATCCCATTGGGCATATGGTTGGCCAATGGGCACCTATTTACCATTGTTTTGCTGAAGAGTCCAAGGGAGAAAATGAACTCTTTTGCATACATACGACCGGGTTTCTGAGTATTTTTGTAAACAGATTCCAGATTTCAAAATAATTAAATGAAAGGAGGACTTTTAAAGTGTTAGAACAATAACTTCAGGGCAAGTCAATTGTAGTGATCTCTCTCCAATAAATGTGTCATTTTAAATGCATCATACTAACGGGAAAAGAGAAAATAAATTAAAATGAGCACAAACAAAAATCAGTCAGAAAAAGAAACATTCTAGTCAGAAAAAGCTTAACATTTCTCTTTGAAAGTCCCATTGGTGCCAGTAGCGTGGCCATGGAGAGGTATGGGGGGCAATTGCCCCTCACCATGTTTGGTAAAAGATAGTGACCAGGGTTCCTTTAAAATCGAATTAAGGTGTCTCTTCAAAATAATTTTCGCCGGACGCTCTATTTTATAGAACAACTGACACAAAATTATCAACTCCTCACTGCTAGTGGCTAGCATAGCATTTGGGAGATGCGCTCAAAGCCTAGCTAAAAGGCTTGGCTCTACAAAATTTCCTGGAGCATATGCTCACAGGCCGCATTACCTTCTTGTTTCCTCCCACTGCATTAACTCTGGCCACGTCACTGATTGCCGTAAAGAGAAATTCTTAAAGATATAGTATATGAAAAGTACATGAGATCTACCTCATTTGTGGTAACAAATCCAACAACAAGAGGGGCAATAATCCCAGCAGTTGTAGCAATGCAGTTGCTGACGCCAAGGAGCAATCCAGCATAACGAGGTGCAATATCAAGGTGATTTATAAGAAAACCACTCCAAGCTAGGCCACCAAATCCAACAGCCATTGTTAAGCCAAACACAGCCACATGCTTGCTTTCACTGTAACCGACGACAATCAAAAACACGCCTTGAAATAAAAACCCTGTAGAGAAGAAGAAATAGTTGCTTCACAAACCCATGAAGTGTGATACGTAAATTCCATTGCAACACACACACACACACACACACACACATACACACACACACACACACACACACACACACACACACACGCGCGCACACACACACGTATAGGGATATCGATCTTTTTGTCTAACTTTATCTTCCAGAGCACAAGGAAACAATGGTGGTAGTTGCTAGTAACTCCAAGTAAGTTGCAATAGGTGAACAATAAATCACACTATTCAGAATCACAGGGCTGAGGGGCTTCTTCCATGTGCAAACTGAAAATGTCAAATACTGCAGATTCACCAAACTCCTTCGACACAAAAACATAACACTTTAGGCCGCAGATGATAAGGATCTCTATGCAATAAAATTTTTTGGCTCGAACATTTAGACAAAAACGTCTAGACAAAAATTAAATTGTAGTGAACAAATCAAACTTCATAAAAATGTCACGTAAGTCCTTGTAGATCTCCTTGCTGTCATTGCAAAGTTGTCCGGAATCCTTGCATTTTGCATTGAGATTGAGCTGTTGGCGCCAAAATTACTTGCACATGCGTGGAACGATAATTCCCAGCCCACCCAAGTGATCCAGCCCAGCTGATCGCGTTTACATGGATAATCTTCATCCCACTTGACGCGGATCCTACTGGCATTTTTCACGGGTCTCACCCAAGTGAGCTGGCCCACTACAGCAGTGCACTGCTCATGTTAACGCAGAGATAGATTTGTATACAATCATTAAGAACACGGAGATCTCACTGAAGCGAACCCGCCCACCTCATGTAAACAGACCCTTAGAGAGCTCTTCCTTAATCAGTCAATCTTAAATACAGTTATACAAAGCAACTAATGTCTCATTTGTGTTTTTCGCAAGTAATGTTGAGTTTTTTCCTATTACTTTGTAATGTATATAACTTCAAATTTATCTAGTTGTATAATGTAGTTGGTAGTATTGTGTTTGTGTGGGAAACTGTATTTAGAATTTATTGATTATTGATTGAAAATGAAAAAAATTCCCTGCTGCAAGGCCAACTTTCTTACAGTTTCTTGGGGATCTGGCGACGTGACGTCACCCACGTTGTCAGTCGGCGCATCCGTCATCTTAGCACTTATGAATTCACTTTCTCTAGAGGAAATAGTCAATTAATACTGAAAGAAACAATGCCACTGACCTAATGTATTGAAGAGCTTACGAACGTGAGTCGTCGACATTGTTCCTGATGACCTCAAAAAATCAGCAAGCCTGCCACCAGATGGGACCACTATAAACATAGCGAGAAATGGAAGAGCTGCCAACAAACCGGTCTAAAGAAATAAGAAGACACAATGTAATGAACAATACGAACGAGCGAGATACAGAAGCGTTATATGACTCATACATTACCTGAAATATAGTTTAGAAAAGAATAGAAATACTGAACTCAAATTTATCGTTGAAACTGCCAACTTAAAAGTATTACCCAACAAAAAGGGGAATCAACGAGCAATTCAGCAAAGAGAACTATACCTTTTGCAAATCAAACTTAAGAATGGTTTTAAGATAAGTAGGCAGTGATGTCAGCAAAGTATAATATCCCCAGTTTTCAGTAAAGTGCGCCACAATGATTGCCCACACGTGAACTGATGTCAAAATATCCATAAAGGGTATTGCCGTAATCTAAAAGATGTGAAGAGCATCATTGGTGGAGAATAATGATTAGCCATAGAGAGCACAAGAAGCAATAAAAGCAGAATAAACATTAGGATATTCGACCATACGTACAACAATAATGATTGGTTCTTAATGTGCCAATGATATGATTTAAAAATCTGTATCAGACATGAGCAGTATACTTAATATCTCTTCCATTCAGGTAATATTTCCATTCAGCTGCTAAACATAGGTAGTATCTAGTTCTTGTAGCCTGTAGCCAAGGGCGCCTGTACAAGAAAAGGGCAGGGGACAAGACTTATTCGCAGGACACCAAAGATATGCTTTTGATCCCATTTGATGTACTGTTACCATATGGCGGGGGGGGGGCAACAACCCCCGCAGCCACCATGCAGCCGGCAACCTTGCCTGTAGCAGTTGGCTGAACACTCTATGATGCAACACAATCTCTTTCATTGGGTTCAGGTTATTGACAATGAAACCCACCTAGGGTTCTAATTGAATCATGCTAGAATTAATCTTCCCAAATATACGTGTTTCTATAAACGATGAAGGGCGTGCTCTCTTCAATGTTTGCTTTGGTTATGCCCTTCTTGCATAAACCTGGTTCTCTAGCCAATGTCGTGATCTAGCTGCCAGACGTAGGAAGTATTCTCAGCTAAAAATGAGTTAGGCCCAACATACAGTAAGAAATCCTCGTTGGTGAATACAGAACATTCTGTCCCCGCAATGGCAAGAGAAGAAGTGTTTGCCTATTTCAACTGATGCTTTGCAGTCCGTAAACTGAGAATTACATTTATGGGCTTTATTTTGATCATCATTATGGCACCAAGCACTCAAGAGATTGTCAAATAACAAGTTGCATCTTTGTATATAATAGCTTTTACCACGAAGAACTGCAGCAATAAATAGTGGTGTAGCATCAGGGTATTCCAAGTATTCAATGAAGGGGATAAGGAATAAACAAAATAATTAGTCTATGAGAAGTTGCAATAACTCTAACAACTTGCAGGGATTGTTAACCATTTCATAAATTCGCACCTTTAGTCTGCAAAAAGAGCTACACCTCAAGCAGAGCCATTGCAAAGCGATCTCATGGGGTTTGAAATATGAAATTGGCTAATATTAATTGAAAGTCTTTATTGATGGACACGTCCTTTTGCAGCATCTTCTATGCTGGATAAATATATCCTTCTCCTGGAATAAGTATAGCTAATTGTCGTGGTGTATTTAATCAACCTTGGTAAGACCAGTGATATCGATGAGATGATTTTCTTGAACGAAATTTGCAAACGTATAGTTTCGTATATGACAAAAACCGACAAAAAGATTTTTCCGTACTCTTGAAATATGGTGCCGTGATAATTCTAAGAACAAGATAACAAGCAGCACAAAGCTCAGGGCCTGGTTGTGTATTAAACTTCGTCAGGTTCTTCAGAAAAGACTGCAGTAACGGTCAAAATAGGGCGCGCAGATACCTCTGACTGTCCTTAATTTTCTGCTAGAGAGAAATCTTAATCAAGTCTTCATAAGTTACTGTATTACCTGCTTCTCTGTATCATCATCAGCGAGCGTATCACTTATATAATTCAGCTCTTTGTCAGTTATTGTTGGGTGATCAAATGGCGAATCAGTTACAAGCCAAAACCAGAAAAAACACCAGAAGATAGCAAGGCAACCTAAACAAGTGAAATGATACTGTTAATTATATGGAAACCAAATCAAACAATTCTTTTCATTGACAGTAGATTGAACATGCCAAAAAATGGTTGAATTTGGCTGACAAAACGGTAGGCAATTCTGATTGAATCGCAATATACATTTAGTATGTTTGTGATTTATAGGTGGTATAAACATCTAGCCTGCCTTGCAATAATTGAAACTGTCATTAGATGGAAACGACGCCCTTGTAATAAGAGTACTTATAGCATGCTTCTTCTTCAGAGGAATCCTCCACAATTAAACCAACATATATTAATTATTAGGTAACATTAACTCAATTTCATAACCTTGTTTCATTCATCGATCCTTAAAACTCTCCAAAAAACTAACCAAAAGACAAACAACTCCACATCTATTCAATTATAAATCCCATGAGTCCGGCTAGGCAAGTATATAAAGTCTCAATTGAGCCTAATACAAATTTCGAATGTCATTATTGTTCTAAAGCAATTGGAAACAATCACATTTCCAAACATAGCAATTAAGATTATGGACAAATATGCAAAATATTAACTAAAATGGTCTTACCAAAGAAATAAAAGACTGCAGGCCATCCATAGGCATCTACAAGTAGTCCTGAACATGACATGCCAACTAGAGTTCCAGCCAATGGTCCTGCAATAATGTATGAAAATAAGAACCGAATGAAACTTCATTGCATCCAATGTAACTCTAGAGTTATAACAAAGGAAAATCCAAATCCTTTACCTGAAAGTGATATTGTTGATAATTTACTTCTTTCTAATGGTGGCGCCCATCGACTCCAAATTGCATGCATACAAGGAAATAAGACACCCTAAAAATTGAGCATGTCCATTCAATAACTGGAAAAGCACAAAAAGCTTTACTGTAACTTACAGTGAAAACGTAGTTTATCTTGAGAATCACAAGGCGGCAAGCTACTTACGTAAAAGGAGAGATGTTTTTTAATTAAGAAATTGCTTGGCATATCTTCTCGTGGCATGTGTATGGAATATTGGAATAATGAGGATAATAGCTGATGATTACTGATTAGTTGATGATGACTGATTTTGATAATTGATGAAGGCGATTGAAAATGATGCTGTATTATGATTATTGATTATGGGGATATGTGATTATGATACATCCCATTACGATAATTCCTGATTATGGTTGAAATAATTTGAATGAGAGCTGATTATAATGATGACTGATTATGATGAAGATCATACATACAATCACTATTAACACATTATTGATAGGATCTATGATCAACATGATTTCTAAAGGATAATCGTGAAACAAAACTCTAAGAGTGAACAACATATGACAACTGTATGACACTCTACACTGCAGATGAGTTCCGAGAAATTTTCTGTCCTTTAGAAAAAAGCATAAAGCATACCTCAGAAAAGCCTATCAATGCTCTCACTATTATGAAATAGTGAAACTGGCTCCTTGCAGCAAATGGAGTGATGAGTGTGAACAATGCTGTTAATAGCATCCCTACACCATAAACAGTCTTTCCACCCAAATATGCAGCAAGATACCCTCCCGGTATCTGGGTGATGATATAACCGTAGAAAAAAGAGCTAAGCACAATTCCTGAAGAAAAAGGATGTCAGAAAGTGTCAGCAATTTTCAATAACAATGATCTACCCCAAGTGCTGTTCTATAACGAAATCCAGTGCTTGGAAAGAAAAAACTAAATAAATAGCACTGAAGTTAATAATTTACATGGGTTTGGCATTGATGGGACAATAGCTCACTAATCAAGTCAGTGTTATCAATAAATAATGGGAGCTTGATTTGGAATTTAATGATGACAACTTGAATTACCATCGCAGTTCATTATTTAGTGTATGGATGAAGGGGGCTTACTAGCAATACACTTGCTTATGAAACTGGCTATGAACCACATGCCTAACTCAAAGAGAAAAAGTGCTTTCTTGGTATGATTGACTTGGGGGTACTTTGTGAATCAGTAAACTTAAAGCAGGCGACAAAAAGCATCCAACTTGAACAGAGTATAAAATAATTGCAACCGAACATATTCATACCTTGTTGTCTTGTATCCCAAGGAAACTCGGCTGGCTCCTTTATGGATGTAAAAATGAATATTCAAATACAATTAGATCAGAGAAGAGACTTACAGGGTTCGTGCAGAAGCTGGAAAACCTGAAAAATTAGCTAATTTTGGCAAAAGTCTACCAAAATCTGGAATATTCAGGGATTTCTTTTCACTTATTAGAGAGTCAGGGAAAAGTCAGAGAATTTTGATACTTGATTTTGTTGTGGAGAACTCATCATTCACATTTTTAGCATTTATCATGGAAGATGGTTTCTAAAAACGTTGTTCAGTCCCATAAATGGTCAGGAAAAACCATCTGATTTCAACGAAAAGTCAAGGAGAAATCAAGGGAAAGGGAAAGTATGCGAATTTCATCCAAAGAATCTTCCACAAACCCGGACTTGCCATATTTAGTAAGCATCTGTAATATATGGAAAATGAACAATATTAAATAAACTTAAACTGTCATGGATTAAAGATGCGAGTTCAATAACTCATAACAGGTGAAGCATGCTTGGTATTAAAAGTCTTGAAGAATTTACCGATAGCTACACAATTGTCTTGGTAGTGTCTAGATTTATGTAACATATTACGTCACAACCTCATAAATATCACACTCGAGACAGTGCACGCAAAAACAATATATGAAGGAAAAATCTAACTGAAAAATGAAGAAATATATTTAACAGCCAACACCTACATTCAACACCTACACACCTACATACAATAAACACACGCACACGCACATACACACGCGCGCACACACACACACACACACACACACACACACACACACACACACACACACACACACACACACACACACACACGTGCGCACTCATAGTATGTAACAAAGCACTTTTATGCTGCATCCTGTACAAATTCATTGCAGAATTGCTATACAATTGTTGATATAAACAGGTCTGAATTAAAATGAAACAAGTGTGTGTATGCCTTCATGTATTGTTCAAATATGTTCACGACTCCACGTGCTCAATGTTACTATGTGCGTGGGGTGTGTCCAAACCACTAGGGGAATTTTTGATCATAACATCAACTAGAGGGAAGAATTGAGCCTACCGATGAACACTCCACTGTAATCACAGTCGCTTGGATACCCCTCCTCTCTCTGTATACACATAATTACAATGTTTCATCAAATGTGTAAGTCAGAGCACAAGATGAAAGAATTATTACAGTTTTTACCGTTGTGATTATATTGCCGCTGGAGTCTACGACAGTTCTATTGGTTACCATGGCAACAATAGCCACGGTCAGACTGGCACGTGATGCATAAATGTTGAGAAATCCAAAGAAGCTCAGGATGGCTAACAGATATCTCTTCGGCAACAAGTTACATTTGAATACTCTTCTGCTTTTGTGCTCCAATTGCTTAATTATTCTTTTACTTTCTTCATAATCATCAAGCCCCATCTTTAATAAAGGTATGAACTCTACATATGTGACTTCCAACCTGTAAGAAAATAAACAGTAGACTTTCTGTACATAAAAACAGTCGTGGTCAGAGCGCAACTTAATGTTTGGCGAGGGGGGGGCACAGCATCTAAGAGTAAACACACATTGATTTAGGAGTCCAAATGTATGGTTCTCATAAAACTTTGGTTTTTGTGAATGCGATCCCTTAACTACTGCAATCTCAATTCTAATTTGCATGAAAATACTCGTTAGGTGTTCAATGCTAGCTTACGTCACAGGTAATAATTCCTTCTCGGTTATAGCACAGCCTATTCTGAGGTAATAGGTATACTCCGTGATGGATTCTGGCACGGGTTGCCCAATACGGTGGTCCACAGCAGACACAGTGCATTCTTCGTCCAGGCACAACTATACGTTTCCGTGGCACATTAATTACATGTTGCCACAGCACATTATTGTGCTCAAACTGTCTTTCAGTAAGTGCAATGGCAATCCGTCATAAGCACAAGCTCTCTTTGTTCATTATTATTCCAAAAATATCAAAATGTGCTTCATAGAAAAAGTTCAAGGGCTATTCAGCTAACAAGACAATTCATGACAGCACCACACCCACTTTCCAAGACAAGCAGCTCCAGTTGTTAGACCGTGAAGTAAGGTTAAATTTCGAATGTTCATAGTAGAGGCAGAAGTCATCTAATTTTCATTAGCTAATAGGAGTAAATAACTAATAATCTGAAATTGCTATGCAATTATCAACACATAAAGTTCTAATGTAAAATTCGTACGAATCCTTATCTGTAACTCCTTGTTTTGTCATTGCTCCATATGGGTTCTTGTCTAGGCTTTCATACAGAGTTGAAAGCAAATCTTAGATGGTAACTTGAGGTGATGCACAAGAACGTATTTGGAATAGTTAGCTCAAACATTCCAAAAGCCTACCTTCTTCAAAAATGTCTAAATTTGAAGCCTTCTTTAGCACGTGCTCAAGTTCATATGTGAATCAAGTAAAAATAAATCGCTCTTTGGATTTGTAAGTATTCGTTTCCATGCATTCAAAATCGGGTATTCACGAGCAACACAAAAGACAGTCAAGGACTACTGGAGACATTCTTAATACCGTCGGGCGAAAAAATGCAAACTTGTTAACTGCACTTGATCAATACGATGCAACAACATTGAAATGGTGCAGCAATTGGTAGCTTCCCATCAATTCAAATCGAATGCCAATAGGGAAATATGCCCGGTCCCCGTACTTGAAAATTATTGATTCTCTGCACTTTGGTATCCGATAACGCATGATCAGTCACTAAATTCTCCTTTCTGTGCGATTACCCTCGTCATACTTAGCTACGGAGTTGAGAATGCTACAATGGTAGTCTCAATGCCAGTGAGAAGACTTGCATATTGAGGACATTTTGCACAAAAACCGCATACTAATTGACCATTTTTCGGAATATTTAAATAACATAATACAGATTCTTGCACAAAATAATGCTATGAAAAATTGAAAGTGCGAGAAAATAACCGAACCGACCGGGATTCCAACTTGCGACCCCTGGCTTTCTACGCCAAGTGGTTTACCACTGAGCTATCGGGTCAAAATAATGATACGTCAAAAAATGCTAGAGCTTTCATTTTGATAATGATACTGATGAAGATAATAATGATAATGACGATGACGACCAATAACGAAGAATCTTCCGGACAGTCCTATATTTGCACATTAGATACGAAGTTATTGATACATTCGACTTGGGACGGGACCAGAACGAAGTTGTGGGGTAGGGGTACGTCGGTTCACAGGCCTCCAAATTCTCAGAGTATAGGCTACTGACATTCTCAAGGCATTTGGACGGCACGGAATATATGAATATTGATCTCTATGCCATATCATAGTGAACATCTACTTTCAGTTAAAAATGTAATTTGCAGAAATGTAATATGAAGTTAAAACACATACATATCAAAGGACAGAAAAAGAAATCGAAACCAGCTATGACAATGCAATAGGAGCATTGAGATGCATTCTTAGCTTGGCGATGAATTTTGCGTTAATCGCGGAAGATTTTACGGCTCTTTACGATAGGTTTAAAAGCATTCATGAAACCAGATCGCAGCGGCTGGGGGGGGGAGGGAGCCACAGTTTCCTATCACACACTCTGACAGAAATTTGAGATCTTTTCGGTTTTATCAGAACTTTTGTACCAAAGTTTCCATTTGTGAGATGCCGTAGTTAAAAGAAAATAGTCCGAAAAACTTTCCTTTAAGCTCCCCAGAAGACACACTCCCTCTGAATGGGAGACCTCTCCGGTCATCAGAGCTCTTCGGTTGATATTTGAAATTCGCAGTCCATCAATGAAGGCTTCATCAACTCTGGCGAACATATCGTTCATTTATGACTTCGCAGCCTAACAAATTTCGCAGCCTAACAAATTTTTTTATATAAGGAATCACTTTATAAGGAGCCTACATGTAGAATTCCGAAATATTTAAAGAACTTATACTACCAAAGGAACCCTAAGGAACTTTAAATTTGAAAAGTTTTTTATAACACCAAACAATCAAGAATTAGGAAGCTGGTTCCATGCATTTTCATTGATCTTATATAACAGCCAAAATTATAGGCAACATTCAGGACTTTAGTGTTTTACAACTGTCTGTACCATTTTTAAGCACTAATTGTGAGGTGAAATTAACAAACTGTTAAGGAACTTTTAGTACTACGATTTGATCATTGGAGGTGCAAAATAAGGAACTTTTGAAACTAGGTCTTGAGCTAGGTTCCTTATAAAAAATGCGTGTATTCCGTATCTCCTATAACAACTGAGTTATGCTCTCCAATTCACAGAGATATTATACTAATAGTGATTTTTATGAAAGAACGTTTTGTATTTGTTTAATCGCCAAGAGTGATTACAGACAGAAAGGTCCAGATACCAACAAATCTTCCAAACTAATACAAATTGGTTGCCCTATTTGAACGATTTTTCGCACAGAACGCCTTTATCGATAAAGTGTTTACATTTAATTCGACTCAACGGGGACTAAGTGACAAAGGAATGTGCTAATGGTACTTCGTAATTGTCCCAGACACGGCTAATGGCTGACAGCCGTCGTATCTTTGACTTCAGCTGTAAGCGACTTGTTCATTATGGATTGCTATAAAGGCGTAAACCCCTTAATTATAGCTTTTAAATACACTCCCAACAGCAAACTTTCACTCAGACGTCAGTCTTATCACTTCTCTCCAGCCCTGAATAGAATGGGGTGACAATAAACGGGGGGATGGAAAAGTTTAAAAGTAAATAAGCGTGGGAGGCAGGAAAACTTTCCTAGATGAATAACTATGGGGTGGGATGTTATAGATGGAGGTGGAGAAGGCCAACAAATGCATTCGATAAGCTTTTTGGAATAACTTTAACTTTAGCATTTTGGAAAAGCACATTTATTGTATACTGTCTAACATACTAAAATTGTGTCTATCGTCCTCGTTCATAATTTCATCATCCTCGGCATATCGGCGTTCAGATTTCACTTCCTTAAAGAATCAAGATAAGATTATAAAATACCTTGATAATTCACGTCACAGTTGAAGGAAAACCAAATTCCAGGACTTTTCTGTTTTGTGAACAGTGTTCCAAATCATTTTTCATCATGATTAGCTCGATTCTTACCAAGACTCAAATTGTTCATTTTTCTACCGTAGTGTATATATAACAATTGCCTGCAAAACAAATTTCAATGCTTTGTAATTCATATCACTTAAATAAAATAATCCGAATTTTCAAACTGCAATAAATGATTTTCTTATCTGAGTTTGATAACTAGAAAATGTGCTGTCAAGTGCCAAATACTTCTCTTCGTCTCCCACTCCAAACAATTTCAACCGGATCCTGCACCGTAGTTCTTCACTTTCTTATTTAGAATATCATGAACTTTACCAATTTCCTCCAGTTTACGCTATACATTTTCCGATATGGAAGATGTGCTATGCACAAACAGACCGACATGAAAGCATCGATCAGTATTTTATCATGACATTAAGAAGTATCTTACAGAGAAAACTTTTCATAAAGATTGATGAATATAGTAGTAGAAATTATGGGTTGTGAACTTTTCTTATATTGTTTCGCTAACGCATGTTCCTTCAAGAGAACAGACTTTACAAAGGCATAATGAATCTTCTGGCTATACAAAACTAGGTTATCCTTGTGAAAAATAAGTTACACTTTCACATGCCAAATGTTCATATAATTTCTCAATGGTGTCATTAAAACTCTATTCATGCCTATTCGAGTCCATTAATCAAGGGTTGAGGAACGGTTCTATAACTAAATACTATCAATAAGGTAGCACGCTTCCCACTGTTGTGTGCACATATGATCGTTCGATAAGAAAAGACAACTAACTGATTTGTCTTACATTACATTTGGTTCAACTAGGGAGAAGATCTACTTTCACTCAATTTTACACATAGTGAAGTACCTACACCAATTACTATCTCTATAGATATGCTTATATATTTATATTCCAATAATTGAACTCCAATACATATCTTTTTTGAAAATATCTCCAAGATCTAGCACACTACATAAGAAATAGACAACATTAAAAGCTATCATCTTCCTCTAACTAAAAGAAAATTATCGTTTCTATTCTTCTGAATATAAGTAGAATAGTATTCAGCAGAGTCAGGATAGGTGCCTGAAGTAGTGCTGTACAAAGGTTAAAAATTCAACAGATTTCTTATATCCATAGTCGATACTACTGTTACCCAAAATATTAATATTGTGCATCATGATTTGGAGACTATAGTCATGATACAAACAAACAGTATCTAAATACAAAACTAATTTCTAAAGGTTAAGAAAAAGAAATTCTAGTACCTGAATTATGGGAGGGGGGCAAACTCATGTGGCCATGATCGCCTACGCTAACCATGAACTACTCCAAGTGGGAAGTCTTTAGGGACAAAAGTGACTGAAACTTAAAAATCAATTCCTACAAATAATAGTTTCAGTAACTTCAGCTGTTATGTGAAAAACGTAACAGTGGTTATCCAAGGAATTCAACCTCCAACTAGTGCTCATACGTAACTTAAATCGACACCCGAAGGCTTTAACTAAACACACTATAGATGATCAGAGGAATCTGCAGTTGCTCATGATAGAGATTTACAAAACAAGAAATGAGATCTAAATCCCAGCTTTATGAAACTAATTTTTGAAAAAAGGTATTGCCTTACAACCTAAGGTGCTCTCATAAACTACAACTACCAAAGGCAAAAACAACTGGCCTTGGAATTGATACAGTTAGACTTCTATTTTTGGGGGGGGGGGAGTATAGGAGACGCTACCACAAGAACTGACAAAATCAAACTCCCTTAAAATTTTCAAAAAAAACTTATTAAAACCCACCAATGTGATGCCTGCAACTGCAGATTATGCAAAGCTTTTTATCCCAATTTAGGTTTTTTATCGTAAGATTATATTGCATCTTAATAACTTCTTATTTTAATTATATCATTGTAACAGTACTTAAATATATATATTTCATTTTTTGTTGTTGTAAATAGTTGGCATACATTAGCTACTAGCTATACCTCTTTAGCCAACTGTAAATGAAAGTATTGGTGATGATGATGATGATGATGATGATGATGATGATGATGATGATGATGATGATGATGATGATGATGATGATGATGATGATGATGATGATGATGATGATGATGATGATGATGATGATGATGATGATGATGATATCGATGATGATGATGACACTAGATTGGTGATTAAACAACAAATTTAGTTAAAAATGATAAATAATCCGATATCATATTGCTTTAAAGCTCATTTGGTTTATCATACCAAGTAAGATAATAAATATGTGTTTTAAAACCTATAAGGCCTATAGGCAAAAACTACAGTTTACTCACGAAGGACATTGCAAGACAAAAATTACAATACAATCTATGGTGTTAAAAAATAACCTTAATCCTTGCACTTCACCCAATACAGGAATATCAAAGATCCACCTGACAAAAGCGTAACTTAATGTTCTTAACCTCACTATACCATGCATTGTATTGTATTATAACCATCTATGGTCCATGACAAAAGCTTTATCCTATTTATTCTTTTTCTTTATTCATTTAAAGACACAATAAAAAAAAACAACAATCAATTTGCCACGTGTCATCCATAGTGGGAAAGGACTTATAGTCAGCGAGTTCCCATTATGTACGACACTTACAATTAAATATAAAGTATTCTAATGATATCTGCAGGAAAGGAACACCCCAGTAGCAAACAACTCGCCATTGTGTTAAGCGATTGAGGTTTAACCAATGGTTTAACGAGCACCGAGCATGCTGGGAGACCCATGCTCGAGCAGAATCTATCGAGAGTTAAGGTTGCAGTGCCTCCGGGTCATCTCCCCCCTGCAGCCACGTTCAACGAAAAAAATCCTATTTATCAACAGGACAAACAGTCCAGAGGCTTAATTCCGCTATGAAGAACGCCATAAATGTTCTGTGAATTTCGTACTTCTGGAAATGAGGGTGAGTACACTATTCCAAATCTATACATAATTAACATATCATACGGTTAACTGGCTTTCATGCGCAGATATTTTCTACCAAAATGTTCCTTAACCACCGAACTTACTTATCTATAGATTACTAGAGTGACTTTTAAAATCAGTTCTTTATACATTACCACAGAGAGACAATTAGAGCGAATGAATCCACAAACGATCTATAAGCCTTTCATTTCAAAACTCTCAGTACTATCCTTTTCATCCTTGATTTTCTCACCCTCAGGTTGGTTCACTATCCTTTCATCCACTCCCTCCTCCTCGCTCACAACGGACATATCATCATCATTTGCGTTGCTCAAACTATCATATCCATTCACATCTGCCCACGGTTGTTTCACACCAGTGGAGAAGACGAGAAAGAATATTGTTCCAAAAGCATAAACAGCTGCAGATATATAGAAAACAATTTGCCATTCTTGCTGGGTCTATCAAAAAAGATTTAGAAGTCAAAAAGGCGATAGAACCTATACAAAGTAGACATATAAAGATCATCGATGTATCAATCGAGTCAACTAAAAAACCAATGACAGATGGGCCAATAGAGAAAGATAGGTTAGAGCAAAAACATCAGGATAAGAGAATTACAGCGATCTCTTTGTGACAACTTTGTCTTCTTCAAATGATATGTACTAACGGCAACAAGAGAAAATAAGTACAATACGCAAAAACCAGATTCCAAGGTGATAGACAGCACTTCAAGAGCCTGATATCCAAATGGTTTTCGGGTCTCCATTCGAATTTTCCTATGCATCAAAGTGTACTATAACAAACATCATCAACAATTGGTAGGCTTTTACTAGGAATATCTTGTAATCCTCTAAAAATTGGTGATAGATCATGCAACAGTTGTGAGTTCTCAAACATACAACAATAGTAGCTGTAAAGAGAAATGTCTACGAAATGCAGTATATGAGGAGTACATAAGACCTACCTCATTTGTAGTAACAAATCCAACAACAAGGGGGCTGATAATCCCAGGAATTGTAGCAAAGCAGTTGCTGATTCCAAGTAGCAAGCTAGCATAACGCGGTGCGATATCTAAGTGATTAATAATAAACCCACTCCAAGCTAGGCCACCAAATCCAACAGCCATTGTTAGGCCAAACACAGCCACGTGCTTGCTTTCACTGTAACCAACGACAATCAAAAACACGCCTTGGAATAGAAACCCTGTATAGAAAAAGCAACAGTTATTCCACCAACCCCTATCATTTTGCAAGTACATTCCATTGGAACAACAACAATAGATAAAGCTCAAAAAGATACCTATAGTACATTTATGAATGAAAAAAAAATAATGTTAGTGATGACACACACAACAGGAAACGTGAAAGGCCAAACCATTATTGAAACACAGACATACATACATTATTGGCTCTTTCCAAAGTTAAACAGTCAATATATAACTGTACTAAAACTCTCCTATACGATCTTAAAACACAGGAATTCTCTTTTCAAAAGGAATTCGTAGACTGAAACTGAAAGAAACAACATTACTTACCTAATGTATTAAAGAGTTTACGAACATTCGTTGTTGACATTGCTCCCGACGACCTCAAAAAATCAGCAAGCCTGCCACCAGATTGGACAACTATAACCATTATGAGATATGGAAGAGCTGCCAAGAAACCGGTCTAAAGTAATGGAAAGACAAAATTTGACCAAAAATAGAAAGAAAGATATAGAAGCGCTATGTGACTCAAAAATGCTTCAATTCTAGCTGAAAGAATAGAAATATTGCTTACACATTTATAGTTGAAATGATCAGTTATTACCCAACAAAAGTGCAATCAACGAGCAATTCAGCAAAGAGAACTATACCTTTTGCAAATCAAACTTAAGAATGAGTTTAAGATAAGTAGGCAGTGATGTCAGCAAAGTATAATATCCCCAGTTTTCAGCAAAGTGTGCCACAATGATTGCCCATACGTGAACTGATGTTAAGATGTCTAACAAGGGAATCTTCATAACCTAAAAGAAATGAATAGATCAATAATAGAAATTAAAAATCAAGTGCTGACAGCGAATGAAGTATTAACATATAATCACTAGGACCAACAACTATAATCAAAACAATCATAATTGATTCTTAATGAGATGACTATTCCTGTCCAATATCTTTCAGGCATAGGTGATTTATTCAACCCCATTCTCATATTTACCATTTAAATCTCATCTCTCCTCTCAGGGACCTAGACTACAATACATAGATAGCATTCACCATACCTATGGCATTAATAGCACTGTCCTACCACCTTAAATCTATGCCTGATACCTAAATTGCATTTCACATCTCTATCATCTACACCACACATTCTACCACCTATATGACATCACCCAATTCTACAACCTAAATCGCATCTCTCATCCCTACAACATCCAAACAATATGGTAACAACTTAATCCCAATGAACACAGAATTATACCAAAAGTTTGTCAATACTTGCTCCCTGTAACACGCATAATCTTTCCACATATCAAGAAGTATGTGTAAAGGCAGCTTTTCTATAAGGACAAACGACCAGCCTATAGGTTCAAAGTATAAACCAGAGAAAACGCTACTATTCGCTATACCATTCAAATCCCATACTCATTAAAAGTACATTGTGCCAGCGAAAAGACATCCGAGCACAAAATGTGCCTGTAAATTAAATCCTGAAGCTACGTATGGCTAGATACAGATAGCTTGCAAACCTGTCATTTATCGAGTTTCCACCTGTGCTAATGCTGTTCCAGTAACATATGGAAGCGGCAACAACCAATAGGTAGTTTCAGCCCAAAAGTGTTTGCAGATCTTCACAGTGTATCATTTTGTGTCTGAGAGCGGCGCTCGCACTCCCACACATAATTCTGACATACCGTAAATCCTCGAATAAATCCCCGGGGGCTTATTTGCAAAACTGAGCTTTTGGCTGGGGGCTTATTCGAGGGGGCTTATTCGAGGAGGGCTTATTTCAAAGTCTGGCATTTTCCTCAAAGGCTGACATAAAAAACGACATAATTTTCTCAATCAACTAAATTTTGAGCTTCTAATTGCAGAAGCTGATATCGTTAATAGAGTTGCAAAGTGCTGCGTGAAGATTTAACAAAAATTATAATGTTTTCATGATCACGAAAGTCGCGTTTCTCTATGCTTTTTTGCCTCCATTCAAAGAAAGTAATACTGTACAGCTATTGTCCTTTGAAGGCTTCTTGAAATATACTACTCTACAATTATGTTTCCCTCGAATAAGCCCCCATTGGGGCTTATTCGAGGGGGGCTTATTTGCAAAAATGAGTTTTTAAGTTGGGGCTTATTCGAGGATTTACGGTACTTCCTACAATTACAACATGTACAATGCTATACCTTGTGAGGCGTCTGGGTGCCTGTAACTGATAGCATACTTCTGGAAAAATACGGATAACTGGTGGATAGCTAATCGTAAAATTATCCTACACTAATTGTCTCAATATTCCCTTTACTCGTACACACGCCATCATCGCTTTCGTGGTTAGTCAATAGAAGACATGGGTGTGGCACCCAAGAACTGGGTGTGGTATCTGATAGTGCAGCCGACACCTGTCAATACGCTTGCCGACAGTATGCTAGGCACCTATTTGGGATATCCGTGGAAGTGTATGTGGTTACACATGATCTCAGAAAAAGACAAAATATAATATAATAGGGCCGCTTGATTTTTGAGTACAATTTTAATGGCAAGGTGCTGTTACTAAATGAACTTACTCTCATCAGGCATACAGTACTTGCAAGCCAATATAAGAAACACCTTCATTTAATGATGTTCTCCAGTTGATACTTCTTATCTCTCTCAGTCGCATTCAACTACATTCAGTCAAACCCTACCATAGGATATCAAATTGAAGCAGTGACGTTTTTTCACTGGCTATAACAATGGTTCCGAAACTGAGGTCCAAGGTCCCTGTGAAAAGCTTCATAGTAATCACGAAGGGTTTCACGGGACTGTGTGAGGCTGCCGTCATTTAGTCGACGCGCTGTTTTCTTAACCTGTATTATTGTTCATATATGTGTTCTGTAGTATGTTTATCATGTGTGTTTATCATAACATTAATTCATCTATCCAGGGGACCCAGATTCAAAGAAAAGTTTGTCTCAAAACAAACCTCACATCTACTAGACAATTATCACACCAACCCCATTATATGTCAATTGTCCTAGGTATGGCAAACTTGCTAATACACCAATTACGGTATAATAAAGGTGTGTATCATACTGTTAAGGGAACTGTCTACCTGCTTCTCTGCTTTATCATCCGCAAGTTCTTCACTAAGATAATTCAGTTCTTCATCAGTTATTGTTGGATGATCAAAAGGTGAATCAGTTACCAACCAAAACCAGAAAATACACCAAAAGATGGCAAGACAGCCTAAATAAAGTGAAATACTGCTATGAATGCTAAGAGGCTCCTTGGTACTTAGTGGTGTACATGGGATCCACAACACCAAATACCATTCTACAAGACTTAGTACACTGACAGATAAAATAAAAAACCTCCCCGCAAAATAAATAGGCAGTAGTCTCTTATAACATACAAGTAGCCTAAAGCCTTAAGATTTGTGAGTTTTTGCAAGTCTTTAGTTGCGTATTCTAGTTAATTATCATAAAATAGATTTGCCACATATTCGAACTCTAGTTCCTAGAATCTCTCAATCAACAATATGCCTAAACCCGGATTGCTCTCCTTTTGGAGGCATTTGCCCCCTGGTCCCTCCAAAAAACAGCTATTGCTTTCTAATAAGACTAGAATTACTGATAAAATTAGACAAAGTTCTCTTAAATCATTGGGAATAGAATTGGATGGGAACTATACATTCCTTCCGCATGAGTGAAAGATACAACAAGACAATGTCCTTCTATGGAATATATCACAGATAAAACATTTCAAAATTGATCTTACCAAAGAAATAAAAGATTGCAGGCCATCCATAAACTTCTGCAATTGTGCCCGACAATGTCATGCCAACTACAGTTCCAGCAAATGGTCCTGTAATAACATTGAAATTTCACTGCTTCTACTGTACTCCAGTGTATAAGTAGGCATAAAAACATCTTGCTATTATTTCTTCAACCATAAAGCAATTTGGCTAGTGAGTATTAATCCTTGTAGTTGCAGTTCCTGACGATACACACTAAGGCTCTTCCCTATCACATGTTCTCAAGTCAAGGTTAATTAGAGGAGAATATCACTCCTTTACCTGAAAGTGATATTGTTGACAATTTACTTCTTTCCAATGGTGGTGCCCATCGACTCCAAATTGCATGCATACAAGGGAATGTGACACCCTAAATGTTGGACAGAACCACTTCTTAATACAGAAGGAGAACAAACTTTACTACATTATGCAATTTATGAACTCAGAAGCAAATCAGCATCAAATCCCAGATAACATAAGACGTACTTTAATTAAGAATTACTGTTAGCATATTCTGTCATTACAAGAGTGATAGATAGCAATTTTGATAACTTGGCAACTGATGACTAATGATAATGATGATGATGATGATGATGATGATGATGATGATGATGATGATGATGATGATGATGATGATGATGATGATGATGATGACGATGGTTGGAGACGCTTGCCCATGGTTGGAGACCTCCTCGTGGTGGCAAGCGGGCACAGAGAGACACTGCCCTTAAGTTGATAGTGATTCATTTCGCAGAGATTCAGAATTGGGGCAGATGTTGACGACCTGTGGCAAACTGTCCAACCTGGCCCCTTCAGTGAAAGTCAGGCACAGCAGCTTCAGGCTGCAGTTCTGATAAGTAACTGTTGGGGTAACAGAGTGGATTGAGTGTAGCCGACTCAATCACCTCTTCTAAACAATTTGAAGGCGACACTGACCCCAGGGTCAGCCTAGGCCCTATAAGGGGCGTACGGGAAAAGACAGATTATGATGATGATGGTGGCAAGCGGGCACAGAGAGACACTGCCCTTAAGTTGATAGTGATACAAGTGTTGTAAATTCTCTATAAGACCCATACGGGGCTGACTGTTTTCAAGTATTCTAGAGGGGGACCTAATGGAGAGGGGGCCTAATTGAGAGGGGGGCTCAATAAAAGTTTGAAATATGAACAGATTTTCTAAAGTGATATAATATGTATATGTATATGATAGGAATCTTCATCAATAACATTGTGATCTTAATCAGCTATTATCATTTCTGTCTGCAGCACATAGAAGTTTGAGCGCGATTTTAATTCTTTTTTGTTGAGTACTAATGAACGTCATCAATACCACAAAATTTATGCATATTATGAACATAACTTATGTTTGGCATTATTCACATTTTTGAGGGGGCTTAATAGAGAGGGGCAGATAAACAAATATTTCCTTCAGCAAAGGGGAGGCTTACTGGTGAGGGGGGCTTAATTGAGAGGGGGGCTCAAAAGAGAAATTATGGTACTCATACCTAACATCATTAAACAAAACTTTAACAGTGTACAATGTGCGAAAATTACATGACATATTTTACTGTTGATGAGGTTGTAGCAATGTTCAGTGCAGAAAGAAATAGCTTACAGTTTGAGAGATATACCTCAAAAAACCCTTCCAGTACCCTCACTGCAATAAGAAGATAAAAGTGGCTCCTAGCAGCAACTGGAGTGACGAGTGTAAGCAATGCAGTTAATAGTATTCCTCCACCATACAGAGCCTTTCCACCCAAATATGCTGCAAGATATCCTCCTGGTATTTGGGTGATGATATAGCCATAGAAGAAAGAACTAAGCACAATTCCTGAAGAAAATATGAATAAATTAAATAATAATAAAGAGATCAGACAACAAATTTGTTTAGTACTGTGTCTCTATACCGTATTTTCTCTAATATTCCCGCTGCGGGATTAGTGTTTCAACCTCAGAAAAAAGGTGGGATTATTAGAGAGGCGGGTATATTGGAGAGGCGAGATTATTTTTTCAATGCCTTGAAGTCTAGTTTGAGAATACCGTTTCAACAAAAAAAGGCTCTCAAAAATGATCGTGGCAAACCAGAGTAAAAAGCACAATTTCAACAAGGTTCAAAAAGACAAAATTTTCAGTATAATAGCAAAACCAATGCACTACATCAAGAGTGTTCATTTTAATAACCGTGATCATGCCCAATGACATGATGCTAAGTTTTCATTTCAAGTTGGTACACGGCATTCGAAACGTAACACTGGACGTTCGAAGCAAAAATTTAAACATCTATGCCAGTGAATAAATATATTTTAAAATTTATACAGCAATCCTGTGTGCGGGAATACTAGGGAGGCAGGATTATTCTATCAAACTATGAAATAAAGGCGGGATTACTAGAGAGGCAGGAATAACAGAGAGGTGGAAATATTAGAGCAAATATGGTATATGTGCAAAATTTTTCAAGTACATTTAACAAGACCTTCCTAGATATGAGCTAAATGTTATTCTATAACTTCATGACTCATGCTTGCTACTGAATAAATATCAAACAATTAGTAGAATTGATAATGGCAGAAGAATCAAATCATCTATTCAAATTTGGGAAAACCACTTAACAAATGGCGCTGAAGTAAATGCTAGACAAAGGTACGGTAACTGGAGATAAATATATTGAGCAAGCTGTTTATGTATTGATTATGTTTGCAAGAGCCAGAGGCCTTTACAATCAGCAAAATTTTTGATGAAACTAGCTACATATCAGCTGCTTAAACAATATAGACTCTAGGCTCTCTAGGAATAAAGAAATTCAGAAAATTTCAGACAACAAATCACACTAGTTCTATTGAGAGAGTTCTTTTTTAAAGCACTCTACCAACCATATAATTTTCACAACTTGTTATGTATTCATATTAGTATTTTATATTCATTTATTCATATCTGTAATTGTTGCAAGTATAATTATAGATATTAGTTATGTTAATGTACTTTATAAATTGTACATTTAGTTGAAATTTAAAAATAAACTGAACTGAACTAAAAAAATATACCTTGGTAGTGAATTTATGAGTTGATGACCTTTCCAACATTACATAATTCTACTGAGGTATCAAAAATAGATACAAATAAAATTTGCTTACCTTGGTGTTTTGTATCCCAAGAAAACTCAGCTGGAATCTGTAGGGAATAAACAAGATGGCAAAATGACAAAAAATGATTAAATCAAAAATAGCTATCCTCATTAAATATAGAATCAGTCTGTGATACAGAGACAGACACATATTGAAAATGACAGCTGTTAGATTTTACAAAGTACTTTTATGAGCCACTAACATCATATGGGATGCCAGGTGTGGTATTAACTTCTTTACAACATCTTAACTTTCTTAGCACCAACTAAGATAGCATATGTCTTTCTAACTAATTGAGTTCTGCTACAAAACTTTGCATGTCAAACTCTGTATACTGCATATCATGATTAAATGCAATATTTCCATTCATAGGTGCTTTTGCAAGTGATGAATTAGATCCAGTGTTCTCACAGAGGAGGTTGCCAAAGGGCAACAAAAATTTTGAGGATGAACTAAGTGCTTATGTGTGTTAATAAATATGGCTTTACTTAACTTACTTAAGGTATGAAACTACCAAAATATGATTAAATATTAGGAAATGCTTAAATGGGTGCTTCATGATCTTAAATAAGATATGCCATATATTGAAAATGAGCTCAATACAATCTTTGAATACTTTCTCCATTTCTGGATATATGAAAAAGCAATACTTCATCAACCATTATGAGTTAGAATACACAAGCTAAGAGTAATGCTATTCATCATGAAAATCCTTACTGTTCTGATAATATTCCCACTGGAATCAGTAACAGTTCTATTGGATACCATAGCAACTAGAGCCACACTCAGATTAACACGTAATGCATAAACATTGAGAAATCCAAAGAAGCTCAGGATTGCTAACAGGTATCTCTTTGGTAATAAACCACACTTGACGATTCTTTTGCCTTTGTGTTTCCTGAGCTTGCTTATGCTCTGGCTTTCACCACTATCATTAGACTCCATTTTTATGCAAATTAAGAAATGCTACAAAGGCAACTCTTCAACCTGCAAGAAGGGAACAACTATTTGGTTATAAAGTAGGCCGCTCCTTCAAGTAAAAATGCAACATTCTTCAACTCAATCATATCAAGTGAATAAACTTGAGGCGTTAACTCAATCAGGCCTGCTAAAAAGGGTGGCAGGTGAGACAGATTACCCTGGGTCAGTGGCATACCCAAGGGGAAATGAAGGATCAGGAGCCCTGTGGAATTTTCCAGAGCATGGTCAACAAGATCTCCAAAATCATTGTGAAATTAATAAGGGTGGAACATACACAGAAATTAAAATACTATACCATTTACCATAGCTAATCAGGGTGGCCGAGCAACACATTTGGTGGGGGGGGCTCCAGTTGACAGATTAAAATTGCAGGGGCATAGAGGGTACTAATGTAGATTTGCTATAAAAAGTAGAGGGGATACAGGTTCCCAGCTCTGCCACCTATGCTTATGTAAGTCAAATACTAGAGTATGATATTTCAAAATGGGTGTTCCTTTGCAATTTGCAATAGTTTGAAGGGCATGGTTCATAAAAATTTCCCAGGGGCTATGCCCCAAAGACTGCCCACTTCTTCACTCCTAGATACACTTCTGCCCTGGGTCCCCAAAAGCTATCAAATATTTCTTTTGAGACTTATAGCACATTTATTTCATTTTACCCTGGGCCCATACGAGCTCTCGGCGGGCCTGGGCACGATAGTTCATGACTTTTCCAATATAGTCGATAGCTGGTCCATACTAACAGCAACAACTATAAAATTATCTTTACCAAAAAGAACAGAAGACAATGTTCCTCCACTTGAGGCTTACCAACCTATGTATGGTTGCAAAGGCGCAAATGCATAAGATAAGTGGTCAGACATTCAATCTAAACGAATATTTTTTCACTCAGCTCTCATCAAGGTCACAAACTAGGTGCCTGTTATAAAGCACACTTTACATCTTTCAGGTACATCTTTAGCTTTCAGCTGTCATTCTTTACAAGAATATGAGCAGCATTGAAAAAATAATCTTGATAGTTCAGATCTAAGTCCGGGGAACATACCATGCTATGACTTGTTCTATTTTGCAGTAATAAAGTCTTCCTGTCCACTTCCATCATGAAGCAGGTATATTTACGAGACATCTTGTCGACAAGAATGGAAACGAGGCCAACTTGAAAGTTGTTTAGCCATAGAGCAAATAGCTTACAGGTTTTTTATTTTATAAGAAACCTAGCTCAAGACCTAGTACTAAAAGTTTCTTAATTTTTGGCCACATTTTAGTTCTAAAAGTTTCTTAAAAGTTTCTTAATTTAATGAAGAAAGATTGCATTGAAAACGATATAAAACACATGGACATAGCAAACTATTAGCATGATAGCAAACAGAAGACGTTAGTGCAGTTCTAAATCTAAATCAACCTCATGTCCACATCGTTAATTTCGGTAAACTTTATATAATCTTCATTTTGGTCTTCGAAAATGATATGGTATTGGTTCAGTTTGCTTTGAACCAGGTAATGGTTCCAATGTGTCATTTGTCATAAAATGCGCATATCTTTCTCTCAACCAAAGGATCTTTCTCATATCTTTCCCAAGCAATTTGCTTTATTTGACACTTATTGAATCAGTGGAGGAACAATGTCTCCCAAACCCAAACTTTGAAATAGCACAGGAATTTCTAAAGTTTTTTAACTCTTTCGTTGTAGTTCTAAAAGTTTCTTAAATTTGAGCGTCTCTAGTACTAGGTTGCTCATAAACTGGCTTCTTATTACAAAAGGAACATGTATCACATCCACGGGCTCTTTCAACCGTCACCTAACGCTGGTAAGAACGAGAAACGGTACCTTGAATTGTTACGCAGCGTTACGGAAAATTAGAGGGAGGGAGGGAAGGAAGGAGGGAGGGAAGGAGGGAGGGAGGGAAGGAGGGAGGGAGAGAGGGATTCTTTGACTCTACCCCAACATAACGTAAGATAAATTTCAGGTCAGCGTTTTTAAGAAATGAAGATGATTTGATTTAAAAACTTGTTATAACTGTAATTACAACAGAATTCGTCTAAAACGCCAGAATTTTTTGCAAATTAAAATTAAAGTTTTGTAGGAACATATCTAATAAGCCAAAACAGCACATGTTTCTGTTCATTTGCTGAATAGAATCCTATTCAAACGACATTCTATTGTCCTTGAATGTGTGTTTTATGAATTTTTTTCTATTGGATTTTCTTGCAGCCAAACTACTTTCAAAGTTAGATCTCGGGTACCAACAGTAGTTCGCCATCATCGTTACATCCCATCGCTCTAGATGCATTGCTTCCATAGTTTTCATTTTCTGGTGAAAACGTTCATCATTTTCTTCCATTAAGTCACCAGGACTTTCCAGAAAATATTCTGTGTGCATGTAAAAATGAGCCTTCAAACTCTTGCGACAACCAAGTACTTGAAAGTAAGTCAACATGTTTTCCGCAATGCGCTTATAGTCAGAATCTTCAGTATTGTCAAGAAACTTCGATGCCACTTTTTAGAAAGAAAGTGATGTATTTTCCCGCATCCATCATGGTAGAAAGAAACTACGGTTGGTGAGTTTTCTGATTTGAAGTCCAATAAATACACCATCGTTAACTTTAACTTTTGCATTCACGTTAAGAACTTCTCTTTATTGTATCTAAAACAGCCACCTTCTCTTTCTGGGACGGCAGGGCATATTTTTGAGTGGGGGGGCTGCCCTGAAAAAATAGTTGAACCACGCCTTGTAATTTCAGTAGGAAACATACTGTTTGACCAAAGATATGCATCCTGTCTAGGTAGAAAATGGCAGATGAAATCATTGAAACTTTTTTGAGAAAATTGATTAGACCTCTTTGCCACTCTATAAAGATTGTTGCCAGATCAAGTAGAATGATAGCAGCACTCGTTTTCAGAGCAATGAGACCATGATTAGCGCTAGTTGATCAAGAAGCCAGACCTTTCCCTGACTTTACATGATTATGAGACTTTTGGACCAGTCTTATAGCACCATGCTTTGAAAAAACTGGGGGTATTTACCTCCAGTAGGCCCTGATGACTCTGCCACTGGCACCTCTTCGAGGTGAGTGAACTTTTACTAGGAAAAAGGATGTCTGCTTGCCATTGGATCGATTGCCTCAATCTTGACAAAACACATTAGCAGAAAAATAGGAGGGAGCTGTAACCCCCCCCCCCTGGCTCCGGCGTGCCTGTTCGGTCAAAGCTTTTGGAAACTGTTTCATGAACCCAGTTTAATATGAGGTGGTGGAAGTATCACTTTGGATTTGTGCAAATGATTGTCCATTTGGCTCCCTCAAAACTATTAAGTATAAGCAAAATGCCTTAAAAGTCACCGTTTTAGCCAGAAATTAAAAATCATATCGACCAGTGTAATCTGCAAGCAAAAATTCTTTAGCGTAGAACTAAATGCCTGAAGTGCTTAATTTTAAATTTGAATATTATTTGTTGCATAGTGATTTGATACATCTATGACTCTATATGCATTTTGCACTTGTGAGAGAACTGAAAGAAGCTTTTTAAGATAGCTGGCTTTCCATAACTGGTTAAAGTTGATGGAAGAATTAGGCTGCTGCTTTGTTTACAGTCAGTTTCTCAGTAGTGGGCTCTTGCTGTTGAGAATGATTCATGGGGGGGGGGGGGGGAGGGAATAGATGGATGGTTGCCTATGCAAGTACTTTTTTACTGCAAGGTGTCACCATTAGGAAATAGGAAGCTTCCTTTTTACTGTCAAAAGCGTTTTGTGATACCGTTAACTTCGTATTCTAGACTTAAACGTTCGCAGCTGGCCAGATGCCAAGTGGCTTGGTCTCTACAACGATGACTACACCATGCTCCAGTTAACCCCTGTACAATATGAAGCTTAACTAATTATCACTCTTCTCTATTCATTTTCCCCAATTGTATGTTGGTAGACCTAGATTAACGTAAGTCTTGCGAGCATTCCGTTTTGCTTAGTCTTGTGATGACTCACCGAAGTGAGCAGTAATATATCAATTTAAGGCCGAGTATTGGGAAAGGGTGTCAGCCACATCCCCCGGTAAATCCGCCCCTGCACACTGT
This sequence comes from Mastigias papua, assembly GCA_964019165.1. Taxonomy (NCBI): domain Eukaryota; kingdom Metazoa; phylum Cnidaria; class Scyphozoa; order Rhizostomeae; family Mastigiidae; genus Mastigias; species Mastigias papua. Next base: position 11,002,460 of record OZ025270.1, on the reverse strand, counting down.
CTCGGTATTGCTACTGCTAGAAAACAAGTATGAAAGCAATTTGTCGAGTAGGTTGGTAAAAATTATAACAATAATTATTAGTAACATAAAGATACTCTAAATTGCAATTTTAGTTATAAGTATCTAGAATAAATAGGAGGAAGTTCGCATAACCCAAGGCTCAGATGACTAGAAATCTGCAAAATTATCTGTGGGGTTAGGTATTTTCATGAAAATTTTCATCACAAAGGCATGTTGTTCGATCATCTGCCCTAATTAAAATGTCTTCGTGCGTATACTTTATAAATAAGAAGATATATGACAACACTATGTCATAGCGCTGCTGTGACTGTTGTGACGTCAAAGGGAACCTCACATAAACAAAATCTCATTGCGAGGAGGTATGGATTTTAATGTTGGAGGCTATTTAACCAAATTTAGAGCATTAATATCTTGTTGCAAGTATACGAATGTCTCCTGAGTGACTCAGGTTTCCAGATGCAACAACCACAGATCTATTTTCTTCACCCAGGATTGATTAGAAAGTTCATTCATTTGTCTAAGGACATAGATTATATTTTGTAAACGTTATACTGAAATAGATTATACTGAAAGTGAAAATATTGAAAATAAGAAGATACTGGCTATCACCTGAAATCTTTATACCTTTGAAACTACTGCCATTAATTCCGTTTTTTTAAATAATATTTTTCAAGTCGCTTCTGAAATCCTCAGACCAAGTTTGTGAGAACAACAGTGATCTCTTGTACACCTGCAGACTTGATATTTCATCATATTTTAACAAAAGAACAAAGAAGAGCAGCTGAACCTGAAAGACAGACAAGGTTGAATAGTTAAGAGCATGGTTTGGAGGCAGCATCATCCAGAGGCTCTGAGTACAGAATAGTTTTGGACCAGTAGTGAGAAACTTTGCTGCTAGTGCATCATTAAAGTTCATTAAAGTCAACTCACGATTCCCTTTCTACTATGCTATCATCAAATAAAATTGCTGCAAGGAAATCCCTCAACCGCAGTATAAATGTGCAATAAATGTATCGTCCTTGCTTGCCTACAATTGCACCCTAATTATGGCTCTGGTGAGAACACACTTACAGAGCAATGCCAAATCCCGCTATACAAAGGAATGAAGAAGGATGTACACAGAGTTCTCAAGAAATTATTTTTAAAAATCCCCCTAAACTGGTCCAGGCTTTCCAGACCAAGTTCCTGGCTTTTTCACATTTTTTCCAGCAGTTTTTGACGGATCAAAGAGGTGATTTAGCATATTTAGGGTCAAACAGAATGACATAAAATTCTCTGACCAGAACCACTTCCCTGATTTCTCCAGGTTGTCCAGACTCCTGAGCTCTTCTGTTTGTTTATGGGTGCAGCTATTAACCAGGGGTGCCTCGGCTTATATGTCTTGTGAAATCCATTTGCTGCTGCCTAATTGTCCAGGACGACGTATAAACAAAGACAACGTATAATCGAATAAACTTTTAGGTAGGCAACTATTACTAGCTGTAGCAGGGAGACACGAGTAATGAATTCATATCTCATATTAAACTTATTACACAAAATTCCTTCAGCATAAAGAAAACAATTCCTTTCAAATTAGAGTTAAAACTTATAGTGCAATGAGTACAAGGAGATAAGGTGAGACTGTTTAGGGCCTATTTGCTGCTCCTCCAGAGAGACATGTTTCATGTTGATTCAGCTCTTTAGATGAGTTTTAAAATTTCTTTTCAACTGCGGGAGGGTTGGCAGATCCCTAATGCTGAGGGGGATGCTGTTCCACGCAGTAAGAGCTGAAAAATGAAAGAATATTTCACATATTCAAAGTTATATCTTGGAATTTGGATGTCCTTGCAGTTTATGCGAGGATGTCTGGAGGAATTTCTCCCACAGGCTGTCTGCGCACATCCTGTTCATAATCTTGTAGGTCATGGGTGATCGATCGAATTTAATTAGTTGTTCAACATTGACACGAATTGACACGAAAGTTGGAGGTCGATACGAATAGACTACAAGAAAAGATTTTGCTAGCATTGGTGAAGTTTCAACTGATAGCAACTCCAGTTTCTCACTTGTCAATTGTACGGTTGGATGTGGCAGACTCTCTTATATATAAAGCTACCCCACCACCATTTTCATCGCGGTCGTTTTGAAAAATGCAATTACCATTTACGTTAACTTCTGAATCCTCTATTTTTTCATTCAGACGTGTTTCACTTAGGCCGACAATATCAATATAATTTTTTCAGAGGGTGATTTCGAGCTCATGCTTATGTTTTCTCAGAGGGACTATATTCAGAAACGCTATTTTTAGACCATCTCTCTTATCACGTATAATAGGTCCATTATTGATAACACTGTGAGAGCTTTGACACCTCTAACAGTATCTAATAAATTTACTAACGTTACCTGAGAATTTTCTCCCTCCTCCATCGCTAATGTAGAGTCCATCTTCCAATAAATTGCTGTACTGCGTGTCACGTTGTCACGTTACTATTATCTATCATGTTCAGTCCGTTAATAGCTAACTCTTCGGCCAGAAGCTTGTTTACTTTCATGGATTTTATATTGAGAGACCGATTGTTCTCTCTTTTGAAGGTGGATGAAAATGTAATTCTTGACTTTATAATACCTTTCTGAATTTGAACAAGTATGTCCATGGTCTCCTTGCATGAATATCTCCTCTGGGGTGCTCGTACTCAGGTCGTTTGTTCCCACACGTGCGATAATTATATCGCTGCTGCTTTTTCCTGTCCTCTGCACTGCTTGGTTAATTTTCATACCACGCGTGTACTTTATCTCTACATTACGTTGTTCGTTGGAGAGTTTTGATGCATCCACACGCTGAAATCTGGAGTCACCAACAATCAGGATTTTATTGTTTCGCTTCTATTGCTTTCTACTTCTTTTTCGGTTCCTCTTTCGTTGCCTGGTAGCTATTGGCCTTTCCTGGTTTTTCTCCTTCGATTTTGTTTCGCTTTGTCTGCCATGGGTTTCTTTACTTCGGCTGTGTCCGACTCTTTGATCTCGTTCTGTACCTTGGTTTCCTTCGAGGTGTCATGAGACAAAGGGCTGTTATTTGATGCTATTGTTTTATTTACTGGTCTATTCTGATTTCAATAACGTTGTTTGTTGATTTCCCCGTACCGGTCCCAAAGGTCGAGTATGAAGAAGGCTGTCGTAGTCACTGTTTTAGGGTAAGGTTTTTCAATCTTAGATGAAAATTATCTTCCCTAAGCTTATCGTTTCTGTCCCTTTCATGACTGAGATACTTACTCAGTTTATCAAGCTGGTCTGTCAGCCGACCAACGGTATCCAGAAAAACCATGAAATCGGCACGGTCGTCCCGCCTTGGGCGTCGGATTGGACTCGCTGCTGGGTTCTCATATCCTTCGTGCTCACAAAGTCCCAGGCTTAATTTATCCCCACTTTCACTGACAGGTGAATTCAAGGCAAATTCAGGCTCAGAGAGTTGAAAAATGAGGTAAGAGTCTTTTCCGCGTACTGTAGCTCGGTTGGTGATTGATCCACTGTCAACCAAGAATTCAAATTCTTTTCGCACATCTGCAACATTTAGGCCTGACTTCCCGCTTACCGCGTTGATGATGATATCGGCGCTTGGACGCTTGCTCTTGGCTCGTACGCTTCGAACTTTCCCCAGTATTGCAGATTGTAGATGGCTTGACATTTCAGAACAGTGTCCGGACAGTTTTATTACCTGAATTTGTTGACTCTTGTGATGCTTTCTAACTCAGCGATAAAGCACGTCCGATCAACATCTAAGTATCCACTTCAATCAAGCGGATGATATATAATTGCTATATATATGGGGGACTTGTTTAGAATTTGCTATCGACCGACTGCAAAACAGTCAAAACATCCCATTCGTTTAAGATGAAGCTGAAGAGCATGCAAACAGAGTACCAGGAAGTCAGAAAAGGTAACCCTTTGTTCTCTTTCTAAACCTATTTGAAGCGAAGGCGAACTTCCGAAAAAAAGTCAGTTACGAGTCAATTCTCGATATCTATTTACAATCAAAGAAGCAGAATACGTTGACACTAAAATTTTGATTTCAAGAGTTGGGCGTCTACTTGATAAAGTCTCGATAAGTTTGCTATGAATGATAAATGGCGGTTGGATTAATTTTTGTCATGCATTAAATTCTATTTAACATGTATAGTGTCAAACTTAAGCGAAGATAATAATGAAAGCTATTATGATTTATATATACTAAGTTTCCCACAAGGTAGCATATGGAAAGTTACGTGTCAATCAGTTACGACATTGGATTAAACTCAGTTAAGGAATGTGGAAATGGGGTTAAACTCTGCTGTTTTACACTATATCAATTTACCACACAAAGGCTTTCTACATAGTTGGTTTCAGGCCTGACGGTATGTCATTTATAGGACGGTTTTAAGTACAAATTAGGTATAACTCAAAGCACAGGAACTGTGCGTGCTCAGATATCTATCTTTGTAACTGAAAGAATGCCAGCAACCAATGAAAATCCCAACTTTAAGTTACTCCAATAGTAACGCAGTTAGTAATAGGGAACACCAGCTGGGCTTGTATAATAATTCGGGCCTAAGATTGTAAGTGCTTCAAGGTGATCTGCCAAATTTGCTTTGTAGGACACAAATAGCTCCTCAGCAATGTAACCTCTACTATTAACGTTACAATATATATTTATATATATATATATATATTAACTGCTATTCACAACCATACTATTACTTTCCATATATAATACTTTCCTCTTATCTAGAATACAATTTAAATACACAGCTAAAACAACTGAAAAATATATACTTCACTACGACTTGCAAGTTCAAGCTTAACACCAGAGAATGCCATTGGAGGGTAAATCAAATCTGAGCTCACATCATCAAACGTCAGTGCTCCAAGGATATTCACTGTAAAAGAAGAACATGATAAAAGTAAACATAGTGCCATAGGCAATTTCATCAAATATTCAGTATTCGGCAGCTTGAAAACTGATGCTTATCATAAAGCACTATGTGGTAGCTTGTGGATCTTCTGTCACCTACTGGATTTCAGGCGCGCAACTACGGACTAGATCCTGGGAGTCTAGACCAATGTCCTTTTCCAAAGAGGTAAAAATGCTTCTATTGTAAAATTTCTTGGAGAATTTTGAAACCGCTTCTTGCATTTTTGTTAAGGATACTGGCCTATAATCTTTGCTACACATGAAAGTAGCGAAATCCTGCACACTCCCGGGCGATTTCTTTTGCTGAAAAATATGATTTCAAGATACATTATCTTTAGACAGTGTTCAGTGTGTCCCTTTTTCCTTGATTAGACGCCTGGGCTGGAAAATTCCCAGTTGCGTGAACAGCTCTTATTTGAGAAGTGAAGTTTATGATTGGAAATGTAATAATAAATCTTTTGCTTGATTTCAATCGCACCTAGCAGACAACAAAGGGCTCGATCGTGGACGGGAGAACTAAGTTTTTGACCAATATCAGGGCGAGGAAAGTCGATTGGAATCGTGTCAGGTGGAGTTGTGTCGGGTCGAGTCGAATCGGGTCGAGTCGGGTAAGTCAAGCAACAGTAAAAAACTGGGCAAATTAGCTATAAAAAGGTTTGTCTACACAGCTTGGACAGCTGGTACAGATCGGTGAAAAGTTATAAAATCCAGTCCGATATGTAAGCAATCATTGTATCACTTCAGAATCGTTAGAATTACATATTTACATTTTTAAAGAAGGCAAACTGGATTCTTCGCAGGCTCCAATCAAGTTATGACATCTTTTATGAGTAATAGCTTTGCAATCTGTGAAATAAACCAAAGTAAAGATGAGGTCTCAACATAAAATAGGCCTTAAATTGACACAAACTATTATGCAATATGCATTTAACTCTACTATAATCAACTGCTATTGAGAGCGTTTTGATGAAAAATGGTTAGTCAACTCTGAGAGCTTGTTGCTTATATGCATTCTTATTTGGCTTCCAAAAGCACGACAAGGTGTCCTGCATCTAAATAACATTCATCAATATTCCTACTAGACGAAAGTCAGCTGCACTTCTAGTAAACAAAAGTAATGAGTCCTCAATTAATACTTAAAATTTGAGTAATCGGTGGTAGGAAATTTTGAGAAGACTGTCAAATAAACGCCCAGAGAAGCTAGAAGAGAGACAGACAATCAGAGAAGCTACGAAGAGGAACTGGTTCTATTCATGAGGATCAAAAGTTGCTAGGGTATTGTGGCATAAAGAATAAGGGGGAAAATTCCGGAGTAGGGACTTACCCCTACACTGATACCCTTGTTTTCCAATTCGCCTTCCTAAAGGAAGGTTGCAAACAGCACATAATGGCAGTCTAGAAAATATGAAAATATATGATATGATAAAGATATATGATATGCTATGATATACAATATGATATGATGTGATATGATATGATGTGATATGATATGATGTGATATGATGTGATATGATATGATGTGATATGATTGATATGATATGATATGATATGATATGATATGATAGATATGATATGGTATGATATGATGTGATATGATTTTATATGATATAATATAATATGATTGATATGTTATGATACTAAATGATATTATTTCATAAGGCACGATATGATAAAATATGATATATGAATAAGATATAATGTGAAATATCGTAAATTTTCTATTAATCCCCCCGGGGGTTATTGTTTACAAACACTTTTTGGAGAGGCGGGCCTTCCACCACAGATCTTCTGTGGTGATATCTGTATATTTCAGGAATCTTCACCAATAACATTGTCATCTTCATCAATTACTATATGATGAACTAACATTTCTGTTTGCAGCACATACAGTAGACGTTTGAGCTTGGTTTTGATTAGGTCTGATGGCATACTAATGAACATCATCAATACCACAAAGATTATGCTCACTATGAACATAACCTATGTCTGGCATTATTCGCGATTTTGAGGAAGGGGCTTAATAGAGAGGGGAGCCTAACAAATTTCTCCTTCTGCAAAGGAGGGCTTATTGGAGAGGGGGCTTAACTGGGAGGGAGTCTAAAAGAGCAATTACGGTATATGAAATAATGCGATTTAACATAACATACAATATAAAACAATACAATAGAACTGCAATTTCAGAACACGTATACTCACGGCTTGCTGAAATGTTGCGCAATAAATATATGTCCATTGTAAACATGAAGTTTTACACCATGCTGTTCATATGTTCCTTTCCTCGCAATGGCTGGTGGAACATGGTAGTGACTACGGAGGAGGCCATTTACGTTAGCTATTAATATACACTGCCACTACGCCTAGTCTGAAAATCTCAAATTGAAAACACTTAAACAAGAGATAAAGGCTTAATAGTCGCTAGTGTAGGGTATTTCCATAGAAAGAACTACATGTAAGCCTTTCATATGAGATCGAATCAGTGGACTTTCCTACAAATATCAGCAACAAACTTACATAGCGAAACACAACAGTAATGCCTACCGCTTTTTGCCTTGATCGTCGGTTTCAATTATCAACGCCGATGGCTTACTAGGGCTATAGCCGACAGGCGATACTAATGACAACTGGCTAGCTGTTCCTCCTGTAAACAGACAAACAATCAGTTCTCATTTCAAAGGAGTCATGGAAAATTGTGAAAATAAAGACAAGGTGATAGAAGCACAAGCTGAACAGGTGTATTTGTAACCCAAGAAACTCAAAAACAAGTCGAAAAAACGCAAATTAAGTATGCAGTATTACTAATTAGATCAGGGGTGGGCAAACTTTTGAGTGCAAGGGCCATATTTACAAATTCTAAGTCTTTCTAGGGCCGCATAGTATGTTGCCAAATATTCCTCAAGACACAGAGTGGTATATAAGCAGCTATTGAAGTAATATCAAGTAATATTAAACAGTAGAAACTTGAACTGAAACACATACAATTGGAAAACGAAGTCACGTAGTGACTAACTGTTATGAAAAGGACAATGTCAGTTATTTTTGCTTCCTAACAGTTTTTGGCGGGCCGCAATAAAGCACTTGGCGGGCCGTAGTTTGTCCATCTCTGAATTAGATGATAGCCACTTAACAACGTACAGTATGCGGACTACTGAAACATACTCTCCAGTCCGGAATAGAAGGGGCAATAAGCGGGGGAATGGAACAAGTTCCAAGGTGAATGTCTATGGGGTGGGCTGTTATAGATGGAGGTGAAGAGAACGCCAACATATGCGTTGGATAAAGAACGTTAGCTTTTTGGAAAAGAACTCATTACCTTCATTCATTTTTCTCCAACATACTAAAACTGTGTCTATCGTCCTCGTTCATAATGTCCTCATCATCGGTACAACTGTCAGCTGCATTTTCAGTGCTTCTTGTAGCAATTACTCCTTTCACGCAAACATTTTTTCAATACAACAAACAAACACCAGGAGTTACTTTCGCCGGACAATTCAGGGTCTGGTTGGGACAACGTCCTCTTGGCTCAAAATTATTAAGCGGGAGGGGGGAGTTGCGATAGGAATGTCCTGGTATGCATCTTTTGATAAAATAAATAGTCGGGGGGGACGTCTATTCTGGACTGGAGAGTAAGTTGACAAAATGCAAACAAACTGGAACAATTTCTTTCACTGCACTTTAACCACGCAGCTCGCATTGTTGATTGGCTATAAATCGTTCAATACATCTAATATTGAAACTCTTTCTCTTGAATTTCATAGTAGAAGGTTTATTTGTAACTAGATAAAGGTACATACGTAGTGGCACACTATCTGATCTTTTTGGTGTTGTTGCTGCAAAGTAGATGATTTTGTTAGAATATGGCTAGTACTAGTTTAAAAACCCACAAGTCATAAGTCTCCTTCTTATCACTCATGTGCACTTCTCCATTGGAGGATCATCACAAATCATGCAGTGCTCTTCCTCAGCACCCACACGATGATCTTGTATTATTATAGTGAGGCAATGTATCCACTTAATATTAGTTGAGAATAGGGGTCTTTTAATACCTAACTCAAAAGACCCATGAGCCCAGACTCTCCCAGAACGCTCGCCCAGAACTGATCATACAATGGCACATAGCTCTTGATACACCACTGTAAATTCATAACCAATAACAGGAATTCAATAACGAATAGAGGAAAGGGGGTGTCCGAAACTGCTAGAAAACACAGCCAACGTTAAATAAAGAATTTATTATTATTATTATTCTATTATAGGGACTACATAAATAGAAGGAGATCGGACGGAAAACAACAGGGTAACAGTGATAGCATCTGATGGTAAAAAAGCTTGACTGCAAGCAAATAAAGACGTCGTCTTCAAGGTCCTGAAAAGCACCGATTTTAAGCTGAATTTTTCGTAATATTGCAAAAAGTCAGATGCCAGGGTGTGTCTCGACCCCACAGCTGTCTTGAAGTCACAGATATAAATTGAGAGCAACTAGGTCTTAGTATGATTCAAAGATATAAAATATATCACAATTAAAAAAACATTGGACACTTATTAAGTGCAGTAAATAATTCTAAATCTATAGAATTAATACATACACATGACCAAAAATTCCTAACAGCTAATGTGAGACGAACTTTCTAAAACTATTAGTCCAATAAAGCAACGAAAGGAAATAATAAAATAGGTGGTACGCTCCTAGTAGTTTAATAGTAGTTTAATAACATCACTGTTCAGGTTTCTGAGTGCTTAAAGTATAGTAAATGAAATAAATGAATTAAAGAAATGAATACTAATAAGAATATTGCTTAATTTAGAATCATTCCCTGAAATAAACATTTTCTATGTACCTTTCGCGGCTATGATGAGACAGGTAGACACCAAAAATAAAGACAATAGTGCGAAATTTACATAAAAAATAACATTTCAAACAAAATTCTTCTTCATGTCATGAAGCAAAGAACAATTAAACAAGAATCCTTACCAATAGAAACCATTGACTTTGATCCTAAGTGAAAAGTATTTATTCTCTCTATATTCTGCCTCGATGCAGTATTCAAAAATGCTTGCATTGCTGAATCGTAAGTACTCTCCATATCACCATGGTTGTCAAGTGCCATTTCAGACGCGCTTTTTGGCCTTTCCCTTTTCTGCTCCTTCCTCAAGGACCAGCTTTCTTTAGATGATTCAGAGCTTGTGTCAGGAATCTCATTCAATGAATCCTCGCTCGGTTTCTCTTCGCATTCTCCCTTCATGCCTGTCTCCTTGCTCTTGATACCGATATCTTTCGCTCCTCCATCGGGATCCTTTTCCTCAAAAGAGCACTCTCCATTTGCTTCCTTTGACTCTTCATTCGCTTCTAACACAATCGAAGATCCATCTTGTATTTGAGAATCTTCTTTCACATCAACAAACTCCTCAGACAATTCACCATTCGCCTTACTCTCAGGTGTAGTCTCACTGTATCTGTCAACATCTTTATCTTTCCTTGCCACATTTTTTTCACCAGAATTCTTAGGTCTATCTTCCTCATCAGGTAACCGAGGTTCCACTGTAAACATCCTATTTTCATCCAAGTCAGTTGATATAGGAGTAGCGGGAAGCACATTTATATCTGGCAATAAGACTGCTCGGTTTATTGGCAATGTAATACTGAGTTTCAACGGGGTCTCTTTGTCATTCTTGGCCATATCGTCTTCCGTTCCTTGCAAGCTGTTTGACGATATCTCCGCAATAGCAGAATCAAGATCTGTCACTAAAATGTGTCTTTTTGAATCTAGGATACAGCGTAAAACAATACACTTTTCTATAAGAAAGTTTCTGGTACTGTATTGAAACGTTCTTAGCTCTTTCATGATTTCAATACTAAAGCTTTCTTATAACTTTCTTACCAGGAATATTCGTGTTTGTTTAACACTGTAGTGCTAGGCAGATAAAGAGGGAATACACAAAAATAACACTGAAATACGTAGATTGTCATAGGAAATCTATGCAAATTAAGCAGAAGAGATTATGAGCTTGCGTGAAAATTTGAATTTAAAGTGTTTTTCAGCTTATCGACTCTTTAGGTCTCAAAAATCCAGTACTGAACTTTGTTAACGTTTTGAGCAGTCGAACACTGCTTTCCTACAAATCATTTTCGTATAGAAAAAGTGTGCAATAACCGATCTCGTTAATCACACATGTGAAAAGTTCGGTAAAAGTACAGAGGAAAGCATAGTGCATCTATTTGTAATAAGTTCCAGTTTGATGGGAAAGTCAACCTATGGCTTATCGCCAATATGCAGCTATTACAAATAGCAACATAAAGAAGGGTCTTTATCTGCCAACTTTCAAGCAGCATGCAAAGAAAAGAAATACATAAATCAGGAGGTGCTGTCCCAGCAATACTGAGGACACAATGTAGTTCTCCATTACATTGGTGATATAGCAAAATCAATAGGATCAGCACCAAAATCTTGAAGAGAAATCCAAAGAAAACAGAACATAGACAAGAGAGGATTTATACAACTATTGACAAAATACAGAAATTTCGTAGCAAATAGATAACGGTCCCACTTTTTCATGCAGTGCTCGTATTTAAAGGAGGAGAGGTGTTATTGTGATTTTCACCTATGTGAAATACAAGCCCGTTACGTCAACTGCAGAAAAATACATTTTTACATTCTCCCTACTTCTCCACTACGCTATCAGCTTCAATTGCTTGTTTCGGCTGATCGGATGAGAAAAATACATGAATTATTAATGCTTTTCAACTTCGAACAAATCTGGGGCCATTTTTTTGATAAACAACGACAGCTATACTTCAAAGATGCCGCCTGATATCCAGAACAAGAATAAAATGAGCTCGTGTCCAAAATTATACGCAATATGGGGAATTAGATCATCCAGCAATCACCAGTGTAAAGATTCTTTACGATTTCTACGCAGTTTAGGATTCAATCCTCTAGCTTTTCGAACAAAGTTGAGTATTGGTGAATGATATTTGATCAACTGAGTTACTTCATCGGTAGTATCAAAACAAACAAATCACCAGTTGTGTATGATGAGATTTACCTCGCTTATGAAAGAGCTTCTAAGAAAGATTTCATACAGTGTACAAATACGCAGTATCATAGAACTAAATAAATAAAAACACTCAAATGTGAAACCAAACATCGCTGCACCAACGTACTCAAAACAGCAAAAAACAACTTTTGTCAATTACTTATACTATAAAGTTATATATGCATAAAAGTAACATCTCTGCATAAATATATACAAGCGATCCTACTCTAACCGTGTACTTTTCAGCAACAAGGACAAGAAAAAAGTGAGGATCAGAATGGTAGAGAATCTATGACTGCATTTACTCCAGTTGTCAGCCTGACTTAAAAATAAGGCATACTATCATATTCTTCAAGATCTCATGCTACATGGTCAACTGAAGATTCTGATTCACGACAGAAGCACCGGCTTTAAACACAAAAGATAATCCCTTCGCTTCCCATCAGAGACGAGTCAAAGTTACGCCTAATACTCTACAATTTAGCATTGAAGAAGATATGAAGACTATTGATGGAAGTCGTGAAGACTTTGGTTGGAAGATGTGGAGACTATGGGTAGAAGACGCAAAAACTATGGAAGAAGGTATTCATTGTCGAGTAGCTAACCGGCATAACTAAATAAACTGCTTCAACACTTACTGCCATAAAGAGCTCGGATGGCTTTCTCCATGAACTTACCAAGAAGTCGACGCATTCGTGATACCGGAAGTGACGTTATCACCTACCTTCTTCAAAATGATCCTCATACACTTGCGAAGAAATTTCCTTAACTTTCGTCTCTGTCTTGACCTAAAGAAAGCAAAAATGAACATACGATCTTTTGACATAGAGAAGTATACACAATCATGAGCTCTACAGGAAAAATTCCAAAACTAATGATGTGTAAGATGGATCCACAACTTCATGCTGGTAAATGCACAAAAATGCGTTGCATCATGTCTAATAGATCGCATAACAAAACATTTAACAGTCAAAGCTGCCGAATAATTGCTCAATGATACAACGTAACAGTTCAGATCATTTTAATAATTTACAACCACCTTACATGACGATCATTCATTTTGTAATTAAATACCATTTATCCTGCACAAATAGATAATGGCCAACACTGATAATGGCAATTCTAATCCTTAAACGCATAGGGCTACAAGTGGGCTACATGAACCTATCATCAGAGCGCATGCGTTTCTGTATGTCTACAGCTGAAGACAAATGTGATGTTCTATGCACCTTTTGCAGGGGAAGGACATTTATTTGATATTGCTTATGTGTAAGTAGTCCATCAAACCAGTGTGTCTGCATAGTGGTTAAAGCATATGCCTCACAACTGGGAGGCTATAGGTTCAAACCCGGGCCAAATTATAACAAAGAACTCAAAATGCAGCTTACTGCTTTCTAGTCTGGTGCTTAGCATGTAAGAAAGGGGTGAGAAAGATTCACATGCATAACTACCAGTGGACTAGCCCCATGCTGTAGCTTTCACTCAATCGGTCAACACATGACCTAGGGCTACACAAGTGAAGACAGATGCTGCCCTACATGCCATTAGCACTGGAAGGACATTGAATTTTTTGAAGTAGTCTCTCACAAGCAACTAAAATGCCTATAATGTTAACATCATCTTCATTTGCCACACTAAATCGTGAAGAGCTGCCAAATATAGAAACTGTTTATAACTATGCACTCTGTAAAGAAACAAAGGCTTCTCTTTCCATTCACCTCTTTCTTCAGGATCCCACGTGTAGGCTCAAGAGTGATTGTATCTTGCAGAGATCTTCTGAAAGAGTCTTTAATTAAGTCAGCATCAATATTTTCATCACCCTGAATGGCAAAATGTGGAAAAGGAGGTCAATAATACAATGCTAAAAATGAATAAGAAGCTGCCCCCATGAATACCAGAGAAGCAGAGACTCCTTGCTGACTTTCAACAGCTTGAGAAACAATCATCACAACATGGGTTGCTGTAAAAGCTGATATGGCAACATGGGCAAACAACTACAACATCAGCTAATGGGACAATATTATATCAAGCTTCAACCAACATGGCATTGAAGATCACTTTATTTGCCCATCAACCTTCACATGTTGGTGATGGGAGTTACTTTCCAGAAGGTCACCATAAGCAACAACAATAATCAATGAGAAGTTGAGAACTTCTACTTCATGCCACTATTGAACACAGTCTGTCACTAGTCTCAGTGAGATATATGGATCAATTTGGCTTCCAAGAAAAAGCAAAAACAAACCTATATGGTAATGGTCTTGTGAATAATGGAAAAACTTTCTTTAATAAACATACCAGTTGCATTTCAAAATCATCCACATTCAAGCAACTCAGTTTTAGATAGGTCCTGATCTTTCCATTAAAACTAACCAATTGTATGTGAAGCTACAATGAGAAAAAATAAGGGTATTCATATCAACATTAACTTTGGGATAATTACAGGGATATTACACTACCTTCAATAAGATGACAACATGTAATAATGATCAACTCATAGGAGGATAATCACCATGCATAACTAAAGGTATCATAGATAGGTATGGAGATATGCTTTCTGTACTTTGGCATAACACCATCATCATCAGCAACATTACTACAAAGGAGACCTGATGTTTTGCTTTGGGTGCTTCTAATTCAAATGGGTCCTACTAAGATCACAGGGGCCTGCATATACATACTTAACTACTATTCCCAACCAATTAGCATCCAGCACATTCTCCAGTCCTCAGGGGGAGACTGGCAGCCATTTTCCAAATACTTCTTTATGAAAGGGGCCTGGATTGGGTGTGATCATTTATTTTCATCAGCAATCAAGTAGCAGGACAAGGATCAATACCTATAGCAAGATTTGCTAAGCAGATCTATGTTAGATCATTCAAATTTAAATACAATGCCCTTACTTTCACTACTCAGTGTAGTCTATCCCCATCTGTTTATCCACAAAAAATAGTTTCCAAGCACCCCACTATCCAAACACCAGCTAAAAATCACTCAATCCTTTTGCTTAGTTCAACTCTCAACAGGTTGGTGTCCAGGAGAAAGAACAACTGTATCTTATTCTATTGCTGCAGACATGCCATATTATCAACATTTCTGCACTTGGGAAAAAAGACTAACAAAAATACATATAAAAGTACACCAAAATGTATACAGATATATTCTTGTAAAATTTCCACATCCCTGTAAAGTACCATAATCTGGACTGACTAGCATTGACACTATAAATCTACCCCATGGTTATTTCAAAAAATCAACAAGTTATCAAATACACAATTATACATCACACACACTAAAAAGCAGGGTATTAAAAATTGCTATATTTAGCAACTGAACTAGGTACTTTTTATGCTAAGTACTAAGACAATGTTGATATTTTTTACTTTTTCTTGCAACCTAGTTTTGGACAACTCCTTTCAAAACAGCCAAAATGACTTACCAGTGGGGATATTGATTGTAAGACAAGACTTGAAGAGCTACATTTGCCATCCTCACTTGTATGAGTTATTCTGAATTCCAGTCTTTCAATATGTAAGTAAACAATGATATTCTACAAAAAATCAATGATTCAAAATACCATTAGATAAATTTCAATTCTGAAGACAAAATATGACCGATGATGAAGCAGTAGGAATTAAGACTCATTATACCTACATTAACTATTAATAGCAATGATGGCATTAAATACAATGATTATAATGATTTTCATGATCACCACCATGATCATGGTCTTGATTGTTAGCACTATATCTTGCTATCACAAGGTATAAGAATAACAATATCAGATCTCATAGTATAGCTATGAGAAAATAAGTCTATAAAATACACATATGACTACAAGTACTTTTTATGTAAATGCTGAAAAATCAATTGTAAGAAAAAACTGGAATTACCATTTGGTCTTTGATCTCTGGTTTATATGATCTGATCTTATCTACAGTAAACATGATGTCATCTTTGTCTAAATGGTCTATCTGGATTTTTCCCTGTGAAAAATATTGTTAAAGGAGCATCAAACATCACATAGAATAAGACCTAGCACAAATGCAAAACCCAAAAAATTTACACACCAACATAAAACTCCCCTTCTATCAATTGTGGAGCCATGGCCTAGAATCCAGAGTACAGAATTTAGCATATGCGCACTTGAAACTTTTGTCTCAAATGATACCAAACACCAAAACATGGATATGACAGGATATTGAAAGGCTATAGGGCATGATTTACTTGGGTGTTTGAATATTTTCCAGCTATCATAATGATGGTTTAATGAATATAACAGAAAATAACTAAACAAGTCTATAATCAAAGATTGAACTGGGCCACTACAAAATAAAATGCCAAAAATGCTTGTACATTCCATTTCAATACAACAACAGCTTTTCAGACCTTCCAGCTCTCACAATTTGGCAGTGTGACTGATGGTTTCAGATCCTATCTCAAGATCTCACAGTCTAGTCTCAAAAGTTCATTAGTTTCCTCAATGAACAAAATATTTTAAAAATACAGTCCTAGTTGAATCTTAAGTATGGTAGTTGTTTCTACCTCACTTTGAGCATAATATGATTAGAAAATCTGGCACAATCTCATCCTCAGATTCTCAGTTATTTTAGTGAAAGGTTCCAAAGGATACAAGCACTAGAGTAGAAGCTATCATGACCAATTTTTTGGATCAGCATGTCATACCTTTTGCAATGTGGGGTCACTTGAATCCACTATTGAGATTCGCATTCCTATAGAGTGATATGATATTGTGAAGCAGAACAAGTCCCTAGGTTTGCAGCCTAAGTCTCAAGATTTTTCGACCTTAAGTATTGAAACCTCATGGTTTTGGGGTCGCAGAGGTTGGAAGGTCAACCTTTCGCTATACTGATATAAAGCTCAATACCAAACTGTAATGATATGTGCAACCGGCTAGCTTACATGCACTGTCAGTGAAAAAATACACAACTCATGTCTTTACTCAGCCCTTGTTATTTGTTGTTGCTATGTTGTATTGCTAATATTTTTACCTTCGACATATTTTGCAGAAGGCGAGCGTTCATTTTAGACTTCCAAGTATTTAGAGCATCATTAGCACATGAATTTCTCAGAAGCCATGAAGCAGTTTCTTTCGCCCATATAACATCTTTCCCAGACATGCAACGAGCCTCCTGACTTCCTGAGGGTTTGCCATTGACTTCACCACTTGTGTAACGCTGATGTGATGGAGAAGGCCTAACTCTTGCTTTCCAACCAGACATGCGACTTTTGATCGAGTAAATACCAAGTAAAAGCAATGCAAAATGTACCAAAATAAAGTAAGATTTCTCATAAAGGTTGGTGAAATCCCAAGCTCGTAGCAAGTCAAAAGTCGTCTCTATCTGCCCCTCCATCTCGGTATTATTTCGGTTTCATGGTTTGATCTAAAAGCCAGTCTCTCCGCAAATATTTCGACGACTTTTTGATTTGTTATTTTCCGCGCTTTGGCTCCTTCACAATCCCGTAAGTGTAGAAAAAACAAAGAGGATCATACACTTTAGGAGAGCGAGGCAGCACTTCTTTGGATCAGCGCCCCAGCACCCCCTTGAGTAAGTGCTCCTCTTGAGTAAGTGCCTCTCTTCCCGATAGAAGAATAAATCAGTATTATTCATTTTTTATTTATTTATTTACAATTTTTTCAAAGTTGGCAATAACACTTTACAGGAATATACAGCTAACAAGCTAATTGAGGTCAACACCATAAATTAGAAGTATCTTCCAGTTATCTAATTAAGAGAAGAGAAAAAATAAAAACATAACTACAAAAGCCCTAACCCATTAATGAAAACATTGCGCAATCTGCTGATGCAAGTATTTCCTTTCCATGATTTTAATTTCTGTTTGAATTTATTTATGTGTCAAAATCCTTAAATTTAATTTCCTCCAGTAATGAGGCCCATAAATTGCTACCAATGTACTGGATATTTTCAATTCCATATTTTGTTGATTTAGCACGCGGAAATTTTAGATGATTCCCACTTCTCAAATTGCATAGAGCATTTCTCTCAGCAAATGCTGGAATAAGATTATTTTTTGTTTTGAAAACTTCAACCATTAGCAACTGCAGACTTTGCTGATAAATGGTCATATATTTATCCTTCAGTTTTTTAGCTCTTATTCACTGCCTTTGCATACCAGCCAGAACGCTCTTTCAAAAGTGCGATTTAGTTTTGTATTAGTTGCCCCTATCATTAAATATCCATATTAGTGGTTAATGATTAAAGTGTGAGCTGAGGAAAGAATTCATTCAGATTTCTGATTTGATGGGATCAAGATAATTAGACAAACGAGCAAGTGCATGAATCTTTCGATTCGCCTTCCTACATAAGTCTTCAATATGTTTTCTCAAATTTGATTTCTTGTCGAAAGTATAAGTTTTTGACCTGTGTCTGTCTCAATCGCAACTATCAGGCATGGAAGAATGGCCTGAGGGCACAGGCTAGATTACCAACAAGGTGGTTCATAGACAAGAAATTAAACTATATGTAAAGAGGACTGTATATTAAATCGTTCCAAATGAGAAAGTAGATAAGAATAGTTCTAATAAAAATGAATACAAAGAGTGGATGTCACCTCGGTTTCAGGGTATATACATATGATGTCTCTTAACTGTTGCAAGTACGTCCTTCAACGAATTTGATATGATTAAACGATACGAGTGTCCTTCAAACGAAATGAGTGTCCTTCAACTGTAGAATTTCCTCCAAACGAGATAAAGTGTTCTTTAACGATATGAGCTATCCTTCGACAAATTGAGTTTTCCTTTATAAAACTATATCAGTTCGAAATGGCGCCTGAACGTAACGAGAATTCACTCCAACTGAGGTGACAAGAAATACTTAGTCAAAAGATAAAGAGAAAGAGGTCAGGGGCTTGGAGGCCAATGGGTCACGTTTTTCCACAGAAAGTCACTTTCTTTAGTTTTGAGTTTCCAATTGAGACTGTTGTTTCTGTGCTTTTTTCCCCAAATACC
The DNA here is from genome assembly GCA_964019165.1 of Mastigias papua. NCBI lineage: Eukaryota > Metazoa > Cnidaria > Scyphozoa > Rhizostomeae > Mastigiidae > Mastigias > Mastigias papua. Next base: position 10,983,489 of record OZ025270.1, on the reverse strand, counting down.
ATTATTTGGCATTTTTCAACATTTAGTTTTATGTTGGGGAAATTTTTACTTATTTCCCGCGCGCTGGAATATGTTATGACCCTCTGAGCGGACCACAACTCCAGAGAATTCCCTGTTCTTTATATTAAAGGAAAATGGCATAAGACAAGAAAACCTTAGATTACTTTTTGACATTTTTTAACCCCACAAACAACAATCAACATATTTCCATATATAAATAAAGGCGATAAATTCGATAAGATGACGTTCTTGACTACTGCAAATGAGAGTCTCACGTAAACACATCCAATATTCCGCGAAATCGACGGCGAGATTAGAGACAATAAATTGTTCTCGAAATGTCTTGATAAATTCCGTATACTTGCTACCACGATAATAGTTCTGTTAAGCGAATTCTTGTTTGAGCGAACGAGTGCGAGCTAAAATCAATATGCGTCCTTTCGTGATCGATTCAAAGGCTAGGTGTCCGCTCTATGTGAAGCTCCGATATTGTTAGCTATCGTTAAAACGGATGCGCAGTCTGGCTATATGACGTAATGCTACATTTCACGAGATTACCAGTAAACTATTTTACCATCACAAAGCAGTCTTCTTCTAATTGTCTGAGTAGAGATCCAGTTAATGAATACAGGTTCCTTCTTATTGAATCAGATCTTGAAGAAACTGAAGAGCAAACTGTCATTGATATAGATCGCAATGAGGACGAACTAGCAGATTTAGATTTAAAAATCGTATAGTTAGGGTCACTACTCCTTATTGGAACAAGAATGGTGGTATGCGGTGCCATGGACTACTTGGAAAACAGTGTAAATATGTATATATGCATATCACTACTGAAGTATTATCCTGTATAAATATTCGATTTATTTTTTTTGAAACTTCATATTGAATACACAAAACTACTTACAATAATACACCTCTCAAAAAATTTGGCAATGTATAATTGGCTTGCTTGTAGAGAATACATAGTACATTTATGAAATTAACATGTATAACAAAAAAACAGAACAAAGAAATAACAACAAAAGCCTGTTAGATGTTCCAGAAAAGATCAAAATTAGATGGTTAAGAGGTCTGGATTAGTCCAAGGTTTATTTCTTTGGCAAAAGATGAAGTAGCTTGATCTTTTTGAGATGGTCATAGCTTTCATAATGACTCGTTTTTGGATGGTCTTATCAAAACTCAGTTCATTGAGTAAGGAGAAGAAAGAAGTATAAGAAGAACCCATAGTTCCAATAGCACCCATAGACAGATTGATAAATATAATGGAGACTTTCATTTTATATTCCGCTACATACAATGGTAACCTCACTTAAAAAGGTAGTTACAATTGGCTAGCCTGATAACAATAAAACAAATAACTAACGATAACAAAAGTTAAAACACAGATAATAAAAAAAAAGCTACAATGGATTGCATCTTAGATGGAAAGAAGTTCTGGACTATTCCACGGCTTGTTTCTACGGCAAAAGATGTAATAAGTCGTTCGAATGATGGTATTAGAGAGTTTTGAGATTAGGTAGCGCCGGTGTCCCATATCAACAGCTAGAGCATCGCACATTTCAATAAAAGAAGAGCAAGAAAGGCCAAAAATTCCAAGAGAACTGATAGAAAGATTGACAAACTTAACATCTGTATATTTGGATTTAAGTGTTTCCATAAGGGATTGATATTTAGCTCTCTTGCGCTCAGTGTTCACTTCTAGGTTGGTTTCAAAACCAACTGTAATAATAATAATAATTATAATAATGAAGGGGGGGCAGCTGTCCATTCCCAAAGCCAAAATTCCTGATAGCACCTCGTCGGTAGCATAGTACACATAATTGTTGGCACTCGTTACCTTGAAAAAGGCAAAATTGTTGTTTTGCACTTTACTGGCAAATTTGTTGCCACACAAATGACTTAAAAGGCATCGCATCATGATCATATCCATAGTTCAAGTAAATGTTGACATCATGTGCTCATTAATTTTTACGCTTTTTCTGCGTGAAGCTCCTGGCCAAGCTGCAGTGGGTGGTCATAATATTTGATGAATTCTCACCTTCATATATTCCAATTGGAAGATAATGTAATTATATTTAAAACTGATGTTTCCTTAAAATTGACAGGGCGTTATCCTTAAACTTTTCCTAAGAGCTTTTTCCCAGACTCCCAGTCTTCTCTACTCCCCAATTTGCGACTGGCACTGCTGCTCAAATCCAAACAGTTTTATTGAAAAAAATCGCTTATCATAGTATGCCGCACATTTAGGCTACTCCGCTAATTTTGTAATGAAGTACATATTGGGCATGTTGGTCAAAATAAAAAGCACAAAATTTTGCTGGCAATTAATTATCAATTTCGACAGCACTTAGTTTAGCTATTCTGGATTTGTCGGCTCATCAAGTGCTAGGTTCTAGCGGCAGCTCGTTGTTGGAACTTTTCACTGCTTTTAGATGTTGTTCTAAGAACCCCTCCTAAATAAGCACCTCCCTTGAATAAGCATCCCTCCCGTGAGACCAATGTTTTAACTAAGCGCCCGGGGTGCTTATGCAAGGGAACGCTGTATGACTAAGTATAAGGCCATCATGCAACAGTTATCAGCTTTTACTCGTCAAATGCTTTTACCAGCTATTGCAGCAGTTGATGCCCACAACTTTCTACAAAGAGAGTAGATAGCGACTAAAATATCGTATCATAGAGAATGGCACAGAGAAGGAGAAATGAAGAGCAATTGGAGAAAAATTTCAAATCGATTGTCAGCTGAACTTACCAACGTCATGCTAAAAAGTATTAGGAAAGAAATAGTGGTCTAGAAATAAAGGCAAAATTTGCATGATGATGATCTAGATCGTAACACAGCTTCAAAAGGCTGAGCAAGGCTCAAAGTTCATAAGATTTGTTTATCTAGAACTACCGACATGCACTTAAAAAGGAAATGGATAAAAAGTGTTGGGGGCAGAGCAAAGGGGTATAGGGGAAGGGTAAATACTCCTACCATTAAAACTGCAGTAAGTTAGGTTAAGAGGCAGACACTTGACTGCTTATTGGGGGCAACCAAGACCACAGAAGCCTCCAAGAAATCACGCCTTAAAAGTTAATTGTTCTTAAAATTTCGGTGGGAGGACGAATCCTCCGAACAAATCGTGCATTCGCACTAGGCCCACCCTGGTGACACAGCAGATGGAACTTAAATGCATTAGTAAAGTCACATAGTTTGTTCTGTTTCGTTGGGCCTCTTAACCCTCTTAGTTTCTTCCTCTAGGAAAACTCTTGCGGGCATCTCTGGTTAAAAAACAGATAGCTCAATTCAATGCACTAATAGGCAGCTACGAAGCAAAATTCGACTACTTTTCAACGGAGATTTGGAGTCATCCTTCCAACTAGATTGTGCGTGACATCTAGGTTATCCAGAGATTTTCATACCGTGAGGCAAAGTCTGGAAATTCATTACGGCTACTTGAAAACTTCATTAAAAGCAAGCTTTGCAGAAGTTTCAAACGAAAAGTGACGCTTTCAAAAGATATGGTTACCCAAATGATAATCTGCAGTTTCCAATAAACACAAAATCAAGCCAACTGTTATAACAAACGCTACGATGATTTGCGTGTAATTCAGTGGTCAATTACTTTCAATACAAGTTTTCTAATTGAATTAGGTACTTTTTCAATTTCTTGCCCACTCCTTTTACAATAATGTGTACATAACCTCTGAAAAATGAACTCAAGAGGTTTTCTCAGCTTTCAGAACACGTTTTCACTTGTTCCAATATCTGAGCTTTCAGTAACTACAGCAGACAAAAGGGGCATCAACATTTCACATGATTAACGATAATTTTGTTTAATATAACTACTTATACTGCAACTTGCATGTTATTAATGTTACTTTTATTGCTAGAGATATAATCATATTAGCTATAACAGTATTTAATTGACTGCAATGATTAAACAAATTCATTTAAATAAAGGCTATGAACCTACTAAACATCTTATATATATAAATAAATATTTATTTATATATATTTATATACAATAATGCATATTATAAATTCATATCCTGATTAAATCATGATTCCATTTCTCAAATGTGTATGATTATTATCAGTGCATAGAAGGTGTTCGAGAACTATCAACATTATAGCTGTTATTGAATTAAGATACACAAATCTTCGAGGGCGTCTGAGAGAGGAGAGCAAACTAATTGCATTGAAATGGCCGCCTAAAGATGATTTATGAATTATGAATTAGCAATTTGTGGGAAAGCCTTGCGCATTTAATAATAAAATTGCCTATTGTTTTAGCAAACACAAGTGTGTATTCCTTATTTACCCTCGCAATTCTTCGTTCTCAGTGGTAAACTGCGAAGGTAGCAGTAACTTTATCAGTTTTCTGCTTAAGTAGAAGTTTTCTTAATAATACTATCAAGACGTGATGGTCATCAGTTGTGTCCTAATCAAATTATATCAAGACATAACTAAAAGCACTACACGTCTATCGGCTCTGTGAACACTGAGTATACATTTATGTCAAATGAGGTAATGGGCTTTTCATTCGCTTTCACAATAGCTCTCAAAGATCCTTCGCTCTTTGGTTTACACAGCAGCAACCAGCCTCCATCCGAAACTTTGAACTTGTTGAAATCGGTAACTCTGCCCTTGCAATCGCTTAAAATTGCATGTATGTTGTCTGCCCAAGAGTTACAGCGTACACCATCGTTACAGTACTTAGAAAAATTCAGTTTTATATCTTCATGCAAGCTGTAGTTCACTTTCTGTCCCTCAACTGCATAAACATGGCTGTCTTTGGAACAAGGAGGAGCTTTGTGCTCTTTCAAATCAATGCAAGAACTCTCATTTTCATTCCGAGGTAACTTTTCTTCAGCAGTGGCTAATGGATGTGAATGCCTTCTTTCGAAACCTTTTTCAGCACTGCAGTGGACTGGCTTGCACTGTAGCGAGCATCTTCTTTCATGGTACTTCTTGACCAGGCCATCATTGGCTGGAGTAGCTCTGCCACTGATGCTGCAAATTGATTTATCGTTACCCAAGTGTGGCACATCATGCTTCGAAGAGGGTTCCAACCCACTGTTGATGGAACTAACTACCTCTTTTGGAGTGCATTCTTCAGTCCATTGCCGTTCATAATTGCATAGCACATCAGATAATCTGTCCACTAGAAATATTGTGGGCAGCAGTGCTGGATCCTTGTTTTTCACCTACGAAGGAAGTCAGATAATATCAGATCGATTGGAAAATGCTTTTGACCAGATTACGAAAAGCGCTTGACTGAATTACTCACTTTTGGCATTGATTATCCAACTTTTAACAAAATATGAAGAATGGAAAAAGGAACACAATTTTAAATATCACACACTTCTTTTATACGAATACCTTATTTTGCTGTGCCTTAATATTCGTAAAATTTTTCGATATTGAGCCCAAGATTATTCCTAAATTATTCTTACATCTCAGCGTTTGAGCATTAGCATTCGTATGGATATTATCAGTATTCTTATAGTTATAACAAAAAGTGTGTGTAACGGACACTTCCCGAAGAGTTAATGAGTCGCATCATAGCGTAACGACACCCAGACTAGATAAAGGAAACTCGCACTTGTTTTGTTTTCTAAAAAAAGCTCTAATAAAGCTTTGATTTCCTTGTGGACTATATTCTTACAAAAAAGTGTAAACACACCTGGCATTGAAATCAACGATCACTCCCCACCCCCCCCCCCCCAACTAGAAAGAACTCCCATGCATTCATTAAATGAAGAGATACAAAACTTAAAGGGGCATATTCCGCTCCATATCCCTCATCAAAGTGCTATCTTTGATCTGTCTGCAGGGTATGGCAAGCTTAACAAGATTTCAAGCGTACAAGTCCAATGTTCATGCTTGCATGGCGCTCACATATATCTCCGAGTGCACTTTTTATCGTTCCGCATTAGTTATCAGTCTGGTATAGACATTTTAGCGTGCTAGCATGCAAAGCATATATTTTCGCGTGTGGTGACATGCTCTCTTTGACAATGCCTTTGCATCTCGAAATAACAAAAGTATTCAAGTTCTTAGTGAGATATTCCAAAAGTCTCGTAGACAATACATCATTTGTATTATCAAGCCACATCTATGATATCTTGGACACACGCAGTATATCGCAAAGAAGTAAACCGTATATCTAAATTTTGACGATAGCATCGTTTCCTTCAAACACTCAGAGGAGTACGCAGTTGCTCGACTACTGCTACGCAAGTTTCTTGGTATAAAATGAAGTTTTATTATTGATAAAAGAAAGCCAAATCAAAGCGAAATGAAAATCGAGTGCAAATTAAAGAGTGAGTTTGATAACGAGACATGCATGTTTTTTAAGGCAAATGGTTGTTCAGAGGCATTTCAATTGAAGTACAGAGAACTTATCAAGTACTCTATTTGATTGAGATGATCTCTATATTGGCTATTTTCAGTAATCTAGCTTATGCTTTCCATTTCAACTTTATCGTTGATTTGCGTATTTATCAGTTGACTGACACAATTTGAATGAGCTAAAAACGAAAATATGGAAATCCCCCATTGCAATCCTACTTTCCCTGTGATGTTTTTGCAAAGTGAAATGTAAAGTCCAAATTTACCCGGTTCCGGTGACGAAGAAGCCTACAGATTCAAAATAAAAGTAGAAGCAAAGCAGGTTTTAACGAAATAAAGTAACCTTTTGCATTTACTACAAGAAAAGCAATTGAGAAAAATTCAAAGACGCACCTTGCTTAATGAGTATTAATAATGCATGCTTTGCCATTTAATGAGAAATTAATTAACTATATTCATTTTTAATCGTTTATATTTCCCGATGGGAAATAGCATGCACTGTGTAATTTACTTCTTGTCTTTAAGTACATAACTTCTTGTATACTCGTCTTTTTTACAAGAAACCTAGCCCAAAGCCTAGTAGTAAAAGTTTTTTAATTTCTGGCCACACTTCAATTCTACATGTTTCTCAAAAGTTTCTTAATTTGCTGGAAAAATAGCAGTAAAAACGAAAACAGAACATAACTTTTGTAGCTCTCATAAGCACATAAAACATACTGTAGAAAACAATTCTAAATTCGGGGTGGAAAAATATGTTTCCGAAACTGTGAAAGGTGGCACAGAATTTCTAAAGAGTCTTAATTCTTTCCTTGTAGTTCTATATGTTTCTTAAACTGTTGACTATCTAACACTATGTTTCTTATAAACCGGTTTCTTATAAAAAACGAGCCTATGTTTAATCTCATCGATATGATATGAAAGGGTTTCATTGGTTGCTGGTTTAAAAACTATTTGATATGAAATAAAATACTTGAATGACTCTTACTTTTGTGTTTTTTCTGCAGGTTGGGCACTTGATCTTCCCATTCTTGCCAATGCTCCTTTTTAAGCACACAATACAAAAGACGTGGAAGCACTTCAGTGATTTGGGGGATACCATTCTTTCAAAGCAGACAATGCATGTTAACTCTTCGGAAATCGAAGTGTACAGTGCGCTATCGACGGCATCAGAGGATCGCATCATCTTTACCATGTAGCACTCTAACATACGCCGCTCCTTATGAAATTGTATTGCGAGTGAGTACTACAAATAAGTAAGTAAATGGGCCCTGCTTGCTTAATGATGGCTAAACAGGACTGCGCATCCGCACACAGCCGTATTGTTCTTGAGAGCAAATAACCAGTCACGGAAATTGCCTTACCGAAAAGCTGTTTCGCATTGAGAAATAAACCAAAGCATTTCTCGGACAATTGGAATTGCCTTTGTAAATAACTTTGTGACACATGGGATAAAACCACACGATATCCGACCTCGTTGTGAAATGCTTCCTTCTAACACGACAATTTCAGGTGTTAAATATTACAACAATCTGCAAGCATAGCAATAAGCTGCCTCCGTTTAACAACATATCCCACATCTTATAAGCTAATATTCATCATATCTCTACACCATGCCCAGCCCTTTTGCAGTTGTCTAAATCGGAAATACTACTGGCAAATGAAGCTAATTACATCAGATCGTCCTCTTTTTCACATCGCAAAATGCACTCTCACTTAAGTCGTTAATTTGGCAATTAAAGTGGTTGCCTCTTAGCCAGTCTTAAGTCCCAACATTGGAGATGCCTATAACTCTCACAAATAAAGGCAGTGAGTATTTTAGGAAATTAATCTTATCTTTAAAAGATTATTTCCTGTTGGCATTCGGTTTAAGATGTTATTAGAGCCAGATAATCACCTGCTCTCTCATTATCATAATACTGCCGTTGAGAGAACGAATGGGCACTTACCATGGATTAGAAGCTATGACTCCAAATTTGGACATGTTACAGCTTTATGGTCCCATAATAACTACTAGAGTTGATATCAATTTGCCAGGGGGGGGGGGTTAAGAGTAGTAATTGATGTTGAAAGTTATTGCAACATGAAGTTTGAATATTACATTAAAACATTGTGCTATAAGGTCAACTGGAAATACATGTCGACAGACTAGGCACAGACTGTTAATTCTTGAAAGTGCAGTCAACAATAAGAACAACAAACTTCAAATTGTATCTAGTTAACTCTTCCTACATTCTCTCTATCTCTAATCATAACTACGTATATCCATATATAAGTATAAATATACATATATAAATATATATAAATATATATATATACATATATATATATATATATATATATATATATATATATATATATATATATATATATATATATATATATATATATATATATATATATATATATATATATATATATATATATATATATATATGTCGAAACTTAAGAAGGCATTCACCAAACAACACCACTCGTTTGTTATGTTGTTTTGTTATGTTGTGTTTTGTTTTGTTTTGTTTCGTTTTGTTTTGTATGTTTGAGTGTTGTGAATGCCCTCTTAAGTTTCGACATATATTTACATGCGGATTGTAACCATTTCGTTTCGGCATATATATATATATATATATAAGAGAAAAATAAGAACTATACTTCACTTAAATTATAGACTTTTCGATAAATATCTTCACCAGTACTTGAGTACTGATGAAGATATTTGTCGAAACGTCTATAATTTAAATGAAGTATACTTTGATTTTTTCTCCTATATATATTTATATACTATGCGAATGCGACTCTGATTCAACGATAAGTATAGATAAGTATATATATATATATATGTATATATATATATATATATATATATATGTATATATATATATATATATATATATGTATATATATATATATATATATATGTATATATATATATGTATATATATATATATATATATATATATATATATATATATATATATATATATATATATATATATATATATATATATATATATATATATATATATATACAGTATAATCCCGTTATAACGTACTCGGTTATAACGTACCTTCGGATATAACGTACCATAGTGGCCGGTCCCGGCAAAAGGCTCATACAAACCCTTATAAAAATACTCCGGTTATAACGTACTCGGTTATTACGTACGTTCGGTTATAACGTACCCTCTTTTTGACCCCTCGAAACAAATATATTCGGCTATAACGTACTTCCTTGCGGCTTTTGTTTTTTCCCTTTCCTAGTCAGTTGTAAAAATCATCAAAACTGTTACTATTACCTGAAATAGCTGTTTTAAGTAAGCATACTACTCGTGTACCAAGCAACCACACATTTGATGCAACTGTACATAACGCTTGGATTAAAAAGACTGTTCAGAAGCATTTTATAGACGTTTTAGACCCTACAGGAGATAAACATTATTCATGAACGTAGCAACTAACCCCAGGGACGCTGGAGGGGACAGAGGGGAGCAAGCGCCCCTCCTACCTGTTATTTGAGGGAGGAGGGGGAGAAAAAGTGCCCTTTTTTGAAATGCAAAAGAATCCTTTTCAGACATTGATATGGTACAACGGAGATACAGTCAGCTACATAAATTATATGATTGGAGGAGAGATATATTTGTATGATTATGAGAAATAGAGCCCTTGCTAAACGATGGAATGAAAATGTTCCAAAGAGGCGTCTTAGGTCCCAAAGAGGTGTCTATTCTAGTCGTTGCCCTTTTGATCCTGTTAGTCTCCTTGCCCCACTATCGTTCGGGGGCGCCTTATTAAAACTGCCCCACTTCTAAATTTTATGTTAGTCTTTCAATATCTTTCCATGTTTTGACGCTTATCTTAGCCTCTAGTTGTACTATTTCAATCTTTAAAAGCTACAGGAGCGGCCCAAAAGCATATATCATTCTATACTGTACTAAGCCTGGTATATTCCTTTTACTTCGGTTATAACGTACTTCGGTTATAACGTACCAAATCAGTTGGTCCCTTGAGGTACGTTATATCCGAATTATACTGTATAATGCAACAGCAACCACGCCTCCTTCATAATGCCGTGTCCAAACATAGCAATAATAATCATAATGATAAAGGCACACAGACCTTTCACAATCTAACCGCATGCTATTTGTGGCATTCTATAAATTAAGAAATTATCAGGGGCTTTAAAAATATAACTTTAAAACATGCCGTGCGTAGTTGTGAATTGCAAATTCCAACTTTAATGATTTAATATAACGCAGTTTTGACATGGTATCTTTAAGTGCGCTTTACAGTCTCTAAGTTCAAAACAAGCAATTTCCATTTAAAACTGAAAAAGGAATGCCTTCAACTGTTCTTCAATGTTTCAATATCAGCACATTGCATTGTTTTACCGCGTTATGAATGTCATTTCATGGTTGACGTCCCATCATACTGAATGATCTATTTGCAAGTCTTTCTTTAATTATCTAGTTTCTTATGTAAAATTATTTGATCGTAACAGCCCTACACTCTTGCTTAGTTTCAGCATGTCTGTCGCAAGGGTATAATTATGGAGGGGGTTCTGGGGATCTAGGTCCCTTGTCTTTTCCTCAAAACAATGAAAGTGCCCTTTTTGGACCATTGTGAAACTGTTTAATTCATTTTTTTGAAGTATGTCTGCCAGTAACCATCTTTAAGCGTAAAAGTAACGAAACCATTAAAATTCTTGCAATATTTCCTTCACCTCTATATCTGAAAAATATTATTCCAAGCTGTTCCTAGTTGTGCCCCTAGTATTTTATGTTGAGGAGCTGTGCCGCTCAATTGGCTGTTTCGGTGCCGCTTAGTTAGCTGGAATTAGACTATTATGTTTAATTCTAAGATGTTTGGACAACAAATGAGGCTGTTTTAGACATTTTGTGCTATTTATATGGGCTTTCCTTTCAAGTATACAAATAGTAGATTATATCTGTGAACTAGGATTGTGCTCTTCTGCTAGTATTTAGTAGCGAGAAAGAGGAGAAAGAGGAGAAAAAGAAGGTGAAAGAGAAGGAGAAAGAGAAGGAGAAAGAGGAGGGGAAGGAGAAAGAGGAGGAGGACTATTCTATGCCTGGAGACCTCCTTGTGGTGGGGAGCGGCATACACTGCCTTCAGGTTGATAGGGATTCAGTTCGCCGAGATTCAGAATTGGGGCATATGTTGATTACCTGTGGCAAACTGTCGAACCAGGCCCCTTCAGTGAAAACCCGTCTCAGCAGTTCAGGCTGTTGTTCTGCTAAGTAACTGTTGGGGGTAACAGAATGCCTTAGTGTAACCGACTCAGGCACCTCTTTTAAATAAGTGGCAGGCCGTCCACTGACCTCAAGGTCAGCCCAGTCTCGTTAGAGAAGATTTTAGTTCTTACAATGATACAGATGGCGCTTCTATATCATTGAGTGCTTGTCATTATGATTACGGCAAAGGTTACTTCCATATACGATTCCGTACGTTAGAGAGTGCCTGTTAGAGAGGAAGCTTATTCTGGGCCGTCGGCATAGTGAGGTAGGGTGGACAGTTCCTTTCCTCGCCGCCTTTAACTTTCCCAGTGTTGCCACCAGGCATCCATTTGCAGCTCAGTGGACTGTGAGCGAACGTTTCTACTATGATCCAAGGGTTCAGCTGGAACCATCGATGTTCCGCTCAGCAGTAAAGCGCTCTAACCAATCGGCCATTCCTCCTTGCCATTGCGATACGATCCAAAAACAGTTGCCTTGAAAGAGTAGGCATGGCCGAAATTTACCGATATTTTTTGTCAATTTTTCCAATCTTCGGATAATACAACGTCGACTTCATGATCCAGATGAACCTACCATAATACATATATAATACATATCAAGTTGTAGATATAATTGTAAAACCCATGAAAAAGTTAGTACGAACTGCATTTTTAATGTCTCTGAACGCTTGAATAAGCTAGCTAGGTAGACGTGCCCCTGCTTTAAAACGTATTGTATAAAAAGACTATGATTGCATTGGAAATATGCAAATATGTCCGATTTGCATTGAGCCTTGCTCACGGCACTGTTCTTTTCATGTCTGAAGCACTTTTCAGTGGCAGAATGCGTTTGGGCTCTGGTTTGAACGCTGGTTGTTTCTTCCACGGACAGTGGGAGGTTTGCATTTCTCACTTGACTCCCCGCGACCCGCCATGTTGGAAGACCAGTAAAAGTAGATGACAAACTGTGAGTGTTTACAATTTGCTTCTCAAAAACAAAGTGGATGTCTCTGTACGATATTCGACTGCTGTATACACACTACTTTTATAAGAATATAGTCCATAACAAGAGCTGAGATTTAAGAATAATTTAAGAATAACTCCAGCCTGAAGCTTGATCAAGACTTAGATTTTTTGCTTACTTGAGTTTTCTTTAGAAAGCAAAACAAGTGTGAGCTTCACTTATCGAGCCTCTGAATCACCGCACTACAATGAGGCTCAGCAACTCGTTGGGGAGTGTTAGTTACACACTTTTCACAATAAGAATATAGTCTATACGAGAATTAATGCTCAAAATCACTAAGATCTAAGAATGATTTAACAATATCCTTAGATTCAAAATAAAAAATTTAAGAATATTGATGCTCAGCAAAATATTAAGGCCCCGTTCACATTGCTCCGTTTTCATATGAAAACGCAGTAAAACTTATCCGTTTTTGCCTTGCGTACACATTGCTCCGCTGTAAAAACGCAGCTTTTTGAAAACGCTAATGAAAACGCATAAATCTGAAAACGATGCGTTTTGAAAACGATCCGTTTTCAGTGTGAACGCCAAAAACGGAGACATTTAACAACGCTAACAACAGCAGCAACATTTAAGGCTTGAAGGCGCCAAAAATGATATCACAGTGTGTTTCAAGATGGCTGACACTCAACAGATAATAACTGTTGTCCAGATTTTGTTAGCTGTGGCTTCTATTCGGAGTGCCATAGCAATCGTTGCAGCGCTGAATCAGAATTACACTGCACGTAAGAAGAAGATCATGGTAAGGTTTTTAATGGCTAATAGACACATTCACCAGGTCAGGCGCAATTTGATCGATAAGCGAAGATCCCAGTCGAAGGAACGTCGATTTTGGATTCGGCCTGGCAGAACAAGTGCTTGGTGGTCAAATATACTGGCAGAAAGGGTCATAGCAGAAGAGTGGAGAGAGAATTTTAGGGTATCCAGGCAGAGTTTTTATCGCTTATGCGACGAACTGCGCCCTTTCCTCACAAAGACCAGATCAAATTTTCGGATACCATTAAGTGTTGAACTTCAACTAGCCGTCACACTTTATTATTTGTCAGACGAGGCACACTATCGAAAGATTGCAAATGCATTTGGTATTGCTAGATCAACAGTTTCGACCATAATCAGACGGACAACTTTTGTTATCACACACATGCTAGGTGCAAAATACATAAAGCTACCAACAACGGTTACAGATGTGCAACAAAGCATTGCAAAGTTTTACTCAGCCTTTGGATTTCCTCAGTGTCTCGGAGCTGTCGATGGCACTCATATCAACATAAAGCAACCCGGAGAAAACTCCATTGACTACATCAATCGAAAATCACAATTCAGTTTAAATATTCAAGCTATGTGCGATTACAATTATTGCTTTACAGATGTCTGTGTACAATGGCCAGGCAGCGTTCATGACGCTCGAATTTTCGCAAATTCAACACTCAATCAAAAACTACGAGCGGGAAAGATCCCACCTTGCCCACGTGAAATAGTACCTGGAGAAAAACCAGTGCCGGCATTAATTCTTGGAGATCCAGCCTATCCAATACTCCCGTACTTGATGAAAGAATTTGGCAATGGAGGAAGCACCAGACAGGAGCAATATTTTGGTTTAATGCTTTGCAGATCTCGAATGGTAATAGAGTGTGCATTTGGCAGACTCAAAGCACGGTTTCCAGCCCTTCGTAGGACAATGGATATAAACTTACAGGAGTTACCATCTGTTATCTATGCATGCTTTGTGTTGCATAATTTCTGTGAACTGCACAAAGATGTTATAAGTAATGATAGAGTTTTTGCAGCAGTCAATTATGACAAGGAATTCCAGCCACCAAGAGAGATTTACAGGCCAAGATCAGATCCCAATGAAGCAGAAGGTAAAGAAATAAGAAGAGTCTTAGTTAAATTTTTTGATCCATAAATGAACAGGACAGTAAAACAAACACTATTTAACTCATGAGGTGTCCTAGAAAAAGTATGCTGATTTCATTATTATTACATTCTGTTACTATTACTAAATAAAATACATGCTTCAAAGGTGTCTTCTTATTTCAAAAGTCTGCTTCAGGTTCTTTGTCATTTCCACAGAATGAACTTCCAGGCCTTTGAAAGTTGTCAGCTATTAGTTGTGAGGCATATGGATTTTGTTGAACCCAGTTAGAATAATTTTGAAATGGAGTTTGCTGTTGGATGTACCTCAATGACTGAAAACCTTCAGCAATTGATCTGCCCAGGCTTTCCATGACTCCAGACAGAGTCCTCATGCTGTTTTTATAATCGTCATCAATTTCCCTCTGCTGCTTCAACATCTCTTTCTTCAGTTCCAACTCTTCTTTTGCCAAAGATAGTAACTGCCTATCCATAGAAACCTTTTTCTGAAGTTTCCTTTTTTTATGATTCTTGAGGGCGTCATCAAGTAGAGCCCTTCTTTTGCTGACTCTTTCGGTAGAATCTACGTCAAGGGAACCAATGGATGTTGATGTTGAAGAGGTTGATGCCGATACTTCCAGTTCGGGGTCAGAATCTTCTGAGTTGCCTTCATTGAAAGGAATTCCAATGCTTTCTTTACAAGAATCATCCAGGTTAATATTGGATGAGTCTATGCCATTTTGCAGCCTTTTTGTTGCAGGTGAACCACCCCAAATTTGTTCACACTCCTCAAAGTACAATAAAATAACTCTTCCGTGCCCACTTCTCCTTCCGGAATCAACTGCTGCTCTATATTTCAACCTGACTGCTTTCAGTTTTGTTGCTACTCTTTCCTTCGTGATTTCATCTGTTTGGTGTGGGTAATCTTTGTCTGTACCACCAATTTCATGATGCTTTCTCAAATATTCAATCATCCTTCTAGCAATATCGCAGTATTTGGCCGGAACACTTTCCCAGTCGACACCTTCCGAGAGCTTTTGAGCCCTGTAGTCAGCCGTTATGCTTAGCAACAAAGCGGCTTCGTCATCTGTCCATGTAAATACATCCTCCTTTCGTTTGGGTGGCATATTTATTTTTGACAGCAACCTCTTCTTGACTCCTTGATGCAAAATTGAGAATGGCCTAAGCTTATTCGCGTGTGGTGATTTCGCGCCAGTTTTATGGGTTTACAAAAGGATTCGTTTTGAAAAGGAGGCTATGACTGCGTTTTCGCTGGAGCTATGTGAACGCCTATCGTTTTCATAGCGTTTTTATTTGGAAATCGAGCAATGTGAACGGGCAGCGTTTTCATTTACAAAAACGGATAGAAATGGAAACGGAGCAGTGTGAACGTAGCCTAAGTGTCCCTGTAAAAGCATGTGTAATTGTGCATATCGAGATAAGGAGAAAGCTTTTGTTGAATAACAACAGGTTTAGACCACGGATATAGAAGACTTCGATTTATCTTAAAGAAGTTTGATGTTGCTGCGATGAAGCGGTGTGATGCCACAAAAGTAAGTCTTTACAACTTCCAGGTGGTTTCAATCATTTCGTTTCCTTGCGGATGAACTTCTGTATTGATCAATATTATCAATTCTACTTTTGCTGTAATATTCCTTATTTATCCACTTTGTGGGAATAGATCTAAAATTAGCTAAAAAGGGGTAATCTCTCTTAACTTAGTGTCTTCAGTTTCAGTTTTATATTTTACGTATTAATTGCAGCTGTATTACTTCCAATTTTTGAAATGATGTTAATATCAGAAATTATAGATGAATTTCATTAGTCCAAATATAATTCATGGGTTTTGTTTTGTGAGGGATGTCGGGGAAAGGCCCTAGAACCTATACCAAAGCTTACACCACTGTAAAGGAAGATAGAAAAAATGTAGTTAGAGGGTTCAAATTAAGTTGTTGATTTTGAATTTGAAACAAGACGACTTGTAGGACTTTGGGAATGAAGAGGAGGGCAAGATGCTCCACGGTTGATAATTGTTTTGGAATAGAAGGTGCTTTGTGGGATACAGTTCGTGGATTAGGTAGCATAGCTTGGAAAGGGTGTGATTGGGTAGGGCTTTTGGTGGTTTGAGCATGTCTTATTGGATCAGGGATAATGTTGGTGTAATGTAAGGAGCAATTTCCATGAAAATATCGATCGAAATTAGATAGATTTGTAACCAGACGAGGATGCGAGAGAGAATGGAGATATTTGAAGAGGTTTGGGTTGTTGATGAGAAAGATGGCTTTGGACTGTACTTCGTTGAGAAAGGACAGAGAGGATTCAGGAGCACGACCCAAACATGGGAGCAGTATTCTGGATCAAGAGAAGGACCAGTCTGGGATTTGTATATAGTCAGTGACTGAGAAATGAAAAGAAGCCAAGGGACGGGCTCTGTATAGGAAACCAAAAGATGCATGTTTAGCAATGGAATGAATGTGTGATTTCCAAATGAGACTGGATGAAACTGAAAGACGAAGCGTGTGAAAGAAGTTGACAAATTTCCAGTCAATGACCTTTCACGAAAACAGACGAAAAATCTTGCCAGATGTTTACATGGAATAACAGCCAGTGTTGTGATCTTGATTGATTCGAATAATGTTATCCTTGCTCCGTTTCTTTATATTTGTCAAGGTGTTTCGATCGCCTGAAGTGAGTAGTGTAAAGTGTCGTGAAAAGTTTCATACTCTGACGAACGAGTAAGAGAATTCTACTATAACAGATTTCTACAGATTCTAAATCACTTCAATTGAAAAAGGATTATTTTCTGAAAGAGTGTACGGGGTTTAACTTGAGTTAATTTACCCCCCCCCCCCAATTAGAACGAATAAACAATCTTTTAAAATTGATGTAACTTCGAAGAAGTTCTTTATCTGCGCTTCCGCATCGGTGCATAATTAAAAGTAAAAACTAAATAATATGGATACGCCTAACAAGACAAACTGTCCACTCTGTTCCACCGGGTTTTGAAATGTCCACAACTTTTGCGAGTTTGAAACAGCAAAGCTTTTTTGTATGTGTCTCCGCAATGACGCATAATGTAGAACTAAAAACAAATCGCACGGGTACGCCCCATAAGAAAAACTGAAGTGTCCAGCCTGTAAAATCGTAACTAGTAATCAAATTGAAATGTTCTGAGCCATATTTTGAAATGCCAGCAAATTTTGCAAGTTAAACGTCGTTTTCCTGGCCTTAGCTTCTCGAATATGTGCGAGAGAAGAAGAGTCCTGAGTGAATCTGAATTGAAAGTACACGTTTTTTTATAAGAAACCAGTTTATGAGCAACCTAGTACTAGACATGCAAAAATTAAGAAACTTTTAGAACTACAACGAAAGAGTTAAGAAACTTTAGAAATCTCTGTGCTATTTCAAAGTTTGGGGTTTGTGAAATATATTTCCTCCACGTATGTAACAAATGTCAACTAAAATAGATTGTTTGAGAAAGATGTGAGAAAGATCCTTTGGTTGAGAGAAGATATACGCATCTTTGTGACAAATGGCACATTGGAACCATTACCAAATTCAACGCAAAACTGAACCAATCCTTTTCGAGGACCAAAGTGAAGATTATATAAGTTCACCAAAATTAACGATGTGGACATGAGGTTGATTTAGAACCGCACTAACGTCTTTTGTTTGCTATCATGCTAATATGTTTGCTATATCTATGTGTTTTATATTGTTTTCAATGCAATCTTTCTTCATTAAATTAAGAAACTTTTAAGAAACTTTTAGAACTAAAATGTGGCCTAAAATTTAGAAACTTTTAGTATTAGGTCTTGGGCTAGGTTTCTTATAAAAAAACGTGTAGAGGAGGTATAAAATCAACAGGATCGAGAACTAGAAGTGAAAGAAAACTGACAAAGTGAGAGGAAGAAAGGGAGAAGTTTATTGCACATAGAATAAGAAAAAATTGAATAAATGGGTTGCTCAGATTTTTGACGGTTTGGGCCCATATCCTAAATCTCAGATCAGATGTCCCAGGTCCCATACCACTCTAGGAATAATGTAGCAATGAAAATGTTCCAACCCCTTGTTCTCCAACTGCGAACATTTCTAACTTCGACTGCAGCTCTTCAAAGTGTCAGTTCAGACATATATTCTTGATAATCTATTCATTATATCAGTGCTTCTGCTATTCTAAGATGTTTCAGTCGTTAAGACATGAAATAGTTTGAAAGTTTACTAAAGCTACACTTTAATGTAAAAATGATACATTTTAGACTATTTATGAACTAACTGACAAAATAAAATGAGCTTGGATCTCCAAATAGCATATGAAAAATTAAAAATAACTCTATAATGCAATATGAGGTGTAGTTGTAGTATCAGCTGTAGTTCTTTTGTGATGAGTTGAAAAGGAACCAGCTAAAGACCACGGAGACAAAGCTTAGAAACACCATGATGGACCTTAAGAATGCAGTAAGGTACGTAGTGTTCGAAGGTGTAAGCAAACTTTTTACATCAATTCTTATTAATATCTAGCAACTCTCAGTCATCCGAGCCCTATTGCATACGGTCCTTAAATTAGAAGAGAAGTTCAGCCTCCTTTGATCTAAAAATAAAATGATGATACTTCTTCCCTTTTGAGCTTTGCTGCTCTTGAAATTTTGAGGTTTTTGTTCTCGTTATGACCAAGGTTTTTTGTAATGTGCAGTTCTAAAAACACTGTGTGCAGTTCTAGAGAGAGAATTATGCAGGTTAAATTGTATATCTATTAGGAGAGAGATGCTAGTTAAAGTAGAGTGCTGTGTATATATTGCCATTTCCAACAAATTTGACAACACAACATGCATACTTTCAGTGCTTGCTCGTCAGGTGCATGGTGTTTATGCTTATATGAATCAAGGGTTATTCCTCAATGTAGTCACCACGAGAAAAATGTGCAGTTCTAAATTTTCCTTAAAAATCTCTGGTTATAACAGTATTAAGTGCTATACAAGAAGGAACCTTGAAGCTGAAGATCAGCTCTGCTGAAGGCAAACTTAAAAAATGAATGAACGTAAAATAAAATGAAATGAACTTGATTATGAATCCATAATATAAGTTTGCTTTTCAGATAAATGCTTTGGGATTGTCAGCAAAATAAGCAGCAGTAGCTATGCCTACAACGCTCCTCCTCCCTGGCTGTAGCAAATATTTGCAAACGCAAGCAAACCTTATTGTTTTCCTGTAAGGGTGGAGACTTGAAAGCAGCCGATACGTTGTTCGGAGTCGGAAAATCAAATCAAGTTTTCTATCATTGTAACTGACATATCACATCGCTTGAAGGAATGGCAACTTTTCCAGCACAGACAATAACAATCCAGCCTGGTCAAGGTAAATTATTCATACAGAGAATGCGTTTCAGGTTTAGGCTTAATCGTGAGATCCAGACAGGAGATGTCGAGATGTTTTTGTGATTTGTGTCCTGATCATATTGTTACATTATGTCCATTTGCAGAATCCATCAACGCTGGACTTTTGGGAAGCCCTTAAGTCTTATCAGTATGTGGTATTTTAGCATGCAGCAAGTAAGAGAGACATTCAAGGTGATGATGTTAATTGTTGAGATCATGTGTTGGCGGTACTTTGGGAAATTGCGTGTTACAAATTAATTTCCATGACAGTAGGATGTTTATGCTTCATGCTTGTGCATATTTCTATTTTTTCTTCTAGGCAGCATTAGTGGTATAAAAAAGTAGTATTTTGCATTGTTTTTTATCTTTAGATCTTTATAAGTACTGATTGTGGGTGGAATGGGGATCCTGACTGCAGAATATGACCTTTTTCGACGTGATCTCGAGTGTGCACGAGCAGAATGGTTAGGTGTGCAAGTGTGCACAAGGTCTCAAGTATGCAATTGACTTTTGGCTTTCAAAGTAAAACGTATTTAGTTATTTTCTGTTGTTTTCTCACCATGAAAAATTCTGCATCAAGCAGCACGCATATCAGATCAATTTGCACTTCATTATTATCACTATGATATCTGGAAAATATTCAAATCAACAAATTACACCGCACCCTACTACGCCTTTCAGCACCATGCCACGCTCATTTCTGTGTGTGCAGTATCAATTGAGACAAAATGTCCTGAGTGTGCACTTACCAAAATCTGCAGTCTGGATGGAGGAAATGCCAGTACTAATTGGTCAATTTTGCTACATTGGCCTCCTGGCTTCCACCAAAACATTCTCACTTTTGAGGACTCTGCCCCTCCACATAACAAAGCTCTAGAGTAGGGCTGTCATTATATGTTCTTAAGTGTACAACCAGGAATTTCGAGAGCAGGAATGTGATCCTCAGAAAAAGTCACACTAGCAATTGTTTCAAGAGGATATAGCTTTGAATAGTATTTTCAAATTTGGAAACAGAAGAAATAATCCAGGAATTTTCATGGTTTCATTGCTGTCAAGTTAGATAGTGATCAGAAGCAGACCTACTTAACAAAAATACAGTAAAACTATCAAAATTATCCAAAAAATACTTATGTCCTTTAGAGGAAAAGGCCACTGATCTACACCCCAAAGATCTCCTCTTTAGTTGTATGCCTGGTTCTCTGTGAATAGATATACTTTTTGTGCCAACAACTATATGTATTAGTTGATTTTTAATATTGATCTTCTCAGCCATTCCACGGAAATGATGTACCATATCTGTTAGACATGAGTCACACTAGATAAGTATGACAAATTGCTAAATTTGTGTGACATGGATGTATCATTTCTGTGGAATGGCTATTCTTTGCCCATTTACGCTTTTCATTTCATTGATTATGTACTTGCTTTTTCAAAATAAGTATCTATTGAAAACTGGCCAAGTGAATGGATGCAGCCTCCATCTCATGATTATGTGCCTGCTAATTGCCCACCTGGCTTAGAGCACCTTGCTGTTATGCCAGAGATTTTTATACAGCAGAAGTTGAGCTGGATGGAAAGTAAGCTGATACGGACATTTTTATCATTTTAATGCCCTGTATAGTGTAAATATTATTCAGCATTCCAGGCTATCCTTTGTTTCAAGTTACTGACTGGATTTTGGTCGCTGCCAAGCAGGAAATCTGTGACACTTAAATGAAAATTTGTTGTATATATGATTAATTTGTATGGGAAGCTAGCATATTCACATGCAGCAGTTTCTTGTGGCTTAACAAATGTTACATGACTTGCCATTGAAAGAAAAAAGTCAAATATTTGCTTAATTTGCTTAGATACTTGAATGCCAATGTTATCATCTATCTTTACTATGAGATGAAAATCTGATCTATTTGACTGAGCAATCTGTTCTGTTTTACAATATGGCATAGATGAGCTTGAATAAGTAATTTGAGAAGTTTATTCTTCCATTATGGTGAAATTGATCCTTATTCTCACCATTTTGTGCAAAAAATACACATGGAATTAGCCAATATTGAATAATATGTTCTTTTGGATTTTTTGTGCTGTATGTAAACATCTAGTAGAATTCTGTTGCTTGGCCAGTTGCTCATGCCAATGCAATGAGATCATTCACAAGATCAATATAGACTAATGAGTCTGTTAGTGCTTGCACAATTTTGGAAGACAATCCATCATATCTGTATTTGTAGTATACCTAAAAATACCTGTGTGAGATGCCCACTATGTTTATGTTCATCACAGTTGTGCTTGACTTCTTCACCAAATGGAAAGTAAATGAGTTTTTTGTTTCACTTAGTATGCTGTGGATGTGAGGCAAATCAGAAGTATGATATTACTCATCCTGAAACTGGGAAAATGCTGTACAAAGCCATTGAAGGTTATTTGTCTTTTATGCTTCTCTGTGGCTGATTTTTAATACATTACATATGTCTTCAAGGACCCCAACTCTGTTCTGCTCTTTTAAACCACTGACTTTGGGGTAATAAGCATAAGAGAAATGGACTTGCATATTCTATTTGTTTTGTCCATTCACTTTTGTTCTATTTTTGAAGTATTCAGTGCTGCCTAGGATACCTCATTAGGTCATGCTGTTGTTGTGCTTTGAAAGTTAGAAGAAGCTGTTGTGTGTAGGGTGTCTACTGTGTCAAGAAAATCAGGGAAATTCCAGGGAAATCTCTTGAAGAACACAATATCAAGAAAATGTAATAGAAATCAGACCTTTTTGATTACTAGAGAACTGTCTTGGAATGCTGACTGGCCTACAAAGAAATTTGAAAATGCTTCTCAGCATAGTCATTCATTCTGGTGTGGAAAACATGTGACTTCCATTATGTGTGTTTCTCTGCATAATTCATGGCTCTGTTTTTATCACAGGCCAACAACACATTCATCCAGGTTGCAACACTGGGTGTCAGGTGCTCCTCACATTAGTCAAGAAATTTATTTATTGTCAGGGAATTATCAGAGTCGTGGGGAAAAATCAGGGAAATCCATCTAGTTGATTTTATTGATGCCCTGTGCATGATAGTTGACAGATGACCTGTGCTTGGCTCTCAATTTTATACATAAATAATTATTACTTTTATAATGTTTAGATACATCTTGTTGTACCCGTGTATGGTGTGAAAATGCACGCCCTTTGGAAATGGGTATCAGTAATGCCCTTGGACAGGAGGTTTTGCATTTTGTAAGGCCATTCCATTGTGCTGGGGGCATATGCTGTCCTCCATGCATGGATGAAATTCTGGTATCAACCCCTGATGGCAGATCTTTAGGAAGCGTCAGACAACAGTGAGTTTTTACTTGTTGCTGCTTTTTGTTTCATGGCTTGAACTAATTCTGTCTTTGTATTACAATACAAGGAGAGTAGAGGCTATGGTTACTTGAACCCCCTATATGACTTCATGACTCAACAAACTGTGATGTATAGTATCTGCTGTCCTTGACTAAAGCTTCATAGTTTGTGTGGTGTTTGTGTGTCAGCCTGCTGTTTCTGAGAGAATTCTCCTTGTTAGGGAAATTGTAAGTTTCTATTATTTCGCACCAAAAACCTTGGTTAAAAAATTCTCTTACCGGTAAAATATTCCCTTTAGGAATTCATGCTGTTAGAGGACTGGTAGAAATTCTCATCCTATTCATTACTTTGAATTAATTATAGAATTCCAAAAACACTAGCCAGCTAACATCTGTTAGACCTGAGCTTCATTTTTTTATGTAGTCAGCAGTTAATAGTTGATTGTCAGATTTCTATTTTGTTCTTTACATGTAGCGTACCATAAGCTTAGGCATAAATGTGCTTTAAATTTTTTCAGTGACTTATTTTGAGTGCGGAATGAAGATGTCACTAGATATAGAAATCACCTAGTTTCCCTTTTTTGGTTTGTCATTCTTATTTTATTGAATTAGTGCCATCAATGTTTGTTCCCCTCTATCTGTTGTTCACATCTAGATTTGCATGGTGTGTTCCAAGTCTAAATATTCTTGATGCTGGTGGTGATGTCATCTTTAACATCAAAGGACCTTGTTGGCATTGCAAATGTTGTGCTGAAGTCCCATTCAAGGTTGTTTTTAGATTGCTATGTATTTTTATATTCAGTTCAGAAGTATGACTGCTTTTACTTATCTGCCCTTTTTTAGATCCTTTAGTGCACAGAAAGGCAACTATTAGTGGGATATAGCACTATCATTCTTTTTGCACAGGGGGGGCTGCAAACCTCCCCCCGCCTCTCAGTGATGCCATTCTTGCGTTTAGAAATGCTCAGTCTCATTTAGTAAATTATTTCTAATTTGGTAAGTCATTTCACTCAGTAGTGTTCCTAGTTATACAAATTTATTTGGCAGATCGTTAATTTAGTGGGGTATCCTTTTAAAGGTATTAGCTAGAGTATGGCATTGCCCTGGCACTGATCCATAGGCAAAATGGGTATCAAAGGCCTCTAAAATCAATTTATGCTCTTATCCAGTCATAGATAATTATACTTCTCTACTATGCAAGTTCCCACTTGTCATTCTCCCCCATAAGTATGGTACCATTGACTGTTAGATTTTAAAGTTAATCACTATACTGTTATCGTTCAAATAAGCGCCCGAGCGCTTATTTACTTGTTCTGCTTTTAAGGGGTGCGTATTCGAGATGGGCGCATATTCGAAAGGGGCGCTTATAACATATTTTTCGAAAAATAAGGATTGAAAATTCAAGGATCGATGTTCTTTTTCACATTTTACATCTCTCGGGAGAACAAAAGTCAAACACGTAAACACCTGATAAACAGTTAATTGTTACTCTACAAAATATCAATATCCTCATCACTGCCGTGGTCTTCATCGACGATTTGTTCCTTAGGACAGGCATCTGCCGTATCGATTTCATCAGGAACAAATGGGACTTAATTGTGTGCTTTAGGTGTTTACAAAAGGGTAGATGGTAACGATGCTCTAGTTGGACATGCACCGATTGAAATTTCACAACTTTTAAATCATTTTCTAACAACTGGAGAGGATGAAAACTACTTGGAGGCAGAAGTTCTCGGAAAAAGAAAAAGAGAAATCAGCTTGGTCGTACCATCCAAGTATAAAGCAACAAACAAAAGCAAACGATTTGCTAACATATTGCGGTAGAAGTTAGAGGAAAAGAAGAAGATACTTAATATTGGGATATAGTGGACGCTGAATTTAAGAAGTTTTCTGATAAGAAGAACAAAAAAGAATAAAATTTGTCAAAGAAAAAAGTGTTATTCTTTCTTTTCCAAGGTGTTCCCTTCCCTCTATGCAAGATATTAACTATTTTAATCGATTTTCTCCGTGAATAAGCGCCCGCCCTAGAACAAAGGGGCGCTTATTCGAGAGGGACGCTTATAGAAGCATTTTCGTAGAAAGGGGCGCTTGTTTGAACGATTACGGTAGTCTCAAATGATATGTTTCATTGTCAAGGTTTTGTCGCTAGGGAATTTTATATATATATATATATGGCTTTATTTTGATATACGAAAATACAATATTAGGATTCATTTATGCAGTCAGTTTTATTGTAAGTTTTGCCACAGTTATGAACAGAGTCCTATTTACTTAAAAGCCCTTGCAACATGTCATTTCTAGAACTGCTAGGATAAGCCTCACATGACATTAATCATCTTTAAAAATTGAACAAGGAGCTTTACTTTTTCTGTAGATTTATGCACCAGGTGAATCTACAGAATGTGGTGTCATTGCCAAAAGATGGACTGGAGCAGCAAAGGAATTTTGTACAGATGTGGATAATTTCAGAATTGCATGTGAGTCTCACTCTATAGACAATACAGGAAATTGTTTTTGATTTCTAACCTCTGACCCCTCTGGTAATAAAATGAGCAATCTTCCTGGTATAGCACGAATGTTATATATATATATATATAATATTAATTCGGCTAAGGCTGACATAGGTAAATACTAAGTCGTGAGTGGGCTACCACAATTGGAAAATTTATTTTGGCCCCAGTGCGGATTCGAACTCACGATGTTTAGATCAGAAGACTCCTGTGCTAATCAATTGCGCCATCCAGGCACAAAAGAATAGCGGTGGAATCTTAAGGTCATTCTATCGTGAGTCCCTCAACGCATCATATATACTACATATATATATATATATATATATATATATATATATATATATATACATATATGAAAAGTCTGTTGGTACTACAGAACTTCACTATAGCACGAAAAAGCGGGAACATTGCTTTAGCATACTGAAAGCTTTTTTGTCCGACACTCGTCAGAGTATGAAACGTCGGATAGCGACCTATATATATATATATATATATATATATATATATATATATATATATATATATATATATATATATATATATATATATATATATATATATATATATATATATATATATATATATATATATATATATATATATATATATATATAATGCAGTTACAAATTTAAAGCACACTACGGGCAATAAGCCTTACATTACGATAGTGCAGGGAGCATGGAAGTGCATTGCAGCCCTGCATTGGAGCAGACATTCACATATATCCAAACACAATTTGCAGGGCAGCTCATCTAAGCTTTCCACAGTATAATGGCCTAGCCACACTTTCAGTTGACCAGTACGCAGTCACAATTGCACAACTATTTCCATTCTGGTGTCTTCCAGGGTGGAAAACCCTGCCTCTCCCTCTTTAGATTTGCTATATTACTTACTTTGAATGTGGTTGGTTTGGCTCTCTTGTTAGTGCGACATTTGTAGGTGACAATGTCCTCCAGAAATGCCATTACCTGTCAGTGACAGGTGCATATTACTTTACAAGATCGATACAATCACTCATGGCACTAGCGTTGTTGTTGTGACTACAAGGTTGAACCTCAAAATCATTTGACATTGCTTGGGAAGTGAATTCTTGTATATTCGTAAGAAAGTTAATTTCATCGCTATGCACCAATTCTTTGGTTCAGTTGCATGTTTGCCAGTTCAAAGTCAGGCCAAGGAAGCTTCTCTGCATATCTGCTACTTAGTTTGTTATTTATTTATCTATATCTTCACTTTTTCTCTATGGCATAATGCCCATTTTCTGTTTTTTTTTCAGTTCCAGATAAACTTGATGTTCGATTGAAAGCTGTTCTCCTTGCGGCTTGCTTTTCGATTGTAAGTACTTTCTCATTTTTCGTTAAGCTTGCGAAAGTTCTGTTTACCCAAGAGCTGCTGTCGGTCATACAAATAGTTACCCTGCTACCCTCAGAAGCACGGACATTGAGGGAGAGTGTGTTGTCATCAGGGAATACGACCTTTTTTTGTAATGGAGTAGGGTGTTAATGTATGTTAGACTTGATGAAATTTATGCTGGGGAAAAAAGCGTCCCTTTCTTGAAGTTCACTATTGCATGAAAAAGTGAGGGTTTAAAAACAGTGACGAGCAACATTTAGATAGTACTAAAAGAACAATCAGGCGTGTCCAGGCGAATTCGTTCTGATCTTCAGCTCTAGAAAAAGGAGGAGCTTTTATAGCCAATAGTTATTATTTAGAAATAGCGCATATTAATAGACATCTTAAGAAACCGAAATGAGGAGAGGTCAAAGGAATAAACTGGCATGCATGAAGTAAGCTGTAAAGTAAGAAGTCCTGGGAGATTAGACAAGACAGAGGTGAGCATAGAAGAATTCTGTGTTGAGCTTGGTACGAGCCATAAATGTAAGTAACTCTCATGTTTGAGCTGAGGAGTAGACGAGCCGAAGATTGAATGAGCTCGTATCAAAATATTTTATTTTTATAACATAGCCTAGTCTAAATTATGTTGAATTATCGCACGTCAGTGAAAGACCTGCATCCCTAACCTTGGTCTTTTGGTTGTCTCTACAATGCAGCTCGCCACTGTTCTCATTCTCAAATTTATAATCAAGCTGCAATTCCCATCGATTTAATGAGCATGCTGAAAGTCACTCGTCAGAGTATGAAAGGCTGATAATGAAAGAGATGCGAATTAAAACCACTGTTCTTCCTCTCATGTGATTTTGATATGGCAGAATCATTATCTGATATTTCGTGCTCTGAAGAGTGTTAGTCGAAAAGGCACTTTCGATATGTTGCAATATGTTTCAGTTTTTTGTGTAGCATTTATGTGGAATAATGTATAGCATAGTAATGCATGGGTACTGCACTGATATCGGCGAGGTATCGTGGTGTTTTGGTACCTGTTTGGTCCTACAGGAGTAACCATATGGAGAGACCTTCATGAACTGCTAATTCAGAGATCAATCTGATTTGCTCTAGGCTAGCCCGGCATACAATATGGAACAAGTCTAAGTATTTATTAGTTAAAGAGATTTGTGTGTATTTAAACGTATTTTTGTAGCTGTATTTTAATTTTTTGTCATGTTACCTGTTATTCATGTTAATGGCCATGGAGTTGTCATGACATCTTGCACTCCGTGGTATCGTTCCTGTAGTATTGTTAAGTAAACTGTATGTAGTATAGTACGTAGCATGTAATTGTAGTAAATTTTCAAAATGAATAGAAAAAAACTGCTAATTTGTGATTTTGTGACAGTTAGTTTTGATTGGAAAAGAAGCAGACATGATGTATGATGTTAGTCAGTCCCTAATTGTCAGTACGCCTTGTGGATTCCAGCTCACACCCTTAGGAGATGTATTTCCCAAACAGATAGTTTAAACTGCTACAGCACATCACCTGTATACCCTGACAAAGCCAAGACATGATATGCCCCTCACTATTTGACTATCATTTCTTTTTTAGGATCTACTCTTTTTCGAGAATTCTGATCAGTGAGAGAGAAGTACAGTTGTAGCTCTGACTTACATTCATCTACATATATATGGTATATTCGATTGCCTGTCCATGTTATACCAGATTTGCACTGAGGTCAATTAGTAGCAATCATTATCAATCACTAGTGATTTCTCGTCTTCCATATTATTATTTTATGTGCGTGTATTTTATTCTGGCACCACCAGCTTGCAATATAATATGTTTGCAGTATACATATATAATGCTCTGTCCGAGGTTTTACTCTATCAGATGATTATAACAAACTCCTGGTGCCACTCCAATATGCATTTGAACGATGTGATGAATGGCTTTACCGTCTTCTGTTGCTTTACCACCCATATACTTCAAGCGTATGGTTTGGTTGTAATGTAGTCTCTTTTCACATAGACTTATGTAACAATTTTACAAGCAATAACAGCAAATTTTGTAGTTAGTATAGTATACATAAAGTGTACCGTATTTCCTTGAAGATTGGTCGTGTCTTACCTTTTTGTAAAAATTTTGTTAAAGTTTCGATACAGTAATAGCCCTCATAGAACCAGGGTTTGCCGCTGCTTCCGAATCGGCTTATTTATGAAGGATTGCCCTGTTTTCAAGGAAATACATTACGTATACATTTGCGCGTATGCAAAAAAGACAGAGTTCTTTACGTAGATTTGTAGATGCGGCACAACGTTACTTAACTCTTTTACCCCCCACCCTACCCCCTTTAATATTGCCCTGGTAGCATATTGGAAGGAAATATGTGCGCTTCAACTACTGGACATATAACGCTAATTTTGAATTCTAGTTTTGGTTATATCAGAACTATTGATACCAAATGAGAACTGCAATTGCATTTCTCGCACTTGTAATACAGTATACGAAGGTGGTCCGCATAGGTCTATCCAATTCAATTGAAAGTAAGTTACTCGCAATTACGACAAACTATTAGGTAACAACACCCCACTCATATGCCGCATTTTTGGTTGATAATTTGTGATTTAGAAATTAATAGCAATAGTATTTGCTTTTAAGTACTTTTAAGTTAATTTCTTATCATTTTAATACGGTGTACTTATGTATTCGTTGCACAGATACCATGACTTGATAGTTATTACTCATTACAGCTTGATGTGTATATTTATTATTGGCACTTGTATGCCTCGGTATTATGACATCTTTTTACTCCTTCTGATTTTGGGATTGTCACTAGTGACATAGAAGATTGACGTCAAAGATTATCATTTGCGTAAGTGGGAAACTTGCTGATGTATCAGATCAAACTCTTCAAAAAACACTTTTCTTTCTAGACAGTTAAGGAGGGACTCTCTTCAGCCTTTTGGCTGACTTTCAAATATCTTGCGTACTTTCTGCTAAATGTTCGACATGAGTGTCCCAGTGAATCAACAATTCTTATGGGGCGTTTGATTGTCTGAATCACGGCCTACTCATAGAAAAGCTGGAGGCGTATGGACTCAGTAAGTCTGCCCTAAAACGTGTTCATTACTATGTTTCAAATAGGGAACAGCGAGTTGAGGTTAATGGATCATTCAGTACTTGGCAGAAATCTAGGAAAGGATCTGTTATAGGGCCCCCCTTATTCAATATAATTTTAATGACCTTTTCTTTTTGCTGAAGGAAACTGAGATTTGTAATTACGCTGATGAACCAACTATCTATATATGCGGTCATGAATTGGAACAGATAGTCCCAAGCCTTCAGATAGACGTTTAAAAGCTCTCTTAGTGGTTTTTTGACAATAAAATGAAATTAAAGTCTAATAAATGTCATCTTCTGGTTTTTTTGAGGGTAAAAAGTCCCGATGTATCAGTAAGCAATTGTCAGACTATAATAACAGAATCAGTCGAGGAAAAACTTTTGGTTGTAACTATAGATCAGAACCTTATCTTCAGATGACGCTAAAACGGGTGATGAAGTACATTTGATATAAGACGTAGAGTGGCTACAGCCACCCGGCTCCGTTGCCCATGATGAAGCTTCGTTCTGATCTTCTTAGCAACTTTTGTCCACCTGTGATTTCAGGAGACAAAGTCAGACCAGCGCTCATCTTAGTTTTGCTTTCAAAGTGTCTAAACATTCTCTAGCTGACTATGGGTTGTGGGCTTATCCCCTCCTCCAACTCGATTAGAAAAGAGACGAAGTATCAACAGTTATTACACATTTTTTTATATGCAACTTCGCTCAAAACGTTGTTCGTAGAGTTCCTCAATTTCGATTTCTTTTAACTACATTTTGTAGCTAAAAGTCCCATAATAGTGATAACCAAATTGTGCAGATGATGAGATAGTTTTGAGCGGTGATAAGCAATAAATACGTCGAGTAAGAAAATATATTCACATAACTTTTGCAACAGTATTTACTTTAGAAGAAGGGCCACGACGAAGAACATTGTAATTCTTTTCAGTTCTTTAATTTGACCTATCTGGAAATTAAGACACATCCATACTATCATGAATGCTAGACATACTGTTTTAATTTAGACATTTCCATATTAGACATAAACTTGAAGAACGTTTGGGGACAATGCGTCTCATCATCAGCTTATGATTGAAGTTTCAGCTGCGATGTCAGCAGCAATCATTAATCAATGTTCAATCAATAATAATCACTAATCAATGTTCATTGAGTCAACTCTGTAGAAGACTGATGGTGCTCACATTAAGGACATTTGCTGATCACTTCTTAAGAGCACCGCCCACTATCCTATATTTTTGCCAAAATGTGCTGCGATAAATTTTCTTTACTATTAGGTATGACACTAGTGCCTTGAAAATAGCACAAAAGCAGACAAATTGTAGGTGTCAAGTGGTAAGACAGGATACTATAAAAACCATAATTTCCAGCAGAAACCCTTCTATGAAGCACTTGCTAATGGAATTGAACACGAGCCATGCGAATCTGACTTCAAAATAAGAACCAGCTTCTTAATTTTCTGTTGCTATCAGTAATAGCAATATTGGAAATGGGAATTTCTTTTAATCTTTTCTTTATTAGCATGAGTTTCTTGAATTGTTTTGGCCATCCAAATGTTCATTACTGTTACTGTGGATCCTTATAGCCAAATACACCCTATCTTTGTAAAAGTCTCTTCTACTGTTGATTGTTGACTTCATTCTTCGACGTGATAAATGAACTTGATTTCCATGACAGCTCGACGATATTCGTTAGTAAATGACCAATGAACATTGCAATAAAAGTCGACTACAAATGCTGTTGTAGAACTAAACAATGCTCTGATTCAGAACCGTTGACTGTTTAACGAGGCTTTTTTGTTGCTGTTTTATCAAAAGCTGCGAGAAGAACATTTGTCTACCCCGGCAACATCGGTTGAACCGCTTTTTATACTTATTTGTATGCTTAATATCTTAATTAATAAGAAGTTTAGAAAACTATCAATGTCTTTTTGTAGTTTTACAGTAATTTATAGCTTTAATAGCTAAGTATTCCCAATGCCAAGGTGCAATATACAGGCCTCCCAAAATTTTAGGCTTAGCATAATTTTTGGTAAATTGGTATAAAATATAGTAACTGGGTATACATTAACGTAAAATTTCATAGGCATTGAGCTCAAGAAATATTTTTTCCATATTGTATCCGTGAATAGATACTTGTAGAATAGAGCTGTACTTGTGTAAGCGGGATCTGAGAATTGATGTTGAGAAATTATGGTAATAATCCCCGGCACAATAACTCAGTTTTGTGCAATTTTAGATCAACACAAGATCAGATTATCTTTATGGGGGATTCATTCTCTTGCTAGTGTGCAAAGAAAAGAGAAGAAAAAGAGCACTTCTTCAAAATAGGAAGGCTGTTCATAAGACATGTATTTCATAAGCATTTTGATTTACCTGCAGGAACATAAATCCCGGGGTGTGTGGGGTGTAAAACCCCCAATCTTCATCCAGTCAGGAAATTGAAGCCATAGACTTCAATTTTCCAATTGCCCTGAACTTTTCAGATTGCTGCGTTAGCCAACTAATGTTTCAGGTTCATTCATTTGAGTCATAAATTCAGTTTTTGCGAATGATATAACTTTTTCCGATCTGGTTCCCCTTCTCAGTATGAAATTCGATGATGAAAACATGAACATTTTATTTTCTAACAGGGCATTCTGCGATGTTTTAGAGGGCGTTACCTCAAAAGATTATTCTTGGGCCAAGCCCCCACACCCCAATCTTATGACAGCTAACTATGAGAGATTAAATCGACACATTGTCTTTGATCCATTGGCGAAAGTTCTTGACATGCAAGAAGTTTTTGTATTTAGTTTCTACATAAACACAATCCTGTTCAGCTGTCTGCAGGCCTGCCTTGTAACAGTAAATTTTTGTAGTGACCGTTGATAGTAAGCAATAGTAAGTGTAGTGTTCATCAAAGTTTGGCCTTCATACAAAATGATAATTGACCCTTTGTCAGTCGCACTTTTGAGCTCTTCACACCCCCAGAATGTCCTTCAGTTTACGTCCCTGTTTACAGGTAACCATTCTTTTATGTTATTCATTACTATTCTTTGCTCCTAGTTGCTGGTTGATTTCCTTTTTCTACGTGGTTGTTTGTTTGTCTCTCTCACTTTGAACCGCATTAGTTTCAAGCCTCTTACCATAAATGGCACAACTTAAATCAACATATATGATAAAATACCGCATGGGTTCTATAAAATGGTATGAAATTGGGACTGCAGCATAAAATGGCACAAAATATGGTAGAGAACTGGCATAAATTCATAAAAGAATCTAGCATTTGCAGCCTAGCAAGAGCATTGCTTACGTAAACGTAAAGGCCAACCAACGTGTTGATAAGATGTATGAATAGCGGAACAGAGTGCACTTAGAAAAGAACGACCTCATACTGCATATAATGCTACAATTGACGTAAGGAGATGGCTGTGACGTGATTGAGTAAGATTGCCAGTTTGGATTTTTCAAATGCAAACTCAAAATCTGGATTCTTAAGAATCTTTTGGCTTTGGGGTGGATTTAAACTAAGCCGTAGCTGTGTTTGGATGTATCAGAGCTTAATATAAAATATTTTCAGTTAATTATAGAGAAAAGAGCTCATCGATAGTTTATGACTTAGCAAACCGGGCTGAATTTAACGACTGAACGGAGATAGGTGAATTGGTGCAGAAGTGGCTTCAGTGGCAGATTTTCGTATATCTGTAATGGGTAGCATAGGTGGTACAAGTGCTGATTTTTCAAAAATAGATTTGCCGACTAGCTATATTATAGTACCTAAGATAATTACCCATAGCATGACAAAATGTTAACAAACCTACTTTTGAGATAGGACATTTGCCCCCCCCCCCCATACTTCCCCTAGGATCTGCTACTGATTCCTCTAAGGTTGCTATTTTGACTTTACTCAAGCTACGTGCATAGCAGTAAATGACTGTAGATTACTTTTTCACAGAGTTAGAATTGGTGACCTAAATTAAGATGCAAAGAGGAACTTAATTAACGTTTCTGATAGGTTGCCTATTTAAGAAAAATTTAAGAATAATGCAAGGCTCATATTGGCCAATTTCAACAAGGTCGAGATTTTTCTGCTGATTTGAGATGTTTTAGAAACCAAAACAATAGTGACGTTCACTTGTCCTATCTGGAACTCGTTACACTATAATGCAACTCAGCAACTCTTCGGGGAGTGTCAGTTGCACATTTTATTGTAAGCTTATAGTCTATAAGAGAATTAATGCTCAAAAATCGCTAAAATTTAAGGATAATTTACGTATACTCTTAGGCTCAAGATAAAAAACTTTAAGAACATTGATGCTCTGTCCTCCGTATTGTTTGTTAGAATGGTAAGGAGTTATCTCAAAAGGTAGAAAAAGGAGATTCTGGCATCTTGGCAATGAAAGACTAATCGAGGAAAACTTTGCAAAGTTTATTCCCAAGCTCGATACTAGAGGACTGAGAAAAGCTTTGGACTTTATTGAATCATTGATCTCGGATTTGAATCAAGAGCCCTGCTTGAGAGTACCAAACAACAAAACCTGATATTGAAAGAAAGGAAACTGGAAGAGATATGGAATCAAAGAAACTAAGAACACTTACTTGGTACCTAATTCGAATAACTGTTGCATCCACAGTAAAGAAAAATTGTATGTTTTGCAATATGCATATCAATTATAATTATGGTGGGGATGTTTTCAAATGATTTAATACCCCGTCATGAATTAGCACAAAAATTTGAGAACCCGTAAAAACAAGATCAATAAATTTCATGCCCCTCCAAAAATTCTTGCATCACTGTACCCAGCATTGAAAACTGACCGTTTCCTAAGTTGCATAATGAAAAAGGTGATCTTGAAGGTTATGGTGAGTATTAAAAATCTGTTTAACACAGTTTATTGAATAATTTTCTACATGCCATGCAAACGAAAAGTAGCGATCAGGAAATTAATTTTCTTGAATGCAATAGCATTCCTGCGTAATTCAAACTTATTTGTGAGACAGATAAGCTCTTCCAACCTAGAACAAGCTTTTGTCTAGCAAATTTTGACAGCTGCCATAGCGAAATCGCCAAATGACAGGCCAATCAAACAACACGATGACAAGTGAACAAAAGAAGCCTTTTGGCATATAAGAGAGTGAGCTCTTGCCCATCTTATGCTGCTTCATAGCCTTACCAAGATGGAGAACAGGTAGGTTGTATCATACATACATTTTTGTATTCAGGTTAGCCTCTCCTATTATTTTTTAGAAGGACCTCTTCCATGCAAAGTCCCCAATGATGTGCCAAAGGATCGAGGCATGTGCTTGTACTTAATGTCAACAGCGTATTGGGTTTTGCTAGATCACAATTTGGAACGTGTTTGGCCTTCCAATGCTTCGGTGGTGCCTGGAAGCCAAATTTCTAGACCCTCTTAAAATAACTGCTGCCTTCATGTTCAGCTATACTTTGTCCAAGAAATCTGTCTAGTTGTATAAGAAAGGAAAGCATACGGTCGCAATGTATGCAAATACTAATGGTGTAATTCTGCTGTAGGGTATACAGTGCTTTGCAATAAGGCCTAGCCTTTTCAATGCACGCATCTATCTTAGATCTATAATTGGATACACTTTTACCAGCATTGTCTCCGATCTGAATAGGCTTGCTCCCAGTGCCTAATCAAAGAATATTTTCCAACACCACTGTTTCTAGAAAAAGCTATAAACGGAGGGAGGTCCAAGGGTCTGCCCTTAGGAAAATTTTGCAAACCACGCCCTTCAATTTGCCCGAAAATGATACCACACATGGTTGTCAAGTTAAAATAAGCAAAATACCTGGCTTACAACTTTATATTGCCTTTATCTTTTTTATTTGATTAGTTTCTGTTGCTCATTTAGCAATTATATGGTGTTCTTTACTGTCGAGTAGACCCCTGCCCCCGAAACTTCCTAGTTGCACACACTTGTGCTAAAATAGAAAATTCTCACCAGCTACACCCAGTGAGCAGTTTTTCCATTTTCAGTAGTGCACGATGTCATTTGCAATCAGAGTTTAATCTTTCTTGGATTGCCGTCATTGCAAGAAATATAGCGTAAAATCGCCGCTCAATTTGCATATCATACAACTACTACTACTACTATTACTAGTGATCAGGACATTCGGCTTCTCGAACGGCTGTGGCGGTATAACATAAACTCTACTAAAACAGATAGATCTAAATTATGACATACATTAGATGCTGGAGTGGTGATCAATCCCATGGCAAGCACTGCAAATTTTACGTGCATTGTATTATATATTGCAACATATTTTTCAACCTATTGAGTATTTTGTTGCTTTAACTGCAACTTATTGCTTTAAGCACGAATAAATGATGATGATGATGATGATGATGATGATGATGATGATGATGATGATGATGATGATGATGATGATGATGATGATGATGATGATGATGATAGTGATGATGATGATGATGATGATGATGGTGATGGTAATGATGATGATTGGGGTGAAGTATAACAATCTAGCTAAATTTTGCCCCCAACAACTATGGTTTGGTCCTATCATGTCAAGTCCATGGAATAACATTTCCCTATTCCATCTAATTGGTTTCGGGATAATTCCATGGTCAATAGAGAAAATTGCCATCAAGTGTTTGTCAGCAATGTGAAGAGCACTAGCATGACAATAAAAATTTACTACGAATTAACCCATGAGAAATCAGAAGAAAAGTTGCTTGATGTTATATCAAATAAAACTTTATCTTTTGTAAATGCAACAGGATTTGAAAGACATGAAAAGTGAAAGTACGAGAAAATAACCGACCCGAGCGGGATTCGAATTCGAGGCCCCTGAAGTACGCGGTCGCGAGTTCGAATCCCGCTCGGCTTGGCTATTTTCTCGTACTTTCACTTCTTAAAATATTATCTGTTAAAACGCATGCTACACCCCTTTATAAGAAAGCAAACCGTTTGCATGCAGCTTTTGGCTGCTTATGCAGTTGTTGGCAACAACTGCATAAGCAGCCAAAAGCTGCATGCTCTATTTCCTTTGCTCATTATATGGATTCTAAAAATCTAAAAACCTGTTATGAAGTCTTTCACTCTTTCAACGTTTAACTATTATCCTTTGGTATCAGGCCCGTAGCCAAGGGGGGGCCGGGGGGGCAAGGCCCCCTGGACTTGTGAAATTTGACTGTGTCCCCCTGCAGAAATGAATTATATATATATATATATATATATATATATATATATATATATATATATATATATATATATATATATATATATATATATATATATATATATATATATATATATATATATATATATATATATATATATATATATATATATATATATATAATATATATATGTAGTGACACGTAAACATTGTAACTTAGGCTATTTCTCTCTCAATGCCGATTTTCTTCTTTTCATTCATTCTCATTCACAACATCACACACCTGGGATATGACCATACGTCACTCCTGTCATCAAACACCTGGTCATTCCTCTTCTGTTGTTCTCCACGCAAACATCGCCACACGAATCTATTCAACAATATACTAACAACAACCTAACCCTTCCTTTACGTAAATCATGTTTATTTCGGGTTGTTAAATGTTATGTATATATCACTGTAATTTGTAATGTATAGTCAGTCAGAGTAGAGTCAGAGTACCGTCAACAACATCGTCTCCTCTCTCTGCCTCAGGAGAAAATTGAAATTTTCTGACTTGAAAAATTTTCTCAGCATTATATCAACCTTTCTGTTTGCACCGAAAAAGGAGAAATCCTGGTTACTCGCTAGCTACTGATTGTATATGTATATGTATATGTATATGTATATGTATATGTATATGTATATGTATATGTATATGTATATGTATATATATATTATATATATATATACATCGATACAAAGATCAGCAACAACAACATGAACACCAAGAACACTAGTCAAATACTTAAATATAGACGTTTAATTAAATGTTAATTAAGTTCTGAAATAATAAAGGGCGATTGCCTTTCTAACTTCATTCAGTTGCTCTGACGATGGCCGGATAAAGGCCGAAACTAGTTAGCGCTGATGAAAAAGCGCAAAAAGATCAACTTGATGCCTATTCCTTGAAAGAGTTTCTGCCCTCTTCTACTTGTGCATTACTATATATATATATATATATATATATATATATATATATATATATATATATATATATATATATATATATATATATATATATATATATATATATATATATATATATATATATATATATATATATATATATATATATATATATATATATATATATATATATAAATTATCTTCATTCGGCTAAGGCTGATATAGGTAAATATTAAGACATAAGTGGGCTACCACAATTGGAAAATTTATTTTGGCTCCAGTGCGGATTCGAACTCACGATGTTTAGATCAGAAGACTCCTGTGCTAATCAATTGCACCATCCAGGCACAAAAGAATAGCGGTGGAATCTTAAGGTCATTCCACCGTGAATCCCTCAACGCATCTAGGGCATTCTCTATGTTTCGGCATATAATGCCTTCTTCAGAGCCAAGCGTACTACATTATCTTCATTCGGCTAAGACAATTGATTAGCACAGGAGTCTTCTGATCTAAACATCGTGAGTTCGAATCCGCACTGGGACCAAAATAAACTTTCCAATTGTGGTAGCCCATTTATGTCTTTATATATTATATATATTGGCAGTGACCCCTTTGCAAATTCAAGCTGGCTACGGGCCTGTTTTGTATGGATACTTTGTGAAGGAGGTCCTTCGGTACGGTTAGCAAGATAAATCATCTTGAAAAGCCTTACAATCTGCATACAAAGCTGAATTTTCGGACTTCGAGACATTATTGGAAAAAGAGAATTCTGTGGCGATTCATGTTAAGAACTGCAACTGCTAATAATTGAGATATTTAAGACACAACACAACCTCAACCAAACAGTCATGAAGGGAATATGTGTTTCTGAAAGCAACCAATATGATCTTAGAAGCGAACGTCCTATCAACTTTCCAAGACACCAAACTATAACGTTCTGGAAAAAGAGTGTCTCATTTCTTGGTGGAAAGTTATGACATGAGCTGTGTCCAGAAACAAAAGAATGTGAATGTAAACCTCAGTCAATGTAAACGCGCATTACAGCTGGAAAGAATAATGTAGCTCTCATTTATGTAGGTGCTACGTGACTCAGTTTGGGTTCATTTGATAGAAACTGTAGTTCTGAAAGCGTAAACAGAAAATTTCACTCGTATACTTTGTATTTTCGCATTTAATTTTATGCAGAGACTTCCATTTTGGACTAATAACTAACTATAAATACTTATCTGTAAAGTAGGCCTAAATTAGCTCAAATACTTAGCTATACTATTTCAGCCTACCGTAAGTAAATCGATTACGTATTATATTACATAATATTATGTTATATAATATGATATGATATGATGTTATATTATATTATATTATATTATGTTATATTATATTATATTATATTATTAGTTTTAGTCAGGGGAATTTTTTCAAAGGGGTGAGTGTAAGCACGAAGCAAATGGAAAGAAAAGGCAAGCAATTTTAATAACGAAAAGTTGCTTTGTAAAACGAATGCAATTATTTTGGATCTTATACAGTTTTGCTGTATACTTGACAAGACTAAAATCAAATCAATCAATCAGTCAATCAATCACTCAATCGATTATTGCTGGTTGCAAATGATGTGGATTTCGCAGGTTATAATAGCTATTTTTTTCCGTAAAGCTATTACAACCTGCGAAATCCAAATCATTTGCAACTACCGAAAGTAAGAACAACAATATATGACACAGAAAATATTTAGTTTAGAGACTGCTCCTTATGATCCTCACTGCCCAATAGTCTGAAAGACATTATCAGATACTATTGAGAAAAGAAGTTTGCAATGGTACGGACATGTCATGAGAATGTCGGACAGAATATACCCTAAAAAGGTTTTGTTATGGACACCACAAGGAATACGACCAGTTGGAAGACCTAGAAGAAGATGGATTGAAGGAACACAATGGGCGTTAGTGAGGAGGGGTACAATATTACATGATGTGCATACAGAAGGACGGTATGATGACCGAGTGGAGTGGAGACAATTCATAAGGAGCTCGACAACTGACAGATAGACTACTATCTACCAGGCGGATGGTTATGATGATGATGATAACGTATAGCACATAACGTAGAACGATTAACGCATAACGTATAACGCATAACGTATAATGCATAACGTATAACGCATAACGTATAATGCATAACGTATAATGCATAACGTATAATGCATAACGTATAATGCATAGCGTATAACGCATAACGTATAATGCATAACGTATAACGCATAACGTATAATGCATAACATATAACGCATAACGTATAACGCATAACGTATAATGCATAACGTATAACGCATAACGTATAATGCATAACGTTTAGTGTATACAGATATAACATAATAAATCAGCAAGTCCAATGAAATATGTTGAAACCGAGTCATACTATACGTGCAAGTGCTTTTTCTTGTGCTAACACGCAGTGGTGTACCTTGACCATATTGAGTGGGGGAGGGGGGTGTACAAACGTGAATTTAACGACGAAAATTCGGGTCTTCCTTTTCAACGTGACGTGTTTTCTGCAGTTATTTTGCTCCTAAATTTGACTGTTTTATCATTAAGGCTTTTGCTATTAAAGAGAATTGCGTTCATTCACCCACTACGTAGCACATCTAGGGAATTTATCTAGGGGATTGCTAAATCTGTTTTGAAATTTTGAAGCTTATCAAAGGTAATGGAGCCACAGTAGCCCTATACAGGACTACAATGTCTAAAATGCTGCTTTAGGAGATCTTTATACATACTTTGGACAGTAGCTAAAGGGAGAAATTCTTTTCTACAGCAAGGCACCCCTTTTGCTTTTGATACTTTCTTGCACATATTAGCGACGAGGGTGGCTCCAACTGAGGTTTTTGTTGACTTGACTAATTTTACTTTATTATCCCCAATGTGAAACACGGTTTATTTGCTTGTTTAGCTTCTTAAGTTGTCTCGTTGTTCCGATAAACATTCACTTACTTTTTATTGCATTAAGTGCAAGCTTGTTACTTTGGAGCCAGTTTTCGAGATCTTTCAAGTCTGCATTTATGCCCCTATCGATATCCGGGGTGGAAACAGATGAAAAACAAATACCAGTGCCATTCGCTTTTTGGAGAAGTAACCTAGTTGCTTAATTAAGAAGGAAAGTTAAGAAAAGGCTCAAAAAGCCAGCATTTGTAATCTCTTCTAGCGAGCTTCGTTCAGTCGAGGAACATATTAGTCAAATACACTAAAATTCATGGATCAAGAGTAAACTTAATCACATACGTAGATGATAACTGTATGCTTAATCTATAAATAGGACATATTTTTATTCTATTCTTGTCTCCTTAGAGCCAATGTGAAGCATGTATATTTTCTTCTCATCTCGTATGCAATCACTTTACCAGATATTGTAGTAGGTATGCATTCAACAATCTAAAAATTTGTTCTTCTCGCCTACTTGTTTATGTTTTTATGACCATACATTTGCCAGAGCAATTTGTTTTTAGATTGTTTACTACCCATCGCTGGTAGGACCATCTCGATTCCTCTCTTAGACCAAATGACAACGCGAGTATTGAGAATCAGTTAATGATCATTGTATAGATAATATCTGTGATGTACAACTCTGTTAGTACTGTACGTAGTAGATGTAGGGGAGAGGGGGGAAAAGGGGGAGATGAGGTCGATAATTTCTCTTTTCATTTCATTTTCAATGTTTATACACGAAAAACCTTCAGCAACAAAATTATGGAATAACTCATAAAAGAAATTTCCTAATTACATTTTACCGATAGTGAGGTCTTGTGCTATAAACCTATTTCTGATGCATCCGATTCTCTTAAAATTGAAGCAAGATAGTCCTAAGGAGCCCCCAGTGTCTCATCTCGGTATCTGAGAAGTGTCTAATGCTCGAATGATTACAGATGTTTCTAAGCGTCATTCCGTTAAAGGGCAAAAACCACATGTCACCTGTGAGAGGGCCTTCAACAAGATCGGTTGCTTTCAAGCCAATTCGATTGCGACAACTTTGCTTGTTGATGACACAGGAGCAACAAGTGAGAAATCCCAAGGGCACACAATTACATGGGATGAAATAGACAAATACCTACATAGGTAAGTGAACATGAGAGATCGAACTTCTGTCAAATCTCTCTTACCTAAATGCTGCAAAGAATGAATTCAGGGAGGATGTAATCCTGTCATCATACCCTCTGGCTATTATGTGATATCATTTTGCTTATAGTAGTGTAGGTTATTTTTGTTAATAATTTTTAGTTTAATATGATTGAACTATTAGAGATTATAGCGCAACGCTTTATCTCGAGTGTGTTACATGGGTTACATTCACCTTGGTGCTGGTCAAATACTATTTGGTTTTTACGAAATTCATTGTGTGTAAAATGGTAATTATGAACGTTGATGTTTAGATAATGATTTTTGCGAAAAATTCTGCAGTTCTTACATTCAGATACTCTCAACCTGAATGCAAATAGTTGAGAAGCTGTTTGTTCTCTAAAGACTTGCGTTTTGTAAAATAGTTCGATGGAATTAGTGATTTAATGAACTTTAGTAGCTAGCCCTTGAGTCAAATTGGTTATTAGAAAGAAGAGTATTACTTCTGAATCTGCTAACACTCCTGACAAGAAACTTATTGCTAGCACATTGATGAAAGGAATTATCTTTACAAAGGATGCATCGATAGGTATTAACAAGCGTACTGATTATGCCTCGTTTTCAGCCTAGCTTGCCGTTGTGCCGAGGAGGCGAAGATGCACCAGTTCCAATATTTTGGTATACGCAACTATGGCTTGTGTTTCGGTGGAAATGTTGGAGATATCGATGGCAGTATGAAGTCACCTTCATGTTTTCAAGGCATTTCTTACGGCCCTTGTGATGATACTAACAGTGAAGAATGCGGTGGCAAGGAGACAACAGATTACATTTATGCACTCAAGACATCTGGCATAGGTAAGCTCATTTCTTACAAGAGACCGTATATATATGAATATATATATATATATATATAAATATATATATATATATATATATATATATATATATATATATATATATATATATATATATATATATATATATATATATATATATATATATATATATATATATATATATATATATATATATATATATATATCTATATACAGAGTCCAGATAAAGTCACGGCTCCACGGTTCTGAGCCGGAGGAAGATTTTGCTTTCTATGTCGTATATGAGGAAGGTTTAGTTTTTTGTATCAGCAATCCAGTTTCAGCAAAATTTTCGATAATGCGAAATCGGCTGTTAAAGGTACAGTCCTTCTACAGTAAAAATTCTTTGAGACATATACAATGCAGAGTTGAAGAATTTTGGCGACTTTTGATTGTCTTAAAACAGGAAAGTTTATGATGAAGATTAGGCAGCCGGAGGAAGGTTGGAACTTTTTCTGGACTCTGTATATATATATATATATATATATATATATATATATATATATATATATATATATATATATATATATATATATATATATATATATATATATATATATATATATATATATATATATATATTATATATATATATATATATATATATATATATATATCCATAAGCTTTTCTTTTTCGATAAACACAAGTTTGTCAGCTGTTCCTACAGCACAAGGGATGCATTCTCATTGAACAGATAGAAAGCGTTCAATATTTCAAGCAGTTTTTGTACTTGATCTATGCATGTTTTCTTTTCAATGTTGCTATCAAAGGATCATATACATGTAATGACACGTAAGCTTCTTGTCGCCTATTCTAAATCAAGCAACTGCTACAGAAAACTCATCCAACATAGTAATATATGTGCAGGAGGTACGCGGCATGGCATTTAAATTATGCTGAAGATATATACGTAAATCATATTGATTTGAAAGTCATTATTTTTGTTGAATCACAATTCTTGAAGTAGCTACATAGTATTGGTGAATTTTTAAATCTTTATAAAGAATAAAGCTTGTATACTATCATAGACCTGAACCGCTATCTTTGCCTATAGACGTTGATGGGGGTTATTCTGAATGGAGTCTATGGTCTGGCTGTTCCGCGGAATGTGGAGGTGGAATAATGTCAAGAACAAGGGCTTGCATAAATCCAAAGCCACAAGGGCAGGGAAAAGACTGTAGTGTTCTGGGAAATGACACCGAGATCAATGAATGTGGTACTATGCCATGTCCAGGTAAGTCATGTCCGGGTAAGTCATGTCCGGGTAAGTCATGTCCGGCTAAGTTAGCGACCATAGTTAATGTAAATTGATAGGTAAAATTGAGGGAAGGAAATATTGAATGAAC
Organism: Mastigias papua; assembly: GCA_964019165.1. Classification (NCBI taxonomy): domain Eukaryota; kingdom Metazoa; phylum Cnidaria; class Scyphozoa; order Rhizostomeae; family Mastigiidae; genus Mastigias; species Mastigias papua. The sequence goes on along the minus strand of OZ025270.1, from coordinate 10,938,957 downwards.
TAAGCCAGCACTCAAATCCACCCGCATGCTTTTTGTGTCGTGTAACGTAACGTAACGTAATGTAACGTAACGTAAAATAATATAACGTAACGTATTGCTTGCCTGTTCTAATGTTGGTCGCAAAACCCATTCAATTACCGACTTTCCTATTCAGATACATTTTTAGTTTTAGGTAGTCCGGAGTTTTGGATGCAGAACAAAATATGTACCCTGCTCTACTGTGAAAAATTTCATTTTTTCTATTTAAAATTGCCAAATCTGTCCTTTCATTTAGTTAGATAGAGTAACACTTTGAATACCAAAGCAAATTTTAAAAAGATTTTTAACTATAGCAAGATGACTCTCACATGTGGTACTGATGATTTTTTGAAGATTTAAGTCTATTGTACATATTTAATTCTATTGTACATATTTAATTCTATTGTACATATTTAATTCTATTGTACATATTTAATTCTATTGTACATATTTCATAGTTCATATTTCTTGCATGCATAGTTGCTGAGCATCCCAGATTTATTGCATGTAAAAGCGGAGACATTCTATAGCTTACTGATTATACTTTTTTGTCGTTCGACAAGTAATTTCCGACTATCTTCGCATTTCGTGTGATAGCAAAAGTCTTTAGTGCCAACTGACCATCCAAAATTTAGTGCAATTTCTTCATGTAAGTCTTATTTAGTTCACAAGATAATTTTTTTCTCATAGTAACTGGAGTTTGCTTCGATTCAAAATAGTGAACCCTCTCTCTTTGAAGACTCTAGCGAACCTTAAATTTATTATTTTATCTTATGATTAAAGCAATAATTGTGCTCTTTTGTTAATAGTTGATGGTGGACTTACTGAATGGAGCTTGTTTGGGAGTTGCAGTAAGACCTGTGGGGGAGGAGCCATGAAAAGAACGAGAAGTTGTACCAATCCTGTACCAGCTAATGGCGGCGAAGATTGTATTGGGCCTAGAGAAGAGATTCAAAATTGCAGCATGGAAGCATGCCCAGGTTTTATCAATAATTCATAGTAGCTCCCATGGAGTTTTGAATTGGTTGTAACAGTAATATGAGCCAGTAGCCGAATGGATAGAGTGTTCGCCTTATGTGTGGAGGTTCATACGCTTCTGGTCATAGTTGGGACAACCAACAGCAAATGGATACCTGGTTACAACACAAGCAGGGTATAGGCCATGGGAAAGGGCTAGTTACCTCACCTTACTAACCTAACGTTCCGGTGTAAACGCCCCCTCTGGTAAATGCTCTCCAAGTTATAGAATCTGTTGTGAAGCTAAAAAGCTATGGGATCAACATTTACACTTTTAATAGCAGCAGCAATGAAAATTAAAATGATAGAAATGTAGTAACTGTGACATTAGGATATGACGATTGATAGTAATCACTGTTGAGACTTTTCCCTTTCAGTTCATGGTGGATTCTCTGACTGGTCGAAATTCGGTCCGTGTTCTGTCACGTGTGGAAAAGGTGTTCACCACAGAGAGCGATCCTGTACGAATCCTCCACCCTCCAATGGAGGAGATGACTGCAAGGGAGATTATAAGGAAACGGCTGAATGCAAGGCTGGTGGTTGCCCAGGTGAGGCCATAATAGCAGAGATATACCTATTTTAGGGGTAAGCCTTTGAGATAGAAGTGAAGTCTTACTGCTGGTTGAGGTTGATACAAAGACAGATACTCATAAATGGCACCTCTGTGATTTTTCTCCAATTAGAATTTCGCACAAAGTAACTGAAAAACTGAGAAGATATAACTATAAAATTAATAGTTTATAATAGCATTATGACCTCAAATGTGGTTACCTGGTTCAAAGTGAATGAGGCTCACTCACAGCATATTGAGCAGCTGCTAATGTTGCAATTGCTACTTAGACCTTTGTGGCCTTATAGTTAGCCTTACTGTCTTGAGTGTGCATATCGCACTGTTGTATTGTAGATGAATGAGAGCATCACACTAGCATTGTCTTTAGTGGTTTATAATCTAAAAATAGATATGCTATTTAAATTCCCCATTGGGTGCTTTTTCATCTATAGTTGATGGAGGATATGGTGACTGGGAAGCAACAGGAAATTGCTCGAAAGAATGTGGAGGAGGAGAACAGCTATACACTCGACTGTGTGACAATCCCAGACCAGAAAACGGAGGAGCTAATTGTTCTTCGATCGGTCCAGATAGAGAGATACGGGAATGCAATATTCAGCCATGCCCCAGTAAGAAATTACTTGATATTCCATTGATTTAATATCTGAATTTTCGAATTTTTGAGCCTCTCCATTTGAAATTACATATCGGTCAATGCTAGGGCAAAGCACTCACTAACATGAAATCGAATCTCGTCCCTTCTTCTAACAATATTTTGAAAACTTTTTTCTCACCGTCTTTTAGCTAGTCTTTCAATGTTACACCAGTTTATTTCCCATCAACTTGTTAAGTCTGTGGCCTTGAGTTATGCTCTTACTGATAATGGGTACAGAATGGGTACGAAAAGTTTGCATGAATAGTTTGCTAGTATCGAAATAATTTAGCATGGGCTCGTGTTGAAATGAGAATTATCTATGATAATATGGCTCTTTTTCTCATCGTTTCCAATACAAGAAATGAATGGATGATAACAATCTAAGTAAGAGAATTCTTTCCTTTTCAGTTGATGGGGGCCTTTCAGATTGGACAAAATTTGGCAATTGTAGTTCAGCATGTGGTGTTGGATTTCGATTTCGCACAAGAAAATGCAATAATCCTGCTCCGCAACATGGTGGCAAGGACTGTGAAGGAGAATTGCATGAGACGGAAGACTGTCATATTGAGCATTGTGAAGGTAGTTATACGTTCAATGCAGTTATAGGCTCAATACAGTTATTTCGAGAAAATCATAATACTTTACTAAAGAAGTGGATAATGTGGGGGTTGTAGGGGCTCCAAAAACCGTAGAACCGCTAAAATTTTCTGGCGACACCAAACACCCGCCTTTTAAACCATTCAAAGCTGAAAATCGCAAGCAGTTAATCCCTATGTACCTCACCTAGTGGGAGAAGTATCATGAAGTCGTTGAATTACCTAAAGCCCTGGCCAAGCAATTCAATTTTCCACTTGATGTTTCACTCGACAAAAAATCGAGTGGAAAATCCAGTCGTTTGAGCACCTTGTCGAGTGAGTCGAGTGGAGTCGAATCATATCAAGTGGAAGTTTGATCTTCATAAAAAAATCGAATGAAAAAGCTTTGTCTAGTGAACATTGAATCATTCGACCCCCTTGTCGAGTGAGTCAAGTGAAAGAGCATGCGCAGTAGCGTGTCTTTGGGCAGGAAAACATTTTTGACGGGAAATATTTGTCAACTGGTCGACACTAGCAAAACGTAAACATCGAGCGAAAAATCGAATCGCTTGACCACGTATTCTCGACTCTGCTCGACTTAAAAATGAAACGTTGCAGGGAAATCGAGTCAAAAATCGAGTCATTTGGCCTGGGCTTTAGAGAGATAATTTCAATAGGCCATTTAGTGTTGAAAGCTGTCCTCGCTGATTTTCCTACAAAACCCTGTCGTACCGCCAATACATTAAAGGAACAAAGACTGAAGAATCCTAAAAAAATATTGCTTATGCTCAAACAGGGAACCTTGCTTATTTGAAGTCCACGAAGCAGTCATCTACTGGATTTGGAGGGATTTCATCAAGAGCAACGGATGGCCATAGATATTCAAACTACTTTGCTTTATCTTGCACTCATACAAACAGAGACCAGAATCCTTGGTGGAGAGTCGACCTTGGTGCTAGACATGTTATTGGCAATGTGAAGCTAACGAATCGAGGAGACTGTTGCTACAGTAGATTACGAAACGTGGAGGTGAGAGTTGGTGATGTAGATGCCCCGAAGATGAATCATTTGTGAGTATCCAGTGTGCATTTGTAGGAAGTTTGCTTGTTCAAGCATATGGCAACTTCTAAATCACCCACAAGTATCTTTTATTGAGTAATGACTGTATTGTCAATACTAATTTCATTATTTTTGTAGCTATTACTTTTGCCTTTTCCCATTCAAGTATATAACCTTCTAGGCTTATTTTTGCGCAGGTGCACGTATTTTGCAGGAGTGTTTGGAGCTGCTGAACGTAAAACATTGTCTTGTGCAGTACCAGTGATTGGCAGATATGTCTATATATCATTAAGGGTGCAAGAATGGCTCACTCTCTGTGAAGTGGAGGTTTACTCTCCAGATCCAGGTACTATGGGCAAAAATGAATTTAAGCAACTTTTTATGGTGGTACTTGAAAAGCGGTAGTCTCGGTATTAAAAAATCAAAGTCCAAATCCTTGTAACCCTGATTGTCTTTCTTACGAGAAAGTAATCGTCTGGGGTCAAAAATATGTATCTTATATAGAGCCAATTTCCAGGTTACAGAAAAAGTACTCAGAGCAGTCTCATTTCATTCACACTTGTCACTATCTCTATCTACTTCCAAGCATCTTAAAGTACTCAAATATTCCGATACTTTTGAACATAAACTTCTGACAATAATGTATGACGCTGTCAACAAGACTTCACCACAATAATTCTATAATTTCTTTGTTTTCAATTCATCTATTCATCGTTATTCCACTAGGCAGGCAAGTCAAGGTGATCTATACCTGACTGGACAAACAGCCTCCAACATGTTCTTAAATCCCTGCGTTATCTTTACGCCAAACTTTGGAATATGCTACCTGTAGAACTCAAAAATGCCCTTTCAAAAATATCCTTCAAAAGAAAATTAGAAAATTACTTATTGAAAGGCTAACTAATTTTTGAACTGCATTGATATCTCCCTTGCATTTCTGTATAAAGTACTGAAGCTTCTATTTCAAACTATTGAAATTCACCAAAATTCATTCATTTTCCTCCTCGATCAGTTCAACTATTGAGGTAGCTTCTCCTTTTTAGTAATTTCCCGCATGCAATTCCTTTCTGTTCATTTCCTTTTTGTTATTATCAATTTATTCTACTGATTTTGCAAGTAGATTTGTTCTTTTCTTTTACTTTGTATTATAAACTTCTTTTTAAATTGTATGTAGCGGAATTTAAAATAAGCTGAAATTGATCTGAAAATAGGTTTTCCATTCTGGCGGAACAACTTTCTATTGTAAAATTCTATCTTCGATGCAAACTGAGGGAAATGGGTTATTTTTCATAGTGACACATACTAGAACTATATGGTTTGACTTAATTCTCCTTCCCAGCCAACCTTGCAAGAGGTAAACCGACCAAGCAGATATCAACTACATCACATGGACGTTCAATTTTGGCTGTTGATGGGAATACTGCTACGAACTATCCACGTGGAACCTGCACTCATACAGATAAACACAAGAGTCCATGGTGGAGAGTTGATTTAGGCAAAGTTGAACCTATTGGCAAAGTAGTTGTTACAAATAGAGGGGATTGCTGTTCTGAAAGGCTCAGAAATGTTGAAATTAGAGTTGGAAATACTGAAGATAGTCTTACCGGAAACGAAATGTAAGCGCTTCGTTTTTAAAAATTGTACAAGTTATGGTACAAATGAGCTGTTTTTAGTTGAAGGCACGTTCTTAAGTCCAAGGATAAGAGAACCCCATAAGTTATGAATCAGATTGTCTAAGAACTTATCCACGTCGTTGGGATGAGCTGGCAATTTAACATAAAAAAGTAGAAATATTTGAGCTTATTGTGTATATTCTTAGCCAGCCTTCTCATGAGAGGTAGGCAGATAGGTCTAATGAATTTACAAATTTTAAGTTAACGTGGAGCATTTGTGTATGATCTTTGATTAGGAATGGTGTGTTATCAGTTCTCTTTCATAAGAGTGCTTTATGTGTACGTTAAGTTAATGCAAGTAAAATATCAAATATGCATTGATATGATCTGCAACATAGCAAGGTGACATTATAGCAGGATAAACTTATATTTGATACTTTTTCAATTCTTATGCTGCCATGTTTACTACTGTTGTATAAGCATTTTTACATTTGAGAAGAACTTTCTAGCCTGATACGATCATTATTTATATAAATAATAAAAATCACTTTTAATTGGTTGATTGCCACATTTGTATACATTAGAATACTTCGTGACAGAACTCAATAAATATTTCCTTGTTTTTTATACAGCACATTTTTCTTGACAAACTTCATTCCTTGAGTAAGAGTCCTTCCTTTTTCATAAATAGAACTGTTTGATATTGGGAGACCCATTGGTGAAAGGATTTTTTGGTAAAAGTTTATATTCCTAATTATTGCTGTTCATATTCTAACTTTTTGCTCATTTCATTCAGTTGTGCCTATCACCCAGGGCCAATGGCAGCTGGGCAGCGCAAGGTATTCTACTGTCAGAGGATTGTGAGTGGAAGATATGTATATGTGACAATAAAGGCAGAGGATTACTTGACACTCTGTGAAGTAGAAGTATACAAAGGCAACCTAGGTACTTGCAAAAATTTGATGATATCGTAGCTATGAACAGAAGCCTTTTGCTTGAAGTATTTGTGCTTGATAACTTACTTCTTGAAGTGTAGATTGTAATTGTATGCTTTGTCTATACTACAATGGGATCTCTCTAAAGCAGACACCATTCGTTCCGAATTATATTGCCAGTTTGGTGACAGTGTCCGCTTTATAGAGAGAAGGACGTTTGAATAGGAGAACATTCCATTCTTTGAATTACTGTCCAGCTTATAGATGTGTCTGCTTTATGGTGTGCCTTATAAGAATTCCACCATTCCGATGCCTCGCGAAGGGGGTCTCAGTCGTCCACTAGAGTCAGAAGGGATCTTCAGATCTAGCTGGCTCTGTCTAAACAGGACGTCACTATCTTGAGGATCGATATATATTCAACCTTACGTCTTAAATACTATGAAGGTCACTATTCCTCCTGAGGATCATAGACCTAACCATTAGTTCGCGTTGTTTTCACAGAAAATCTTGCAAGAGGGAAACCGACAAAGCAGTCTTCGACGTCATACAACGGCAATTCTTCAAGAGCTGTGGATGGCAATATAAATGGTTGGTACTGGGGAAAATCTTGTACACATACGGACAGAGAGCTTGGAGCATGGTGGAGAGTTGATCTTGGAGATGAAGAAATTGTTGGGAAAATAGCCATAGTTAACAGGGCTGATTGCTTTGCAGAACGATTACGAAAATTCGAAATAAGAGTTGGGAATACTGATTCGGCAATAGCAAACACTGTGTAAGAAATATTTCCAAAGCCACTAGATATTGTTACAGTTGGCCATCTAGTGCCAAATTTTGCTACTTATACTATTTAGACGTCATAGAACAGACCTATCCATGTGTTTATTCATCTTTATCCTCAATTAAGTAGATGCGTTTATCTAAATTTCATGCCTAGCTGCAGGGAAGATAGCCAACTTGCAACCTATTGTTTTAAGAGGCCTATTTAGAATTTGTTTTTGATGTACAGTGTCTAATATTGCCGTGTTAGATGATGAAACCCTTTTTATTTCAAGATTAAAAGTGAAACACTTTGCGCTCTATGAAGATGCAATTTATATAGTGATTTGTCTGCCCTTAGTGCAAGATTCGGAACGGATGATAAAGCTATTGCAACAGAGGCATAAGTCGATTCACGACGTAGACCGTAGTACCATAAATAAGCCTGCAACAGTCTTTTAGATCTGATACGCCCAAAATACTTACCTGATTGTTAGTGTAATATGATGTGATGGAATACTTACCATAAGTATGCTGGCATTGTCGATTGTAATTCAGCTATGTTGTTTTCTATAAAACTTACATACAATAGGGAGTTAAATACCTGTCGATTCATGTCATGACTGCAGCATTTTCAACCAGCAACAATTATGCTTTATTTCTCATTTACTGTATTACTGAGCTTCATTTTTATTCATTCTCCATCTTGCGAACAACCATTCTTGTTTATCTTAGTTGCCATTATCGAGATCAGGCCCCAAATCCTGGCGAAAAGACAAATTATTACTGTTCAAGGCCTATACAAGGAAGATACGTGTTTGTTCGTTTGAGAGGCATGGATTACCTAACCCTTTGTGAAGTTGAAGTATATACTTTGAAAGATGGCGAAAAAGGTATGTAATCAATTTCTGATATTTTTTGCAAATACACCTCATTTCATGATGATAATTATGTTTTTGGTAAAAGTTTTATTGAACGATGAAGATAAGACTGTAAATCAGTGAGGGTTTTATAGGGCAAATGCCCCCCCCCTGAAATAGACTAGTCGCCATTTTCGCATATTCGGGAACGCTTATATGAGCTAGAATACGCATAGTTAGTAAATAATGTTACAAAAGTCGGCAAATATACAGGTGCTGCCACAGCTACAGATCTGCAAGAGTCCGCCATTATTGTAACGGGACTATGAAAGAAGGCGATCAATGTAACAAGTTATTTGACTGGCACTACTAATCTTGCATTCGCAATCATTACTATTGCAATTCAATAACAGTGAAAAGTTCGAAAATCCAATGCGGATTCAGTGAGTAATTCTCAACTCAGTATCTGGTAGTCTCCTTTCAATATTAGATCAGGGTAGAATGCTTAGAACAGCTAATTTTTATATACAAGAGGCGCACACCGGAGATAGAATACGAACAACGTCTAAATAAAGACAATAGTGTATTACATATTTACCTATAGCAGTAAATATCAATAGATAGGACCAGTATTAAGAACGAAGTAACAAGTATCCTAAAATTTGGTAAGTATAAATTAAGAATAAGATAGAAATGTTTAGATTATTACTGCTTCATCCTAAAGCCGTTAACATATCTATTCTAACCAGAATTGCATAATTACAGCTTTTTATCATAATTTAAATGCTTCCAAATAATTGGCCTCATTCCAAATATCTGGATTTTGCAGTTGATGGTGGGTTTTCTGAATGGTCAACTTTTAGCAAGTGCAACGTAAGCTGTGGAGGAGGCATACAAGTTAGTACCAGGACCTGTAGCAATCCATATCCATCCAACGGAGGAGCTGCCTGCACAGGGTTGACAAGTCGGGAAGCACCATGCAACACTCATAAATGCCCAGGTGAGAAATAAATTTGCATGCCCACTGTTTCCAATGTGTCCTTCTAGATTCTCCTATGTCAAGCTTTAAGCTCCAGGAGCCAACCACTTTAATATATATGAGTATTCAGTAATGTATATGAGGCAAACAGATTTTTAACATATTGTAGAGACCATTGAAATAGTAGTTAAGGCCTCAGGTTTTTTGGATCAAAGTCTTCCAAGGCCTGATCAAGAAGAACTTTAATGCACACTTGATTACTTAGCATATGTTAATTTGTGACCAAGGAATAGTTGATCAGATTTCGAGCATAAATGGCGAATGCAGCTACTGTGTGTAAAAAGTCGATTAAGGAGGAGAACGTTGAAAAGTGAATGTAGATAAAAGTAGGACTGGTAATGTGATAAATGGCTATCCAATGGCATGAATAGACTTTGTGCTTTTTATGTTAACAAACTTCATCCGAGTCTCATTCCTTCTACATAAACAATTTTCGTTTTTCATAAACCATCATATTGTTGCCAATAATTGAATTTGCTTAACTTCTTCTGTTTAAAATTATTATAAGCCATAAAGCTCTAGTGAGAGCAGAGAATATCTCAATTTCCTAGTTGATGGTGGTTTATCTTTATGGTCCTCCTGGGGAAAATGCCTTGCTCATTGTGGAACCGGCAGGCAGTATAGAAGGAGGCAATGCAACAACCCACCACCCCAGCATGGTGGGAAACCTTGTGAAGGTTTACTTGTAGAATCAAGAACATGCAATGCACAACCATGTCCAGGTAAGTCATTTACAGTTTGCCTCTTGTTTTCTCAAAAACTCGGATGGTCACGATACAATGAAGCTTTGGCTACTTGACGGAGGGTATTCATATCAACGCTCTGACCATGTAAAGTAGAAAATTATGCATTTCTGGCTAAGATTAAGGTATGCCTTGGAGCTGCCGAACTCCACAAGGCACCCCATTTTGGATCCATTTTACACTGTGTATTTCTCTACGAATACAGGATCGAGCTTCTTTCCTTTATTCACAGTCATGCCATCTCTTTTACTATATATAATGATTAATGTACATATCTGCTTGATGAAAGCTCTTGAACTATCGGTGATGCCGTTCTTGAGATTTCCTCTTTGATGTCTCGTTTCTTACTAAAAAGTTAATCGTATTGTTAACTTTTGAAACAGTGGATGGTGGATATGGACCATGGACGCGGTATGGTGCATGCAGTGTAACTTGCGGAGTGGGCCAGCAGATTCGCTCTCGCAAATGTAATAACCCAACGCCTGCTCATGGTGGTAAAGACTGCGCGCGTCTGGGCCCTTCTGCTGAAAGCCGCCGTTGTCGTAAATCAAGATGCCCCCGTAAGTACTAACGGAAGAACTATCGTAACATGAGTCGTAACATGAGTTAAAGACATTTCCCTTTTACAACATTCTTCCCCTGATTTTCCAGTCTCCAATTTTGAAATACCTCCAGTGTTCCTGGTCTTATGGTAAATACGGTGCCTTAAACCTTCGAATTAGCCCCCTGGCTGGGGTTCATCTATTTTTGATTCTTTTGGACAGAAGCTTATCCGAGGGGACTTATACGAAGGCTTCTAAAGTTATTTTGTTTATTTTCTTTCTCGTTGAAATTTTACGATATAATTATTGTGACTGTCGTAACTTGAACTCGCTGACAAATTGTGATTTCCATCTATGGCAGTCACGGGAGATTTAGATTTATTTTTGTTAAGGGCAACCCTCCCTAAACAAATCAAATAGAATAGAATAGAATTAATCTTATTTTTTGTGAAATAAAAATAACGAAACTTTTCTGAAACATACCACATAAAATCTGAGCTTCAAAATTCACTTCTTCATAATGAAAGAATGCGCAGAGGTTGGTCTATAACAATCTCTTCATAATCTACTGTGGTGGAGAAGGGGGTTATTTGAGGAGAAGTTAGGAACAATTTGGGGGTTTACGTGAGAATCCTTTCTAGGGGGTCAATGCGAAGATTTACGGTACTGTAATTTCACCCGCTTTGAGCTCCGAACCCGCAATTATCCTTTTAGGCCCGGTTTCTCCTTTATTTTATCGACGAGTTTGCCAGCATGGAACAATTGATATAGCCTGTCCTATTGGTAGTCATATCAGAATTCACAATGCTATGTATGGAAGAAAGTCACGAGCTTACTGCAGACGTGGATGGTGGTGGACTGATTTTGAAAATATCAGATGTGTTGCCAGACGCTCTCGTGCCACGGTTTCCTATCTATGTAATAACCACCGATTATGCCGAGTGCCTGCAAACAATTGGCTCTTTGGTGACCCTTGTCGTAACACTCTTAAATACCTTGAAGTGCGTTATCGTTGCTTTGGGTAAGTTCTTTCTTGTTTCAATAACTTTCACTCGATCTAGGCTCTAAAATACTTCCTTGCTTGAAACCACATAAAACTTTCCATTTTTTGTCAATTAATTCATAATGCAACACTTGCACCACTTGGTCATTCGCTAGCTCACTCTATCTAGTATTCTATCCTCATTCGCACATTAACTTTTCATTAAAGTCATTTGTTGTTTTTAGTAACCCGTTCCGCTATTTCGTATGAACCTAGTAAATGGCTTTTTACTGAAAATAACTTAATGTATACAGAAAAGATTTTTTAAGAACAAATAAAGGGGGTCTTTAATATATCAACTCGTTGCCATTGTTTCGGACATGCTTCATTCAAACGTTTCAATTTACAAATAAAAGTATTTTATGCTTAAATATTTAAATAACCATTCAATAGAAAGAGAAGCAATCTTTTAAACGAATTAAATTCAAAATTACTGGATATAATACTCTAAAGCGTATACTCGATGGCATAACCACTAAATGTTTAAGAGACTAATTAGGCCTATTTTCTCCCAACCTAAGTGACCAATCATCATGCAGTGCTCTCAACACACGTGCGCTCCACAGCTACATTAAGGCTAATTTTTACATGATGATTGGTCAGTTAGGTTGGGAGAAAACAGACCTGATCAAGGGTCTCAAACATGTGGCGGCTATTCTATACTAGATGACAAAACGTGCTAAAAGCTCGCAAATCTTTATCATTTTATCATATTGTCTTTATATCAAAAAGAGGATACTACACATTACACACGTAGTATGTAGAATAAAGAGGGATTTCCTTATTTTTTATACACATATGCGGCACTAATATACAAAAACATCCTTACGTAATGTCCATCAAATCTAAGTTCTTGTTCAATGTGAGAACTTTCTGTTCATATTACACTCTCACAGGCGTTCAGCCCAGTCTTTTCATGCTACAATGTGTCAAGGAGAAAATAGGAGAATTTTATGTTCATTTGGGAGAAAAATCAAAGTAATTTATGCCATGTATGGTCGACAGAGGAACAGAAAATGTGGTGGCTCGACAATCAGTAAATGCATGGCTGGTAGCAGCTTAACAGCAACGAAATTCAGGTGTGATGGAAAAGCGTCTTGTAACTTGTCTGCAAGCAATGATGTTTATGGGGATCCCTGTGTGTTTGTTTCCAAATATCTAGAAGTGCGGTATAAGTGTGTTTGGTAAGTGGACAATCGTTTCCGCTAGTTTTATTCTATTGATTTCAGTTGATTGAGTTGATTGAGTTGATTCTAGTTATCTCAATTGGCTGATTTGATATGATTGAGCCAGAGAAGCATTGATGTGTTCTTACTCGCTAAGTTGGATGTTCGCAGTTTGGAATTTGTCATGGTTGGGCAATTCAATTCGTAGATGAAGATATGTATTGAATGGTAGGTGTTTAGAAGCTATGAGTTTGAAAATCTGTCTAATGAATTAAAAGCGAAACTAGTCTTATCCAACAGAGTGCCATATCTTGATAGACTATTAGGACAAATACTGATGTTTAGTCCAACTTCATGGCAAAGCCACAAGCACTTGTTTGCTTTTGTATGGCTGCAGAAATCTTACCAGTAACATTAATTTCGTTAACAAATGTTTTCCGCACAGTGCTTGCAGACTACACCAGAATATGTGAGGCTCACAATATATGTTGAAACAGCTCGCCTTAAGGTATCTATCACAGTGTATCAGAGTACAGGGCCAAGGGAGGGTTGTTAGGCTCGAGTATATATGTACTTTTTCGTAGGAAAAGTGCCTCAAAGCATGCGAAGAATCCTATCATTTTATTTTCGTTTACCTTGAAGTTAAAGTATCTATCAGCAGGCCCGTAGCCAGCTTGAATTCAGAAGGGGGGCACAGCCAATATAAGTAGTACATATATATATATTCTTCCGCCGTACAATATATATATATATATATATATATATATATATATATATATATATATATATATATATATATATATATACATATATATATATATATTTATATATATACAATCAGTATCATATATATATATATATATATATATATATATATATATATATATATATATATATATACCACCATGGTTGGGTCCTCCTCCATCCTTTTATGGAGCCATGCCTCATGGATGAATAACAAGGAAACAAGATCCCAGTAGCCAGTGGTGGGGCAGTACGGGTAGGCCTTCCAGTCATTTCTGAGATTGTATTTCAAGATGTATTAAATAAGTGTTTTATCTCATAACGCGGTACAATGCCCCCCCCCCCCCCAATCTGTGTTTACAAGCTGTCTACGGACCTATACACTACAATGACTTTTCTCCACGAGGAAAAAATCAACAAAGTAAACGAAGAAGTTAGGTTCCAAGCTCTCGCGTCTTGGGCTTCCATGGAGTAAACGACTATGCTAGATTTATTTCTTCCATTAGAATCCTCTTTCATTCGAGAGATAGGCAAGGTCACAGTCTTTCGTTGTTTTCACTGAGGGATATTAGAGAAGATCAACTCTCCCCAAAGCAGAAATACCACGAGGAGTAAGTGATGGTCGTTGTCTGCTTGCAAGTGAGCCTAATCTGATGAATGCGAAGATGATCCAAGAAATGTTATAATGCACAATTTATTTAAGGGCACTGAATCAAACTTCAAAGCTCTAGACGGGACATCTCCCTGGTCCCCCTTAGCTACGGACCTGACTTAAAAAACAGAACAACTTTCAAGATTTCACTGCTTTCAAGTCTAAGTGTGATTATAGTCAAGTCTACTCAGCAAAAATGCAATAGAATAGTTGTAAACTTTTCCAATAAAAAGGGAACTTTTATGTTTCTGAAAGAAAAGGAAATGGATCTGGACCCCCTGGACCCCCTGGACCCCCTGGACCCCCTGGACCTCGTAGTTGCTCGCCTGTGCTGCAATGATAAATGTGAATGAAATTATGAATGAATACAGATTTAGTAATATAGTACACAAGTCATCGACTTCGTATTTTTCCTTCCAGATTACTTTCACTACTGATGTCAAAGAAAGCAGCAAACTTGTGAATTAACTGAGAGAATGAAATACCTGTTAATTGTGGTGTCTGATTGTTAGGGAACTTGATTAAGACACATATCATATTAAAACTGATAAAGTTTGCTGTAGACTTAATCTTGTATAATTGTGCTTGATAAAGTAAAAAGAATTATATTCTGTTCTGAAAAGGCAAGATTTAGTTATGATTAGCATCTGCTTAGTAATTGCAAGCCGGGGATATTTCTCGATTAATCTGGTAACCATTAATTACAGAAATATAACCGAATTTACTCCTAATTTTGATTCCACTCCCCATGTTCGAATTCTTTCACTGGTTTCGAAACAGCAATGTTGCAAAAATTGCAACGCGTTAATTATTTTACCATTAATACAGACAAGGTAAAAGCTGTCCATCAATCTATTATCGTCATGTCTCAACAGTATTGTATAAATAAAAATATGAATGTAACAAGCATATAGATTTGATGAATCACTTTTGGCCTTCTAACAGGAAAATTAATTTAGATGGGAAGTAAAGTCATACGCGGATCAAGACCTCGGTTTTGGATGGGGCCATTTAGCAAATAAAATTGTGGTGGGAGGGGGATTTTTCATAATCACGACCTTCTAAAACCTTTGGAGTGTTGCTTAGAGTGCTCGAGTCATTTCTTATTCATTTCCTGGTCTAGTTCATGCGACATATCTCCGAACGGAAATTGTCGCGATACGCAAAATTAACGTTTGGAGGATCATGGCCCCCCCCTTGGGTCTGCGCTTGAGTAGAGTGATTATGTGTATAACAAATGAGAGTAGCATTGTGGAGCAGTCTATGGGAGGACACTGTTTATTCTAAATTGCTATCAGCAAGACAGGAAATTTTCGAACAAATCTAAAGTCATTGGAAGGAAAGAATTACGAGCTTTGCATATAAATGTTACAGACGGCTAATGAGAATATCTTACACCGAGCACATTTCAAATAAAAGAGTAGAGAAATGTATTGATTAGGAAGCTAGAAAGATCGTAGATTTGTTAGAACTGGTGAGAAAAGAGAAGCTACAATGATTTGGTCATGTGGTGAGACAGAGTGGTGAGAGTTTGGAAAAGAATATCTTAGAGGGTATGGCTGATGGTAGAAGAAGCAGAAGTAGACGACCGGAGAACAGTTGGGTGACTAAGATTACTGATTAGACAGGGATAAAAGTGATTGAGTTAGTAACAACGGCTTGAGAAATGGAGGCACGAAGGAAAGTTGTTGAGAAACGTTTGGTTGTGCTCCCTTGAGGGACTGTGATGGCGATGTTTTTCAGCAACATGAACGAGCCTACCGATAAGAAATATCAAAAGGTGCACTATGTACATATCGAGGATGCTTAGCTATGCTCCCACTTTGAAAAAATTAATAGCAGGAGATTGATTTTATGTTTGCATTTCTCAATGTTTTTGTAAAGTTCCGTTACATACTAGTTTCAGCTTTCTTAAATCTTTCCTGCCCAAAATACCTTTAGTGAAGGCTCACTTGAAGACAAGCAGTTGCTAAAGTCTGTTAGGATTTAAGCTGGTAAATTCTATTAATCTAGCGCCTAAATTTTACGAGATTGTCTATGTGAAGAGAATTGCTGAAGCAACGTGAGCTGTAATTTCTGACTTACCGATTCCCTAACGGCCAAAACATCAAGTATCAATCCTTATACCATTGGTATTGCACACAGTTTACTGTGAGCATTGAGGAATTATTGCCGCCAATCTTGCAAAGAATCATCCTCACATGCGAGTCATGTCAATGTAACCGAAATGCACCTGTGAAGTATGTGTCGTAGATGTAGAAGGAATGTAAAATCATTTGAGTTTAAGACAAAGGAAGGCGTGAAAAATGATATGCAAAGTTCAATCAAGCGTAACATCCCATTGTTTTGTAGAGATGCGATATTACAAAGGAGGCTCTGCCCCTATTGGGGTACAATGCCTTCTATGGAAATTGTTTTAAGGAAACAGCTCAGTTAACAGCTGAAGTTGAAAAACATGGCTGCTCATGTTGTCTTCTTTGAATGACCTTACTAGTCCTTGGCAATTTTCATTCCTATTTGTACTTTTTTGTATCTTTACTGATCTTAGCTGAAAGTTTCTGATTGCAAGATCCTTCAAGGCCTGTACAAGTGTGCTTCAGTTGAATAGTACAAAAAATAAAGAAAAGCAGAAGTTAAAGTAGGGATGCGGCTACCAAGGATGTTTGAGGACTGCAGTCACCAAAATTTCACTAAGCACCCCATTAGCACTTGCATCTCTATATTTCTTTACTGCATTGCCACCTTAGTGAGTTTGAGTCATCGCACTTGACCCCCCAGCATTCTTTCCCTAGCGATATCCCTGTGTAAACGAGTACTTTTTACTCAATTTTGTCACACACTATGCTCACTTAAATGTTGCAGAATAACGCAATTTGAGACAAAAGCCCCAAATCTCAGAAGATTGAATTTAATTGCAGTTTAATTACGGTTAAAAAGAATTACTAAAACAGTATATTGATGCAGTCCATTAATAGAGATGAAATCTGAATTATAGGAGTTGGCTGTTGCTTTCAATGATCGTTGAATGAATGCTGCAACAATTCTGCAATGAGAAAAAATACAAAACACACGTTAGAGGAATTGCTTTACAAAACGTCAATATTTCTACAAACTAAATTAACTTGATGAATTCCTAACGACCGACTTTGGGATGACTTGAATAGCCTCGGTTTCGCACGAATGAACTTTGAAGTTTTACTGTAAATGAAGAAACACACAATGTGACATGATATTGACATCGAAATTCCAAGATAGAAATCATCCTATGAAAACAGATAGAGCTTAATCATAAAGATAAGTTGATAAAACTTCTCTCTGGGACTTTGGCAAAAATTGTATCTAAATTACACGAAGAGAACCACTGAGCACAAAGTCGAAATGGAGAATATCTTACCAAACACACATGTACTTTACATGCAGATATTTGCTGATGAACTTGCATGGGTCCCCATAAATCTTGTTGTACGCTTTTAGTTTGCAAGATTGCATCCCATCACACCGCTTCTTCGTTTCTGATAAACTCGACCCAGATTGACAGGCAGTGTTACCGACATGGTTCATAAATGGACAATCTACTGAATTCAATCGACCGAACATTGCGTAAATTATTTTTATTTCCATCCCGAGCTGGCATTTTATTTCTTTGTACAAGTTCTCGCAAACTTTGATTTCATAAACAGGTCTAAAAGAGAAAGAACAGTAATCTCCTGTTATGGGTAAAAGCTGTCTTCGACAACTGATTCCCCATGTAATTTTGGATCACGCACTCCTTGCTACCATAAATGATTTCAGTAAATAACTCTAGCTATTTTACTCTATCTGTAAGGGGGTGCTACATTAAATAGACTACTGGGAAGCCATTTGATTTCAGTTACTAGGAGAATAAAAAGTTAGAAACAAAGCCTTTGCTTCATACAATTCACGAACAGTATTATAAGACGCGTAGCAAGAGAAGAGTTCTGGTGTCTTCTCCTTCAACCATCTACTTCCATCTCCGGAAGACCACAGCAACTGCCGGGTATCTGCTTGCTGTTTCTCACTGTTAGTGAGCTAATCTCGGTTACATAATATTTTGAAATAGATATGATAGATAATAAGACTGTCACGTCCCTAAAGAATGTTGTTACTTTTACTCTCTAGAATTTTTATTGAAGAACGTATCTTACCTGACACAACGATAATTGACTTCAAGATATTTACGTTGAAGCATGCACGGATCTCCAAACACTCTGTTCGAAGCTTTAACTGAACAGTTCTGTTTCCCATCGCAAAGTTCCTTTACCTTGTCATCGGAACCCTTCGCCTTGCAGAAGCTTGTTATGAAATTAAGAGGGCAGATTCTTCTAGACTGTCTGCCGTACATCGTGCTATTTATTTTGATATAGCTTCCAACAGGGCATTCCAGTAACAGTCGCTTCCCTTCGCATGCATACACATTATATGGAGGAGAGATCGGACCTAGAAATAAAAATTTGTTAGACGATTGTTCAATTTTTATACTTCGCTACTTTAAGAATAATATCATAATAATTTTAAAGACCACCCTCTTCATTCCCACCGAAAGTTAAATCTACCCTGAAGTTTTTGTCAAATACTCGCATAACAATGTGTACTAATGTTGCGTGATATTTGCAGATACTGGACAGAAATATAAAGACAACCTGCCCTGAGAAGATATCACGAGTATTCCCTCCATCAAAAACTGATTCACATATGAAAGTAAATAGCACGATGTACGGTAGACAGTCTAGAAGAATCTGTCCTCTTAACTTAGCACAGCTAGAGATATTATGTAGATAACAACTTACCTGTCTGTGCGTTTCCATGCCAAAGAAAAGGAAATAATGCGAGTAAAACGTATGCGAACATGATTTGATTGAGTATTGTTCCCTTCCAACTTTTATCCTAAGATGTTTACTTCAAGCTACTAAAATCTTGCTCCTCATTTTTATAACAGTATCGATATTAAACACTCAATGGTGCACAGATAACATTGTTGCAGCTGATAAAAGTGTGGCATTGTAAAACCGACTAAGAAACATCACAGCTGCTTTTATTGCATTGAATTTGATGGCTTTCTTTCTACTTGATAAACTTGACGTCAGAAAATACGTTTAATGTTTGTTCATTCTTCAAACAATAACTGTTGATTAATTGGGAATAAGGTGTAGCTAGTAACAGCAGCTACCAAGTGAACCAGGGATGAACGCCACTCCGGCAATGACACTGAAGGGATGGGAGAGAATGAACATCAGAGGAATCGATGAAAATCCACTGAGAAACCTTTTGCAAAATGTCCTCAACCTTCTCTCTAGAAATCCTCCAAGAACTCCCTAGGAAAGGTATCCTTGTCTAAGCATTAGATTACATTTCTCCTTTAGTTTAGCACTAGTATCTGAGCAACAGCCAGTCCTAAACAACGTCGTGGAATAACAACTGCCTCTGAACCTTCGAAGGATGCAAGATTTACTCAACAATGTTAAGGCAACTTTCACCCAATTGCAATGTCGCAAGGCAAATTTATCCAACCTTTCTCGGTCAATCCACTCAAATGCTGGAAGAATGAAACTGGTTAGAGTGTCTTGCCACCAAAATTTACAGCTAATAGATGGCAATCACTGGGCTAGAACCAAACCACCTTTTCGCCTGCTAGATAGACAACTGCTTCAAATTTGTGGAAACTGACTCAAAATCAAAGAGAGAAGAACGAAAAATTCATGTTTTTGGCATAACATCCTGACAATAATAAATAATCAAATGTGTTTACTTGATATTATACACCGGTAAGAAATGTCAGGTATCAGAGAAGTTACATCATTACCAAATAATTTAAAACTACAAAAATACGTTATACGGGACAATCTAACTCCCGCTTTATCTCAACTATAGACATAAAACTCATCAATAGTCATCTATCCCTCGTGAACACTTTGAGTCAATTGCCAGCCATGCTATTGTAACTCGGTCAGTGAAGGAAAGAGCCGGCTGTTGATTAACAAATTACAAAAGAAGATCAAACAGCCAAAGAGGATCTCTCTGAAAGACCATTAAGGATGAGTTCTGATAGTTTACCATGTAATATATAAATATGTAAATACATACATTTTATATATATATATATATATATATATATATATATATATATATATATATATATATATATATATATATATATATATATATATATATATTTATATATATATATAAATATATAAATCTTCATCAGCACTGATGAAGATTTTAATCGAAACGTTTACTTACAGAAAAGTATATTTTTGGTTGATTCTTTTATGAAATTTATATACGTTGTGAATGCGGTTTAGAATCAGTTTGTATATATATATATATATATATATATATATATATATATATATATATATATATATATATATATATATATATATATATATATATATATATATATATATATATATATATATATATATATATATATATATATATATATATATATATTGTATATGTTAAAAATTCCTCACAAATTAATATATTCATATATTCTATCATTGCTATTCAGTAAGGAATTACCAGACTGATTCATATAAATGGGCATATCTTCACATGACCGGGGTATTTCCCTCTTGAATCAAAAGCGACATATTGATGAGCCTTGATCAAAACATTAAAAAACTATATTACTAATACCGCTAAAAATCACTTGGTGCAAAGTACAAACAAACGACGTTACAAAGAACGTGAACAAAACCATTCTATTCTATTAAGTGCCTTTCTCCTTTCTCTTACGTGCAATCTGTGATTCTATTGATTTCAGTTTTTTCATTAGATTGTTTCTTTGTGCCATGGTATCATCCAGTTGTCTTTTCCTTCTCTCTATCAAATCTCTATTGCCACTCTTCTGCTCCATTTTGTCAATACTTGAAGCCAACTCTGCCCCTGTTTTTATAGTACCTGTCAGCTCAGCGTTAAGATTATCAACACGGCCCTCGAGTTCACTGATTTGTCGGTCCAACAATTCTGTGGGCGTCATGAGACTTGGTTTTAATGAAGAAACACGGCGAACACTGGAAGAAAAATGGATAAACTTATTACGTCGAAGCATCAAAATATGGTAATACTTGATGTCAACTTGGAGTAAAAAGCTCTGTCAATCATTTCTTTTATACATTGACTTGCCTTGCAAAAAGATAGTGAAATTGAGTTTTTCGAACCCTATTAAATTCCGAAGCAGATGTCATAAAGATGTCCTCAATAAGCACTAAGAACACTACTCACAGTGGTTTGTGCACTGGCTGAAGTGTAGGCCCACTTAGCTCTTTCAATCGTTTTTCAGCATATCTATTCTCCTGTTCGGTGGCACCAATACCTGCAATGCTTCGCAGATACGCTCGTAGCTTTGAATTATCAATGAACGTATTGCTCTTTGAGATCCTTTGTATGACAGCCTAGAGGACGAAATTATCATCAAATTTCATTGTAAATACAAATATATTATGCGTGTACTTATGGATAAGATTTTAACGGACAGTAAACATACGTATGATAAACGGTTGATAGGAAATTTAGAAGATCTGAGCGACTAGTATCAAAACGCGATATCAAATTCAAACAATTCCTAGGTCGCTGCACTGTTTGAAACCACTTACCTCATTTGAGACTTCTTTCTCCAATGGTTGATTTACTTTCACATTAAACAGTTCCTCAACAACATTCAGTCTCTGTCCAGTCGTTTCCGTGTATCTGAACGCATTTTGGAGTGGATTTCGGATTTCACCACCCCTAGGACTGAAAGCTGATCCAGTAAGAACACTGGCGTTTGGACATGACCGTGAGCGACCAAAAAACATGTCTTGACAACAGACCCGCAATGCCTGAAATATGAAATCAAGATAAACATTCAGTACTTTCTAAAGCTCAATACATTTCTGAGGTCTCAATTCTATTATATTCGATTTTCCCACGACCAATAGACCATCAAAAGTATATTGGGTGAAAGAATAAATTTTTTCTCTAGTATTAGCTTTAAATGATATAATAGAACCATTTCTAAGGGAAAGTGCTTAATGACTGCATCATCTTCATTCTTATGTACAGCTATGTCAGCTTCGCTTCGAGAGAAGTACAGTGCAGATGACAAGACAAAAGTTTGAGTACAAGAGACGAAGAAGAACATATTAAGTTGTTGCTCTCTTTCCCAAGTTTATAATCAATCTGTGATTTCCAACGAATGTTTCAAATCCAAAGTTTTAAGGAAGAAGACTTGTATACATTAGCATGACGATTAGACATTACTCTATCATTGCAAAAGTTTTACCATAAGTCAGCAAAAGTCATGGAGGCTAAGTATTCCGCCAAATTATATGACTCAATATACAAACCTTGTAAAATTCTCTAAGGAACATAGGGTTGTTATCATCAGTCAAATCATCAATCTTGACGTGAGCCATGCAGTGAAGGACGACAACAATGAAATCACCAATGCTCTCCATTCTTTCTTGTCTAATGAACAAAATCTTCCTTGAATGCTCGTAGAAAAACGAATTCCTAAATGCATTTTTTGCGTAATTGTTTGGAGGAAGGCTTGATGCCAAAAGAAGTGTGATTTCCGGCATTTGAAGATACTTCTGCATCAACTGCGTGACAAAAACACCGAATCGATATATCACAAAATGAGTAGGACTGAGTTCGTTTATGTCAACCGGTATGAGTTCCCCTTTGCACATCCACTGAGCATCCTGTGGCATAAAAAAATAAAAAGCATATCACAACTAGGCATCTTGTCATTCACTAAAAAATAGGAATGGTATGGTATGGGGGGGGGGGATGAAAACAGCTATCCTCGAACCGAGGAATAACGGCCTGTACCTCTGATTGACAAACAGAGTGTACGAATAGCTTAGAGCTTATAAACCATAAGTAGGAAACTGAAAACGTTCAGTAGCATTATCAGTGAGTATTAAGGACTGTGTGAGGACTACAAAGCCAATCTGATAGCTGTGAGATTCCTTCCTCTTTAGGGTTCTAACTATAAGCTGTCATTAGTTCACAGTTTGCAGTCTGAAAAGCCATCAATAAGATAGCTATTTTCTATCAGTAACACTCCGAAGTAAGTTGACTCAAAGAGTATAAAGCAAAATGATTCAGCTAAACTAAACGCAATACTTCCAAAGGCTCCCGTTTATCAAATGGAAATTAATTATCTCCAAAAGGACGTACCTTGATGTCAATGTATGGTCTAGCTCCTTTGGCTCCGGCAATGCCAGCATCACCAGAACCATTTTTAACGATATCTTCGATTTTATTTACAGTTTCGAACAATGGTGATCCCAATAATAAATTAAGCCAGTCTTGTTCGGACATTCCTTCCGGCAATCCAGCTGTCACCGTTGGATAAACTGACAAGAAAAACAACACAAATCCAGGTCTATCATTCATAAAATTACACAACTAATTGACTCATCATTCATTCATCATTAAAAAATAGTACAATATAACTTAGAGAGAATTGCAAAATATAAAATATATAATAGAAAGATCAAATTCAACGAAATGAGTTCACCAGACGTAAACAGAAAAATTGAAATGTGTTCTCACTGAGGAGGGTATCGATGGGCAACGCATATTATGAGAAAAGTAAAGAAAGTGCATGTGTGTTTTTCTATTACGGCTTCAATTCAAATTCAATGAAGGTATGAAGATACATGAATAAAATTCTTATTTAAATTTAGAAATTGATGAAGCAACATAAATTGGTTTCACAAAAAAAGCAGCATACCTCCGTCCTCAATTCTTGGCTGCATAGAGGCAGCCTCTGTTTCCTGTGGTCTCTGTTCTTGTCTTCTAAAACTCTCTTGTCTCAATGCTTCAAGCTTCTGTGTCGTTCCCATTTCACCACGTAGTAAATCGTCACGGATGGATTCAGTCATTTTCGGCTTTTCCACTTCAGATTGCTTTCTCTTCTTTCTTCTTTCCTCCAGCTTCAGACGCAGTGCTTCCTTGGTACGCTCCTGTTCCTTCTTAAGGTTCTCATCGAATTTCGACATATTCTCCAAGTGCTCCTTCATTAGTTTCTAAAAGAAATTACACGAAATCAATATCAAAACGCTAATGATATGTGAATTGCTAATTTAGCTAGAAGGGATCCAACACTGAGATGAAAAGAGGAGACCTAGAAGTTTAATACGTCATACCCTAATAATCATTGAAGTAGACTATAAGACGCGATAATGGATTTGCAGGAATAGTAAGAAACCAAATTAGATAATTTATCATCAAAAAGAAAATAACCTTCACTAAAAATAATACATCCTTGTTTTCTCTCTGTCCTTATTTTATTCCTTTCACAATAGTCCACAATGAACACCAAACACGTACTGCCTATTACAGGTGAACACAAAAAGGATATGAGAAAGATGGGCAAGCTTTTCTAGACCTAATAAACAGGAACTTACAATTTGATGTTTTAGAATGATTTTCTAGTATAAACAAAATTTTCAAGATGGTGAAAGAAAGGATTAAGTCAAATCAGTGATAATTTAAGGAAAAACTAAATTGCTAGTCAAAAATATGGGAAGATGTCTAAATGTCGATGAGCTACAAACCTCCTTTTGCGATTCGTCAGCTTCTTTTTGAGCTTCCTGCAATTTCATTGCTTCCTCTTTTCGTTTCTTCGCAGCACGCTTCTCTGCCTCCCTTTCAGCTTCGCGCAAGATTTCCCTGTCTTTTTCATCTTCCAGTTCTTTCTCAAGGCGCCTAACATGATAGAAAGCAAAACCTTAATATAACTGTTTAAATCGTTCAATACTATGTATAAGTGCCCAAGCAGGAATTACCGCACCAAAGCAGTACTTCATTTCACAGATCAAATATGTACTACGATGAAGTAAGTATGATGAATCCTTTCATAAGCTACAATCTAAATAAAACATTTGTAAATGACCGGTTAGTCGCAATCTTTGAAAGCTACGATAGTGACTCCTGTGACAAGAACAATATGGTATTGCGGATCTCAAAGAGCACTGGCTCTAAAAGTTACAAAATGAGACATTTCAAAAAATTCTCTTGACAAATTTCACGAAACAACCAAATATCAGAACAACCAATCACATGAGAAAGAACAATAGACATAGGACATTAGGACAATAAAACTCACTTCAATTCTTCTTCCATGCGATTTTTTTCTACTTCTGATTGTGACTGCTTTCGCTTCTTCATATCGTCAATTCTTCCAGCAATTTCAAATGATGCACTCTCCCGATAAGCCTTTGCCGCCTCGGCAGCTTGTTCCGCTTTCTTTCTATACTGCTCAACAAGTTCCTAGCAAACAAAACATATGTCTTATAATTCATGGGTTTCTTATAGGTAGAATATTTTAATATCAATTTTGGAAAAAGCTTGAAAACAAATTTAATCATCATAACAGTGAAACACCCAAAGCCCGAAACCTTGCGACAAAAAACAAAAGCAAACATGTTTCTTGTCATCGTTCTGATTGTGAAATTTATACCCTTACTCTTATACTATCTTAATTTCAAAAGGGGGGTAACCTGCGTTGCATAAACATGACTTGTACATAACATGGTTAAATGATAAATAGAAATCGCAGAACAGCAATAGTGAATCCATATTTTGAATTTCATATATATGCCATTCTATACCATAAAAGTTCATAAAAATCACCCTACCAAATATGCTGACTAGCAAATTGGACAATATAACAATTAGTACAAATGACAATGTAGGTATTAATATCACAGTTTCTCACTTTACAATTCTGCAAACGATCTAACATTTGGTCTAATGTTTCACCTAATATCATGCAAGGTAACATGTTTGTTGCAATGCTAAACGATGTTTGATCCAGATCAAACAGCTGGTCCAACATTTCATTTTTCTCAATCTGTTGGTCGAAATGTTAGATCGTTTGCACATAAGTCTGGCATTGCTAGATGCGTGCATGCACACTGGGTTCATTGTTCCTAGCCAAAAGCCTTGTTTATGTTGTGGAACCCTGAAAAGGCGCAAGTGCTTGGCTATATGTTAGGCCAAATGTTGGGTAAATGTTAAGCAAAATGTTAAGCAAAATGTTAAGCAAAATGTTAAGATAAATGTTAAGCAAAATGTTAAGATAAATGGTAGGTGAGATGGTAGATGGTATGCACACTTCGCAAACATCAGCTAATTGTCATACCTAATGTTAGGATCCGAAAGTCGAAGTCATACTGTTCACTGAAGAATATGCTTGCAAGAAGAGGAATTTACTATAATTTGCTTATTGACACAGTGCTGATACGTGAATCATTGACATATTGCTGATTGATTCCATCCCAGAGAAGAGAACCAGGATCTCTTGGCATAGGAAACAGCTGACTCTAAACAGTCAGTCTTACTTCCAAGGAAACAGCAAGAGCTTATTGTGATAACCTTTGAAGAATGATAAACAAAGGAAGATCAAACAAATCACAAAACTATATATTTTCAATTCACATACTTCTTCTGAACTGAGCTGTTGCATGGAGCCGGCCAACTCATCCAGCTGTTTCTCACGTAGCTCCAATCTAGCATGAGCATGTCTTACTTCAAGGGAAGATAGTGGGTCGTGTTCCACCTCTTCTAATTTCTTCTCAGTTTCAGCATCGAACTCAGCCAACTGTTTCTAAAAGTCCAAAGAAAATATAATATGAGATAACTCAAAAAACACAGGAAATTCCTCCAAAATAGACATAAGGTTAGGTTTTATTTTGCATTTAAATAGTCTTTGAGACAAAGAGCACATGAGGCTAATTCTCTACTCGACATCTGCATTCATAAAATGCAAAACAATACAAGACTCCGAGCATTAGTATAGAGTATCTGATGTGGAACGATGTTGGAGGGAAACAGAAGACCAAGGTCAATCGCCTGCAAAGCGGTCATAAGGCATATATAAGAACATGGAAGAGCTATTCGATGTCAAAACTTATAAACAGACAGACTACTATCTTTTTCTTGAAAATATCATACTACTCATTCACAAGTTAAAAACTGCTATTCGAACAGCAAATCTTTCATTATATAATGTGATCGGACAAGGAGATAGTCTGGATAAGGGGATAACATAAGATTTCATAATGAAACAGAAAAATAAACAAATAATATTAGACAAATACAAACCTTGTGTTTCAATTTCATTTCTGCTTTTTTCTGCGCTAAATCCGCGCTGCTGATAGAGCCAGCTTCAGCAATGAGCTCCATGAATTCCTACACAAAAGTATAAGAAAGATTGGCTCAACTTGTTGCTTCCTATAGATCTCAACAAACCCAAAAAATTAATTAAGCTGAAGAAATGCTACACAAGTAATTTCTGTTGTTCTAGCACGAGAACGTGTCACCATTCAACTATATGTAGGTACTATATGTGGGTTATCTGGTTTCATTCTTCAGCAGAGAAAGTTACTAACGAGCAAAGGAAAATGGAATAATGTCTGTAATAAAAATTTATTATGAAAAAAAAATATGTCTAACAATAAAAACAAACCATAATCTTAAGAAAACAAACCACCAGCCAATGGTAAATACGATGGGAATAAAATATGTTATGAATGAAAGTCGCTATATTGTCCAACAAATCAAGGCCCATTGTGAAAGGCCCTACAATGGACTGAGACCTTGTGTGGCTTGATTCATAAGTACATACGCTTTAATCAAATTTCTTAATGTCAGTGAGCACGCAAACAATCCACAAATATAGAATTACAGTCAGGAGTGGACTGACAGATTCATCGGCCGCCAGTCCATTAGCTTGACAGTGTAATATAACAAGAAGTTTACAAAATGAAAATACAAGCAACTCGTATAATTTAGTGTCGTTTCTACAAGCTAGCGCCTAATGGTGGCATAAATCTGCTGTCAAGAACATAGCCGGGCTTTTTAAATATCCGTCCTTTGATTTACGTCTCATTTGCCCGATTGATCAGTTCTCCACAGGCTACAATCACAAAAAAGAAATAGAAAAGCAAACCTTTTCTTGATTTGCAATAAATTCTTCTCTTTCAGCCTGACGACCTTCGTTAATTGCAGCACGTAATTCGATACGAGAAACTTCTCTCTCTCGTGTGAATTGCTCTTCTTGTTCAGCTCTCTCTCGCATATGACGTTGCTCAAGAACTTTGAATACTAAATTCTCGGCATTTTGTGGATCACCTGTTCCGACAATTTTTACAAGTTCGCCATTCTGCGCTTCACGTAGCTACAAGAAAACCAAATAAAAATTCTGAAGATAAAACGGAAAAACAAAATGCTCAAAAAGTGCACAATAGTGCTGAAGGTCTTAGGGTATTTTTCGAAGTACAAAAGAAAATACGACACAATATTCTTCATGTACACAAAGAAAAGCATTTCATTCATTCCTATTCTTCATTCTGCTAGCAGAAAAGAAGAAACGACAAAGCATTGTACATTAACATCAGTTTGGTGCTTTTCAATTAAAAATGATCCTCTGATATGCACATAGGGTGAATGTTACACCTCCTTGCCCCCTGTCAGATCAAGAATCAAAATTGAACAATTTCTTGTTCAAAAGAGTTTCTGCTTCCAAAGCATTAAGCTTTCAGCAGGGGGGTAGAAAAATGAAAACTGAATAAATCTTCCAACCTGTTCAGTTTCAAAGTTGCGTCGTTCCTTCTGCTGTTTCATTTCTTCTTTCAACATTTCCGCTTCATGTTTTGCCGCCAACGCTGCTGCCCTCTTCCGCTTCCTTTCGGCGATCTTATCCTGTACTGTTGATATTTGCCTCTGCTTTTCAGAATCCATATTCTGTTCAAGCAAAGCCATTTGCTGATCGTGTTGTTCCATTAAAGATTTCAGCTGCTCTTCTGACAAATCCTTTTTACGCTGTTCCAGCTCCTGGTCAAATTTCAGTCGCCTCTCTTCCATAGCCTAAAGAGAAACAAACCACGTCGACATACTTAGAAAGAACAGAGTGTTTTCGTGCTATAGTGAAGTTCTGTAGTACCAACAGACTTTTCACGTATTTTCGAAAGAACAGAGTCTATGAACCGAGGCTGCAGTCAAACAAGCGAAGAGCTGTTCATCAAACGACCAACGAACTAATTATTAGAGCTTCTGCTTGGATCTCAATTTCAAAACACAACAAGAAATGTTTACTCATTGAGTCTCATGCAATGTAGGCCCCCACGTAAAAACCACAAACTACTTACCTTTCTCTTCTGCTCTTCCATCTGCTCCACGATGGAATCCTTGGCAACCTTAGCATCTTCATTTAACTCCTGCTTCATTTCATTTAAAGCCTTTGCATGGTTCAAGTCCATTTCTACCTGCTTTTCTTCTTGCTCTTTCAAGAGACGTTGTTGAGCCACTTTCTGGTCATCATTCAATGAAGCAGAGGCAATTTCCTTGATTCTGGCACTCTCTTCACCACCCATCAGCTCAGCCTATGAAAATCAGAAATTGAATATACGAGGGTACCAAGAATACAAAACTATAACCCCACAAGAATTCATGTAACTTTCATCTCACTTCTCTGAGATTCCCTATATTTCCTCCCAGCTTCCTCGATAGAATGACCTGAATACACTCGAAATCACCCTAATAAAATTTGAAAACGCTAAAACAAAAACTATATCAAACAAAAGCCATACATACGCCTCAAAGCAATTTGTAAAATCGTCTACAGCGGTGTTTGTGACATCATCTAACTTACAAAATGGACTGCGTCTATCAATCCAAGATGAGTTGTAATTTGACAGAAAGGAAAGCCATATACGATGGTGTGGTAACAACTAATAGAACTATTTTAACACCTACACCTTTTGATAAACGTAAATATCCCAGAACACTAAGTTGCTTTATCGCAGGGAATTTGAGCCAGCACCAATCATAGTAATTGAATTGTACCTTAACCTACTATCTGAGCAAGCGATTTTGTTCCCAACCCATGGCGTGCAAATTAGATTGGGTTCCTTTCAAAAGCGGGTGGACAGAAACAGCTGTCACCAGCAATCGCTACCAAGCCAAATCAGAAAAACGTCTAAGGTACAATACATGAAAATACAATGAAATGAGAATAATACACTCTGAAATTAGAAAAACAAAAGCATTGCGGTCCCATCGCAAGAAACTCTGCGTGTATCAGAACCTTAGAAATACGGCAACAGAACTTAGAGTACTAATGAGTACTTCACTAAATAGAAAAGAGGCTTTTCCAACGGCGGAAATAAGTTGTGGAATACACTTACAACTGATGCTAAATATGCATCTCCTTGTAAAGTTTTAATCAACCAGTATTTTAATAAAGCATACATTTTGCTTGCCAATTTTTATCCGCTACTTGTTTGCTAGCAAAAAATGTAACAGCGTTTGCAATAGAGTTAACTATATTGGAATTATGAATTTAGGCAGAAGACTCCCCAAAAGTCAGCTCAAATGCTGGAGGGCGTCCTTTTCTTAAACATACGAAATGAAAATGAAAATGAAAATGAAATGAAAATGAAATGACTATGAAACATTTAATTAATCAAACCTGTTTGGCAGAGAGAGCATCGAGTTCCTTCTTTAGAGCTTCTTCTTTCAATTTTGCATCACGCATTCGCTTTCTAGCCGCCAATTTTGCTTGCAGAACTGATGCATTGTATTCCTTCTGATTTTCATACTTCTCTTCCACTTCCGCCATTTCTGTTACAAACCTCTCGACTGCCTCCTTTTTCTCCTTTTCGCTCATTTCTGAGTTTTCTCGTGCAAGTTTCGATACAAGTTGCTTCTTCTTTTCATTATCAAAATCTGAGACTGCAGACATAATGGCAGATTCTGACAGAAGTTCATCAGCGGCAGCCTCTGCCTCTTCGGCAGCAAGAAGCTCTTCCTTTTCCTGTTCTGTCAATCCGGTGAGATCTGCCGTCTTGTGCCTACGTCGCTCTTTTCTCTCACGAAGTTTGTCTTTAAGGCTCTGCTGTTTCTTTGCTTGTGCCTACAAAACATACAGCATGGTGACCATGACTGTAACGGAAATCTACATACACTAAGTAAATACAGTAGCAGTTCCTAGAAAACCGAAACAATAAAATAACAAAGAGAAATATTTTTCAGCATGTCTACTACTCATATCCCTTTCGTAATAATCACAAGCTTTGATAACAAGTCCATTTCGTTTCTTGCTACCCTACTTCTATCTCTTCCATTTTTCTTTCATGTCCTATAAATTCACCCATTATACTTTCTTCCTCTATGTACCAACTATCTTACTAATTGTTTTCATACTAGCTTCCATTTTCTAACTTCCGATCTTCGATCCCTTTTTGTAAATTTCTTATTTAGCAATTTCCTTCTGTGCTTATCCCAACGCACTTCATTTTTCATTCTTTCCTCTTATCAACGCTTCAACTTTCTAATTTACTCCTTCTTACATATTGACTGTGCAGTATTAACAATACCAAAGTCTGTTAGCTTTTCAACATACAAACCAAGGCAAAACTCCTCCAAACGGACGTCAGTTTGCAAACAAATGATTTTTCCACAAAAGGGTCTATATTTAAAAATATTCATAAGAGAAACTTCACATGTATTAGATACAAAACATACAGTTTGCAATTCACTAAGTTGTTCTGCTGCTCCAGCTTGATTCAATATATTCATTGCTTTAGCTCTTCTTTCCATCTCTTTATCAAAATCCGCTCTTCGTACATCATTTTCTGCATCCATTTGATCCTGGTAGGCTTTTCTAAGTTCTGCAATCAACTTCTCTTGCTCTTTCTCAAGATACAGTAGCTCTTTCTCAAGATCGTTTTCACTTGGCAGATCAAGATCTATAATGTCTGCAACACCCGCTGCCTTCGCTTCATCCATGTGTTTCCTGGAAAGCCACAGGATTTATTATAAATCCATTTCATATTTTATATTTCATATTTTATATATTCATTATTTATGGCTGTGTTCAATAGGATAATATTAAAAGATATTTATTAAAACTAATTTTACTTATATAGGCAAATGAAAAATCTAAAAAAACTGACACCATGCTCAGATTACTTAAAGGTATATTTTAGACGAGCACTGTTCACATACCCAGTTTTTCTATTTACTGTGCAACCATACACTATTCAAATCAAATTTGATAGTGCAAGGTTGCATAATATTCCTTCCCTGAAGTAGACTAGTCTGCATTTTGGCATATAGTTGGAAGACTCTAGGATCTAAAACATGGATAGTAGCCAAAGCCATTTTGCAAACGTCAGCAAAATTACCACAGACGCACCACCCCCATAAAGATTTACAAATCCACCACTGCCTCAGAGTATAAATTCTAGTATGAAAAACGAAGTAAGACCTGGCATCCTGATGGAAATTGAAATGCAGCGACCATGAAAGCGACCATGAAAAGCGACCATGAAAAGCGACCATGAAAATTAGAGATATAATTGAAATCCTACCTCAATAACTCTCTCTTTCTGTTCATTCTTTCTTTCATTAGTTTATCTCTTTTGTTTTTCAGTCTTCTTACTTTCTCATCCTGTAGTGCGTTTGTTGTCTCTTGCAACTTTTTCGCATATTCCAATATGATACTTTCTCGTTCTTCTTCACTTTCTGCTTCTTTCAATTTCTGTTTTAATTCTTCTCTGATTTGAGCTGCAGCAGTTTCTTTTTTCTTCTCAATATCTTCCAAAATCTGACCGATCTGTTTGATTTCCGCCTGTCTGAGATCACTCTCCAGTTTAGCTGACTCCATCATGTGCTTCTCAACTATAGATTTCATGATCTCAACCCTCTTCTCCTCAGTCAACTCTCCAGATGCAATCACGTTTCTGATATCAATCTGCTGCGATGCAGCTGCTTGGCCTCGTTTTGAAACTTCTATTGATGAAAGAATATCATCTGCAGTGTACTCCTCCATGGTCTGCTTTGGCACTGTCAAATGAGATTGCCCAGCACCTGATCTGCGTACCATTTCCGTGCTGGCTATCTTTGTCTCGACGAAAAGGGAGGTTTGATCAACTAAAAAAGACATAACATTTACGAAGATCTTTACAATACAACGGGAACAAAGGTCAGCCTTGAATAATAAAGGCTGAAACTACTCAAGCAGAACAAAAATAATTGAGGTTGCAATTTATCATAAAATCAAAACAATCATGTCTCTTCTGTTAATACGCTATTTTCTTCATACAAACTGCTTACCTGACCCTACATATGAACTAACAGCACGTCTTTCTTCCCCAATAGGCATCAACCTGCTTCCATCCATAACTCCAATGCTGGAAGTACCAAGCAATGGAGTCGATTCGAAAGCTTTCAAAGGTCCGTTTTCACCGATTACACGTATCAGTTTCTGCAGAAGAACAATAAGCTCCCTGCTGGATTCTGACGCTGCGATGTTATCACCATATGAACCGGACAAAATTGAATCATAATCACCAGCATGATAAACAGAAGATGTTAAAAGACCCTGATGAGAAGAAATATACTCTTTACCATCTGATGTGCTACAAGCCATATGTTGCATAAAGATATGAAACCACTACTAAAGAGTTCTAACTTAATTACAGACTAAACATCAAACCCAAACACATTAGGATACATAAACGAAGAAAACGCCTTGGCATCTGGATTTTACTGGTAGAAAAGTGTGAATTCAAATGTAGACACTCATTGAGCCTCGTAATAGGTCGGTAGGTAGGCATTTTCCACTCCTTCAAATGTCACCTTCAGTTAGCAACGAGACGAATGGATACCATTGTAATTTCGGGTACATACAATCGATTCAATACCAAGAATAAACAAATAATTTATGTCATACCTTTGCTTCAATTCCACTGAGTTCAACCAATTCTCTTACGTACTCAAGAGTTGACTGATGCTCGTCGAGTGTTTCCATCCTTGTTTGCAATTGATCCTTAAGATCATTTCTCAGCCTCAATTTCGCATTCCTGTATTTTTCTGTGACGGTTTCTTCAGCATCTGGATTCATTGCTCCCTACAACATCAACAATGTCAATCAATAATGTCAGCATCAACAAAGCCAACAGCAACAACATCAACATCAACATGGTCAGCAACAACAACGGCAGTATCAACCAACAGCAACAACATCAACATCAACACCGTCGAAGTAAACACGACAAGCAAAATGGTCAAGTTTAGAATTATGATTGTCTGTGGCATGAAAAACTTAGGGTGAGAGTTAGAGAGATTCAAAAATAAATCATGAGCAAGGAAGGAAACAAAGATTACAAAGGCACAATCAATCACAAGTTAAATAATAATATGGACAATGACAAAAAATGAGAAGAATTGTAAGCAGCAAATTATGCAACGAAGTGCTCATCATAAATTCTGCAACCTCTGGCTTAATAGATAGAAAAATTGTCCAAGGAATTATTCACACGCACGCCCTGCTAGTATAATCAACCATGATATATCGTATTTATATCCTAAATATATCTCATACAGCAAAGTACATATAACTATTTTTTTGTTCTACGATTTCTATTTCTCCTTTCCAGGTCCGTTACACAAATGACTAGCTAAAGAGAAGCCAACCAACCTCAAGTTCATCCATTCTCACTTTATACTTGTTTTCCTCCCCTTGCAATTTCGTGAAGAATCTTTGAACGGATTCCCTAAAACGAATGTGAGATTGAAGATGTTGTTCTTCCTTTTGGCGTTCCTCATTGTCATATTGAGTGAGAACAGCAACAACATCCGGAGGCAGGCCCGAGGCATGCTCAATCGCTGTATCACCACGTCTTTGCAATTCTCGATTCGCAGCATCACTGATTGATGAAATACCTGAAATTCGCAAAGAACTAATCAGAATCCAAACTATCAAACATCGACTTGATACACAAACAGACTACATCGTCAATGAAATCCTCAACCTGCCCTTAAAACGTTCTTTAGAAATATTTGAAAACTAATCATTGTGGGCGCAATTTCAGACCAGGGGAGAACCTTCATATAGACTTGATATATTACAGCACAGACCAACTTAAGCCAGCTGTATACTATACGAAGATATACTGTAAGCAACGGCGTACAAGGAAGCCATACCTTTCTTAACAGGTCCTAATTAAACAATAGTCTCTAAATGTAAGCTTTAGAAAACAGAATTGAAAAACTAGAGTATCTTATACTCCAAACAGAAACACAAGAGTATCTTATGCCATCATACTTATGCTACAAAGAGTTAATGAAAACATAAGCCGATGATGGGAATTCAGTTCATACTTTCATTGATAGCTTCTTGTTTTTCTTGCACTGCTTGTGCTGTGACGTTTTCATTTTCCAACATTTCCTTCATTAATTTTGCTTCAACGGCAGTGAGCTCATCCTCTCTGTATCTCTGCCTTCTCCAATAGCTTTTCCTTGCAACCAGCTCCTCTTCCAATAACTCAACCTAAGAAAGTACAAATGTCAGTTCTATTAAGAGAGAAAATAACATGACTAACAGTCAACTTTCTTATGTTTTTAATTAGAAACCAGTAAACACTCGAATCTAAAGTACAACCCCTGGCCAAATTAAACCGTCCTGTTGGGTCCACGTGACGATTCTTTTCATAGTACCTTCGCAGCAGTATTTCATTGGCCTTCAGGAGCCTCGGTTCAAACTGACAACACAATTTAATCCAATGATGGCTTCATATACATTTAAAATCAAACACAAACACAAGAAGGAAGACACACCGATCCTTGAGGGGGCTTCTTTTTGCGTTGTTTTTGATTCGAAGTCACAGCCTCAGTTGCACCTAGTTCATGATTGTACCTAGCACCAACAACAGAGGCCAATTTTCCCAAAATCGGGTCCACTATTTTTTCACCAATGTTTATTGCGACAAGACCACCACCATAAGGATCTTCGACTGAGCCGCCAAGTGGTATCAACCTCTCGTCAGTCTTATTTTTCTCTACCCCAAGTATTGGAACATCCAATCCTGATCCAAATGGATCTTTCATTGTCGTACCAACCAAGATCGGCAGCAACTGGCCCGTTGTAACATATTCGTACATTCCTGGAGATCCACCATTTTCAGACAGAGCAGTTGCTCTTTCAGACCGTTTACCCAAGTCAAGCCGATCTCCTATCTGCAAAGTCTTGATTCGCGTTCTTGCTTTGCCAAGGTCTTTCAGGCAAGTTTCCAGTATGTTTTCTTCATGCCTTCCTGAGGAACTCTCTGGGCCCGTCAGCCTATCGTTCAGTTCACGAAGAGCATCTAGTACTTTTGATTCATGATACAACTCGTTCACATCCATCAATGCTCTAAATCCTCCACCAAATCGCTCCATAGTAGCTTCTGCGACATCGCTGAATCTTGCACTAGTAACTTTCAGCCCTTGGCCTGAGTCGGTTTCAACAAAACTGTCGTACAAAAGAACCGGGATGGCTACTGGCGATTCAAGATCTTCAAGAACAGTACCACCAACAGGAATCACAGCACCAGTGATTGGGTCCAATGTTACTCCGATGATAGGGACTGGAAGATGAGTGACGCTATCAATCATGACCGATCCTAATTCAATTGCCACAGGAAGATTCGTCACCGGATCAATATGGCAACCTCCAACAGGATATGCATTTCCTGCAATATACAAAAGAGATGTAGAGATACACATATGTATGAATATACATAGTCATAAACGCAAACAATATAAATAACTAAATAAATAAACATATACAGATACATATATATCATTATATATATATATATATATATATATATATATATATATATATATATATATATATATATATATATATATATATATATATATATATATATATATATATATATATATATATATATATATATATGTGTGTGTGTGTGTGTGTGTGTGTGTGTGTGTGTGTGTGTGTGTGTGTGTGTGTGTGTGTGTGTGTGTGTATATATATATAATATATATATATATATATATATATATATATATATATATATATATATATATATATATATATATATATATATATATATATATATATATATATATATATATATATATATATATATATATATATATATATATATATATATATATATATATATATATATATATATATATATATATATATATATATATATATATATATATATATAGGTAATTAAGCAGGCCCTGTATCATTGTAAGAGTAGTACTGATGAAGATATTTATCAAAACGTCTACATTTAAGTAAAATATATTCTTGATTTTGCCGATACAAATATATATTTATTGAACTGAACAAGAAGTACAATCAAAAAGGTCGCAAATTTACATGAACATACCGGTAACTGGATGTATAGTCATGCCAAGAATTGGAACAGAGATGCCCTTAACTGGGTCTGTCATTGAGCCATTCAAACGCATATCACTTCTCTTCTCCAATGGAGTTAAGTGCGACTCAACCGGCTGCCCGGTATTAGGATTGGTTGGGTAAGGAATGTACGGTATCAATGGCTCAGATGAGTTCGTTGCTTCACCATTAGGACTATCTGTCGTGAGTATGAGTCGTGACGAAACAGGATCGTATGCAACATTGCCTGTAGATTAAAATCAAGAAAGGTTGTCACTGCTCAAAGCTCTACAAGTTACTAGCTTATCACTATCAAGTATCTGAAGGATACACTGTATGCGATTTATGATGCACAAATGAAGAATGCCATTATAGTGACTTGCATCTAAAATTTAATTTACAATTTTCGCTCTACTGTCACTCATGACACTCCTCCAATACTTACAGCATTCTTCTTCTGCCATCTACAACTCTCTTCTCACACCAACAGTGCTCTTCAATCATCAGCTCCCTTTTCAATCATCCACAGTCCTCTAACTTAAAGTCCTTCTCCCGAACAGAAATCTCTGCCAATAAAACTAATTTCCAAGCGCACTTGAGCTTATTCTAAGTGAATTTAGCAGGGAACAAAGCTCCTTCAGGTTCAAAGATAACAGTATCTCTCTTCGCAAGGATAACACTGATTACAATGTCTACCATGAAATATTCATGGAAGATATTTGAATTTAAAATTCGTTCTGTTTCCCTGTTCGAGTTTTGCACTTCGAGACAAGATTACACTAAATGATAATACTCAAATCTACCTTCAATAGGCATAGCTCTTCCTGTAACTGGATGGATAAAGAATCCTGGAGGCATTTCCACTTTACATGTAACGTCCCTCTTATCAGGTAGCCACAAGAATACTGAATTTGGTATAGGCATTATTAGACCAGTTTTTGGATCTAGCTCAATGAGGTCATCGTCCCTAATGCTGCCATCTGCATTAAATAACCTCTCGTGCAGTATGGGCTCTTCATTCTCATCAACGATCATTGCACCAGTCCATTGACCGAGAAGGCCCCAACAGCCACGCCTTCTGGCTTCGCTTGTCAACTCAACCGACAATCGTTCAACCAAAGCTTGAATCCTACCACCAACCCTAAAGCAACGACACAAGAATTTTTAAACAAATGATGAAAAAGGGTGAAAACACTCATTTTTCCAAAAAAAGCTATAAAGAAGGGTGCATTTACGGGAGTGGTAAACAGTATGATTAAGATCACCATCAAGATCGATAATCAGCTGAGATGATTATTGCTGACTATTCTGATTATGATAATAAACGCGCGATCATATAATGCGATCATATAATCACAGTGGCCAAAATAATGAAATAAAGATATAAAGTCACAAATTTGATGATAATGATGATGATGATGATGATGATGATGATGATGATGATGATGATGATGATGATGATGATGATGATGATGATGATGATGATGATGATGATGATGATGATGATGATGATGATGATGATGATGATGATGATGATGATGATGGCTAGCCCATGGTTGGAGACCTCCTCGTGGTGGCAAGCGGGCACAGAGAGACTCTGTCCTTAAGTTGATAGTGATTCATTTCACGAAGATTCAGAATTGGGGCAGATGTTGACGACCTGTGGCAAACTGTCCAACCAGGCCCCTTCAGTGACAGTCAGGCACAGCAGCTTCAGGCTGCAGCTCTGATAAGTAACTGTTGGGGTAACAGAGTGGATTGAGTGTAGCCGACTCAATCACCTCTTCTAAACAATTTGAAGGCGACACTGACCTCAGGGTCAGCCTAGGCCCCGTAAGGGGCGTACAGGAAAAGAGAGGGAGAGAGATGATGATGATGATGATGATGATGATGATGATGATGATGATGATGATGATGATGATGATGATGATGATGATGATGATGATGATGATGATGATGATGATGATGATGATGATGATGATGATGATGGCTAGCCCATGGTTGGAGACCTCCTCGTGGTGGCAAGCGGGCACAGAGAGACTCTGCCCTTAAGTTGATAGTGATTCATTTCGCAGAGATTCAGAATTGGGGCAGATGTTGACGACCTGTGGCAAACTGTCCAACCAGGCCCCTTCAGTGAAAGTCAGGCACAGCAGCTTCAGGCTGCAGTTCTGATAAGTAACTGTTGGGGTAACAGAGTGGATTGAGTGTAGCCGACTCAATCACCTCTTCTAAACAAATTGAAGGCGACACTGACCTCAGGGTCAGCCTAGGCCCCGTAAGGGGCGTACAGGAAGAAAGAAGAAGAAGAAGAAGATGATGATGATGATGATGATGATGATGATGATGATGATGATGATGATGATGATGATGATGATGATGATGATGATGATGATGATGATGACGATGGTGATGATGGTGATGATGATGATGATGATGACAATGATGATGATAATTATGATGATGATGATCATGATGAGCATATTGATAACAATAATCGTGGGTTGATGATGATGATGATTATTATTATAGTAATCATGTTGATGATTAACGATCATGGAAGAGATAATGATGATGCTCAAAAATTTGAATTATGCATACGAAAATGCTGACGGCTATGAATGTGACGTGAACCATGACATAAAAACATCATAATTGATTAAAATACAACTCTTGAAAGACCTAGAATAGACCCAACTGTCTATAAGGAGAGATTATCAACTTCAGTAAAATGACCATAAAAGAAGATCACCTATGCTGCAGGTTTTCATCGAACACATCCTCTTCATCTTGATCATCTTTTCCTCTGCTTTGGCTGTAGTCTTTTAGAATTCTCATCGCCTCTCTAAGCTGCGCCATGAATGCAACTTGATGTGTCTCCCTTGCTTTGCCATCCGTTTGGAAAATATCATCTTGCTTATCTAGTGTCAGCAGGAGACTACCACCAAGTTGTTTTCGGCGCTCCAGTTCATCTTCAAGCTGCAATTTCACGGAAAATATACAAATTTTTATCCATTTCTAAACTAATTGGCTGATTGTTTCTCAGCTGAAGAACACAACAATGACTCAAAATTTAATCTGATCTATTCCTTCATTGATTGACAAGAATCAACAATTAGACAATAACGCGGTCCATCTCTGATCAAAAGTGTGATGACTTTCCGATCACAGCCTTGCTATACTTTTTGCATTTAGTCGAGAGTTTTCGAATCTTAAAAACCATTGAAAAATAAACTGATCAACTTACTTCAACTCTCTTATGTTCATATTCCTGAAGGTCTTCTTGTGTTGCAAGAGCAGATCTGCCTTTCAAGTTTAATTTCGCCACCCATAAACCTTTTAGAGATTCAGCCTGGTTGTGCACTTTCTGGTATAGTTGCTTTACCTGAAAAATGGTTGATAGTTAGAACAAGTGTGAGTAAAAAGTGGATACAAAGTAAGTAAATCTGTCTGATTTATCCCATTCTTTCCGATGGACCTGTTTCGTCTCACGCATACCACTCATCAGATAGGAATGGTCATTCGCTGATTCCATTATCCATTAGTTCATATCTTTATTTACTCATTTATTAACTTATCAATTCATTCATTCATTCATTCATTCATTCATTCATTCATTCATTTGAGCCTTTGTTTGTCTGCTCGTTAGTTCCCCTGCCGACTCGTTCCCCTGCTCATCCGTTCGCCTTCTCGTTCGTCCCTTGCTCATTCCTCCGCAGACTTGTTCCTTTGTTTGTTCATTCGTTCATTCATTCGTTCGTTCGTTCCCCCTGCTTGTTCGTTCCCCTGCTCGTTCGTTCTGTAAATTGTCTCAACTATATTACCTGAACCGAGCCTATTATCGAAATCACTCGTCCCACTCTTCAGATCGCTTACCTGATCCTTTTGTTTTGCTAAAGCGGAGGTCACATCGCTTGATTGTTTAGACAAGGTGGAGAAGAAATCTTTTGTACTGAAGGCCTCTAAATCGACTTGCTGATCATAATCCCAGAATTCATCGCCTTTAACCTTTACGTCATCGAGAGAAACAACTTGGCCATCTGAAGTGCCTTCGTATGAAATCAGAGCAAGAATCAATCAAGATAAATTTCAGCATGCGACTCATGAACAGTGAATTCATGGAAACTAGTGGATTAAGAATCTACAGTAGGACTGGACTAGCATGGTAAGAGAGCTTAAAGTGAACAAAAAATGAATGTGATAAATGCTAGAATCTGAAGCATAGCATCCTTGGTGCTTATTTATAATTACGGTCTTATTGCTAAAAATGCCAAAAAAATATAACGCAGACTCAGGCTTCTATTGGCCAAGAATAAAGGCAACGCAACAAACAACTCAAAACTCGGACGTAAGCTAAATCTAAGGAAGATTTAACTTTCAACATAAAGAAAGGATCTGCAAAGTACAACCAAGACCGGTATGCAGCAAAGTTAACGGAAGGAGGAAGTGGGGAAGATGGAAAAATTTGTTAAAAATAGCAGCTAAACGAAAAAAAAATATGAAGTAAAGATCATGACAGAATTAAAAATAAAGGGTTTAGTCGTTCCATGCTCACACTTCTGCTGCAACGAACAAGGAATGAGATTGCATTATTCACTAAAGTTTCTTCTTGGGTATCCTCGTGTATCTCTTTGGTAGAATTCAGGGGTCTGATATAGGAAATGACTAAAACTAAATCGTTACCCTGTGCAGCACTTGCAATAGCAGGAGGCGCTTGCTCCCAGGCCCCAAGTACTTGATTATGAATGTTCATCTTCTTCACTGGATGTATAGCTGATCCCTTCGACGAGTACTTATCAAAATCGTAGGCAACAGCTTTAGATCGATATTTTGGATCTAAATACAATATCTTCCTCCAGCCATGCTTCCGGAATATCATCTTGAAGAAAGACAGAATGGATAATCATACAAAAACGTGTGGTTTATCCTAGTACATTCAGTGAAGCAAAATATACATGTTCGTCGTCTCTACTCAACGACTGATATTGGATGATCTTTTAATATACAGTAGAGTATATGAATAACAGTGACATAAGATGCATGCATTTCCTCCAACTTTATAGAGGTGCAACCTATATGGGGATATCTAAACGGACAAGAATATTTCACAATATAA
This sequence comes from Mastigias papua, assembly GCA_964019165.1. NCBI lineage: Eukaryota > Metazoa > Cnidaria > Scyphozoa > Rhizostomeae > Mastigiidae > Mastigias > Mastigias papua. The sequence continues at coordinate 10,896,642 of OZ025270.1, read as the reverse complement.
TCACAATACAAGTATATAAGGCTTTGGAGTCGCTGAATCACGATGTATTAATTCACACTAACATAAATAGACTTACCAAAGCTAAGGCCAGCAAAATTACAAGTAAGAAGAAGCTGCCAAGCATTAAACCAATGTACAACCAATCAGGTGATATCAATATGTTTCGATTTGGGCCTATGCCATTCTGGATGACAATACGTGGTGTTGTAGGGAAAAACGGGCCGTCCTCTGCACATTGGGCACCTTCAGCCATCACACGAATGTACTAGAATCAATAACAAATGTCACTAGCAACAACAAAGAAGACGATACAACATGCAAGTCAACGCCAAGAGTCAGGATTTTTGACTTTTCGTTTTAATCTACTATGTCATCTAGATACAATAATGCGCCAAAGTTAGAATAGGCAAAATACAACTGGCTGTCAGGGTTACTGCGTAGCAAAAAGAGAAAGAACAAAATACAATAGACAAGAACAACTAATATATGTACGATATATATATGAAACATAAACAACATAAACATTACCATAAAAACACTACTGATATGTCAAACAAGTTGGTACCTATGTAAGGGCAGTGATAGTAATAATACCATAATGATAAAAATAATTAATATACTATATTCGAAACAATCAACGAATTTTGCTGAGCTGGGGCATAGCAAAGCATAAAAATAAAATAAAGGGTAAATTTGTCAAGCTAAAAAACTCACTAAGCAAGAAAGTTTCATAACACGTTATTTAAAATGTAAAGTCAGGTGTGTAATCATTGTAAACATCTGAGAGAATTAAATTACAAGTACTGATATTCGAAACTACGATTATATGGAAATTCTTAGGCCGAACAAAGGCGAAGAAACAAATACATTGTCCGAATACCAATAAATTATTATAATTGGATAATCTCCACTTAAAAGGATAATAGACACATAAGGCTGGAAGATTCGTTTAATCAGACGTGGAAAAAATGCTAAAGCGACGTCAATTTTCAAATAAAGCAGAAACTTACCATCTTTGAATTTTGTTTTGAGCTAAGCTTGAATGCATAAACACCAGGAACTGAGAATTTAAACGAGAACAGGGTTGAGTTCGACTTCATAAGTCTATGCTTCTCTGCCAAATCTTTGAATGCACCGTAGTCAAAATTTGGGTTGGTGTTGTACAGATTACCTTCGTCATACTCCGGGAAATAATCATTGCTCACTCCGAACAACAATGGCTCTCCGAATGTTAGGCATACTGTTGGGTTGGATATACCAGTTAGGTTGCTACTGGGGGCAACAGTTGTTGATATAGCTCTTCTCCGTCTGGATGACCCTGATGACGCCTGTGAAATGGAATTTCTGCTAAGTATCTCTTTCAGTATGGATGCTGCTGGGTTGTATACACCATCAAAACCAGTGGCTATACGAAAACAAGAAAATAATCTTTCACTTAAGACACTGTGGCTCTCGAACACCAGTTTGATAAAAGCTAGGCTATTGTCTTGGTGAACAAAAACCACTTTTCTATACATACGAATGGAAATATTTGTGGACAATAGCCTAGTAAACATGTGAAAAAAAAGACGATTTTGATCGTTTATTGATGCAGAAAATAACGCCAAGCCGTGGAGAGTGGAGCAGACAGAGTGCAGGTTTGAAGCCAGTAAAAACACGGACTATCCAAACAATATGTGTGCTTGTAAAACAATTTCTAAAATCGTTAACATATACCTGTTTTCTGCACTAGATATTATAAACATTTCTTATAGAGCATAATTCTTTGAGAGGTGTACACCACTGTGTTGAGCAATTTTAGCTAAGCTAAGTCAACCAATCTTAGTAACTATATTATTTTACTATATATGTATTTATTTATGCATACATTTAAATTATATATGGCCAAAGTAAAATGATATTCTACGTACCGGACATCTGCACAAAATAAAAAGAATGAGCCTTGTTGTCAATTTTTGTGCATTTATCAGTACTGAAAGTGTCCTTGAAATTTGGGATGTTTTCCAACTCACTGTAGCTATATTCTCTGACCTAGGGAAAATTTGCAGTCAATTTATGCATTACTAGAAAGCAATACTAAGCATACAAACAAGGCAGTATTTACGTTGTAAGTATTTATTGAGACCCTGGGCCAAAACCTGAGTGTAGTATAAATGTACCAAAACATTGCTTTGCCTTAGTATTCGACAACCAGCTAACAAGAACTGCTGTTTCAGATAACGATATTTGTCCACTATTTCATGAAATGTCAAGAAATAAAACTGTCCATTAGACATCCAAAGTTCTGTTAGGAGCCCCATGCCCCCCTAACTTAAGAGCTAATAAGGGAGCCCTAAGCCGCAGTCCAGTGCGCCCATGGGTAAATGCGGCTTTGCAAACAGAAAAGATTGTATGATATGTATTGTAGCATAATAAGTGCAATTCTAAAAAGTTGCTCTTGACTTGTATAGAGTAGAACTATGTAACCAAATTCACTGCAAAGATTCCTACTTTTTAAAACTTTTGATAGCTTACAATCGATTAAGGATTTTGAAGTGGTTTGCGTGATAAATGCTGTTATAAAAGTGAGACATGGACAATAAGAACAGATTTGAGAAAGAAAATAGATGCAGCAGAAATGTGCTTTTTAAGGAGAATGTTAAGGATACTATGGGTAGAACTACAAATGAAGAAGTGTTGAGAAGAGCTGGAGCTGCAAGAGAAGTAATGGCAAATATTCAGAGGAAACAGCTAAAATTTGTGGTCATGTTCTTAAAACACATGGATCAGGAGAAGATTTGCTTACATGGAAGATTAGATGGAAGAGAGCCAAAGAAAGGTATAGGATGAAGCAATAATCACTTCTTTCTGTATACGTAAATTGCTTACAAACAACTAAGTCAGACGACCCATAAAGTCAAACTGACTGCCTTAAAATAACAAAGAAAACATAAAGAAAAGAATTTCAAATGCAACGACCAAATAGTGAAATTAAGAAAGGACTAATAACACTAAAAATCATAATACTCAGAAACAAAGCCATGTGAGGGTTCTCATCTAGCTTGCTGGATTGCTTGCTAGCTAATTTCGAATTTGTCTAATTACACTGCTGTTTACGACGTTAACACAAAGTTCATTGACGGACAATGAAGATAGAGTTGTGCATATGAAAGCTATGAGCATAAGACAGTATTCACGATGAAAGACTTACAATGTTGCCATTTGTATCAGATATCCTAATTTTTGTTGGAGAAGAACAAACATATTGCAAACGAAGCTTTTGCGTGATTCGGCATTTCTTGTCACAGTATTTGTCGATATCGTCGACCTAAGAAGAGAATATGTCAAAATCGTTAATAAACAAACAAAATATGATATAAAAGAAAAGACTGCACACATATAATCGAAACTTGCAGCACCTCCATATACTTCATAAATCGAGCTTTTATTGAGGTCTAAGTTGCAGAGATAAGGCAATTTACAAAAGTAAAGGCCAGCACAGATGATAGATCTGAATAATAGCGACAATTCGAGTTTCCTTTACATGAAATAAAAATATATATGCGTTGTTGAGCTCTACACGGTACTAAACACATGGATATTTCTCCCACTAAAAACTTCATGTTTTCTTGATATCAAGTATATTAATGCATCAACTCTCGACAGAAATGGATGTGCTTTTAAACAAGGCTGGTGTTGAAACGAAGTCATAAGCAAGTATATCCAATTAAGATTATTTGACCAACATGAAATCACAGTATCGATCATCAACTGTCATATCTCCAAAATTTCCTCTACAATAAATATCAACTGCTCAACTGAGAAATGTATTGATTTACCTCACATTCGCAAAGAGCAAGCTGGCTATCATATTTGATATACTTCTTGGAACCACAAGTCTACGGTAATAAAAGCAGAAGTTGCGAAAAATTCGAATAGGATTCCAACAATATGTTACGACAGTTAATAATAATAATGTTATATCAATATTTATACAGGTCTGCTTGGTCAGCTGAAGGAAGCTGATATAAATCAATGACCTGTCTAAACTAAGCTATTTAAAGTTATATATAATATAAAGTTTGTTTAAATATAAAAAGTAAAGTCATTGCATTTGTTTTTGAATTGTAAAATTGAGTGGTGGTCGTGGTGGTCGTAGTGGTCGTGGTGGTCGTGGTGGTCGTGGCGGTGGTCGTGGCGGTCGTGGTCGTGGTGATAGTGATGATAATGATGGCCCGGTAACCATCATAGCTATTATCATCACTGATTCTATAAAAATAACTTGGTCATTTTTTCAAACATTTGCAAAGATACGGATCCACTAGTGAACTTCTTCACATACCTGTGTACAATGCTCTAACAGCTGTGCTTCCGTAGCACAGTTTCCATCTTGTTCTCGGCTAGTTTCCTCTGAGCAAAGTTGATAGAATTTACGGACACAGTCTTGCTCTCTGCCAGCTAATACCTGATAATCCTTTTCGCACTCACAAGTTTTGTCACTTGGCTAAAAATTTGGAAAAGACAAAAATGTTTACTATATCTGTTAAAATTTTTAACGAAACAATCTTTAACCTGTGGCAATAGCAAATACCTCGCTCAAAAGCATTATTGAAATAAAAACTAAAATATATTTCCTAATCAATCCTCGTCGCTTTTCTGGCGATGAATGACCTGATTTTCCTATTCAGTTCAGACAATGATAATGAGTATAACAACGGTAGCTATCTATCCAGCAATCTTTAAGACTAACAGTTTTGTGACATGAGGCTATGAGACAATGAGAGGCTATAGACCAGCATGCTCAAACCAGCGGGGGGACGTCCTACCATTCTAACAGAAGAGCTCTAGAACAACACATGGAGCAACTGAAATTCGTTCCTTTTTGATAACTCGTATCATTTCACTGAGCTGTAAACTTTAACACCCTTAGCATCAAGGATAAGATTATAGTCAAAATTCAGAGGTTATCTGCATACCATGAACACTCTGTGTAATCCATTGCATACACATGACTGCTGTCCTTGGAAAGGTTGCGTAGATTGTCCTCCACAGTGGAAACACGCTTTCTGTGCTGTCAGATGGTTATAATGGTTCACGGGGCATGGCAAACACTTGAGAAGACTGTCACCATATTCAACTCCATTGTAAGTGCCATTAGGACATGGCCTAGGTAAAGTGTCCCCCGACAAACAGTAGTAACCTGGCGGGCATGGATATGACTTTGTATAGTTCAATCCGTGCACTGTGTCGTTCGCAAGGGGCGAGTCAGAAGTTGCACCTACACAGTAAAAATCGAAGTAAGTAAAGACACTGACAACATGAATGCTAAGACTCTCATTTGAGGTTTACGGTAGATAGAAGATTGCAGGTGGAAGCAAAAATAGCATAAAATGTAAAAATTCAAACTTTTATTGCTTAAAGAAAGCTTATATATACTTCACTAGATACGAGGATAACAGTAGGGTTGGTTATAGGAAAGTTTTTCAGTGACAAGAAAATTAAACTGTGGGTGGTTTTCTCTGATTTGATGGTTGCATGCGGGTTGCTACTCTTTAGTGAAAATAACTAGAGACTCCCGCACTTAGCAGGAGTGGTGGTATGTATGTGGCAAGAGCAGATATCAGGAAACATATACAAATGGCTATTCAGGATAATACAAACAGTGGACCTAGAAATATCCATCAATCTATAATGGAATACGGGGACGAGGAATAAGGTCAGATCGAGCCAGGGCGAATTCAACTAAAGTTCATGAGGAAACACGTTTTCTTTATATAAGAACCTTTCTCTCTTCAACCAGGACGGTTCTTAATATTTCGTCAAATCCAGTCTTAAATGTTTCTTAAGTGTTTCTTAAAACTCTTCAAATTTCCTATAACAACAAGGCAACAAAGAAACGATAAATTGAAGTTTTTGTTAAAAACATTTGAGAGACGGATGTTGTCTGTATATTGTTTCCAGTTCAATTAAAAATTTTCTCACAAAAACAGATTTTTCAAGTTTCCTTTTGAAACTCAGCCTGCCCGTGTTTCTTAATTGTTTCTTAATTTTTGCCTGATTTGAGCCTCCTCATGTTTCCTATATACTTGTTTCTTATAAAAAAAACGTGCATCAAGATATAAATGGCATGGACAGTCTACAATGTTAAACCATCACCTCTTTTAGCCTTCAGTTTCTCAGGTTTTAACAACAATTAGCTTTAATAGATAGAGAAACTAGAGCGTCCTTTTCAAATGTAAGTTGCGATGAGACGACAATTTCAAATTAAAAAATAGTGTTTATGGGCAAGAAATGGAATTATATTTAAAGAGCTTACAAGAAGAAAACTAAATACCTTGCTACTAACTTAATTCCCACTATAACACTAGTGAAGTATTCTAGCAAAAAGAGATCTACTGTGACTAGTTGCTGAGAAATTGGTGCTTAATAGTACCTTCAAGGCAGATTACTCCGGGCTTGCACACAACACAATCTGAACGGTCTGTCTTGTTACCATAGAATCCAGGCTTGCAAACCTCACAAGTATCGGCAAATGTTTGACGTAAAGCGCCATTTTTCTCCTTGTACCCTGTGTATTAAAACAAATATACGAAACATTACTGGAATGCTACTAAGAGAATTCATGATGCAATCATATCAAATGGAACCGAATACACATTCGGTTGTGCCTAAAACAAGGGGGGGGGGCCAGACGTCCAGGGTTTCGATTCGACCAATTCGTTTCGATTAATATGAATGTCTATGTAGGTTGCTGAGTCTCTCTCATCTCTTTTGCTACTTTATGAGAGTAAAAAGTATTGTAACTATGTGTCTGGAAATTCTGCATGTTTTTAGAAATATTTGGTGGTGGTGGTGGTGGTGGTGGTGGTGGTGGTGGTGGTGGTGGTGGTGGTGGTGGTGGTGGTGGTGGTGGTGGTGGTGGTGGTGGTGGTGGTGGTGGTGGTGGTAGTGGTAGTTGTGGTGGTGGTGGTGGTGGTGGTGGTGGTGGTGGTGGTGGTAGTGGTGGTGATGGTGGTGGTGGTGGTGGTGGTGGTGGTGGTTGTGGTGGTGGTGGTGATGGTGGTGGTGGTGGTGGTGGTGGTGATGGTGGTGGTGGTGGTGGTGGTGGTGGTGGTGATGGTGGTGGTGTTGATGGCGCTGGTACTGGTGGTGATGGTGGTGGTGACGACAATGATTCTAAATGATGGTAAAAATGATCGGTGATTGGTGATCGATGATAATGATGACAATACAGCTTTGGCTATAATTCTAATGTTGATAATTGAAACTACGTAGAAATTACAAACAAAATACATGATTGTTGAGTACACAAAATAACAACTGCGACGATTGAGGTGATTGCAAAAATCATTACGAACTGTTTGGAATCAGCAGAGCATAAATCTGAGTGAAACAAACCTGCTGGACAGAGTTTTGGTACAACAGTACCTGCCTGTGTTACGTTACAGCTATCCCCACCTGGACAGTAATGACCCATTGGACATCGAAGCTTTTTCTCTGAGCCCTGCGGACAATAAAACCCGATCGGACACCTAATTTGAACTTTGGCTTCTGGGCAGTAAAATCCAGCTGAACAGCGCCTTGGTTGTGCGGTTCCGTTCGGACAGTAGGAGCCATTGGAGCACGGTGTATAAGATATCGACTTATTCGGACAATAGTTACCAGCCGGACAAACGTGACAGTCGAAAATTCCGCGTGCACCTGTTTCATTTCGGTATGTCCCAGCAGGACATGGCTCTGAAAGCAAGACACCTTCGTCACAGAAATGTCCAACAGGGCATGGATTCTGAGCATAGTCAGCAGTGCCTAGAAAACAATGACATAATATGATAAGAAAAAATTGGCATGATATACAGAATGAGACAAAAATGCTAATAAAATGACTACAGTTAAGTAGTGGCGCTGAGAAGGAGGCCAGGGGCATATGCCCCTTCAGTGTCAAAATAGATGGCCCATCCAGGGTGTTCAAATTTATAAAAAGGGTTATCTGGAATGGGAGGTAAGTAGTCTGAAACAAAGAGGTTGAATAACGACGAACTATATAAAATTTCTTGCACAACTGCTAGATAAAGATGAACTTGTACAAATAAACTCATATTAATTGCTCTATAAGAATTCTTAACCTTTATTCACCAACGGGTCGTATTTGGCCCGAGGGCCATCCATTGCCGAGGCTTGCTCTATACTGTACTACAAATGCCAAATTATACAACTTCTAAACTATGTAACAAATAGAAAGAAATGAAGATAATCTTCAAGACAATTAGTGTCTAATACCAGCTGTGGCTGGCAGTCAAGGTGATGACAGTATCCATGAAATTACCATTATATGATACTGCATGTTAACAAAACAAATGTTACGTTAAAAGAACTCCCTTACTTCTATGCAATACATATTTCCATTCAAGCATGACCTATTCTAGCAGTCTAAGTGACTTATCAAAGACAGTGCAACGCTATTGAGAAAGGCTCCTTGTTTGAGTGGGTTTAGTGATCCGTACACTTCAAATAAGAATAAAAAGATACATGACGCCAATAATGAAAAGAATGAAGCAAAAAGACGAATAAATATACCATTTTTCCTACACCAGTAACCTGCTGGACATGGTCTACAGTATGATTCATCCTGAGCGAAAGAATAGTTGTTATAGGTTCCAATCCTGCATGGTATTCTATCAAGATTGTAGGGGCAATAAAAGCCACGGCCACATGGTTGGGGCACTGTATTGTCGTCGGTACAGATGTAGCCCGGAGAGCAACGTTGACAATCGGATATATTTGCTCGGCCTGTCTGAATTATTACAAGACCTCTTGGGCATTTGATTTTGTCCAGGGCTCCTGGTGGGCAGTAAAATCCAATTGGACAAATCTCTCCGTATCGTGGATCGGTTGGCCATGGGTCAGGACTTCCACGACGGCAAATGTAGCCGCCACTGCAAAGACCAGCGATGATTCCCCTTTGGCAATAGTGACCGGCTATACATGCTCTGCACTGGCTTGGCGAGTACAGTCCAGTTTCGTTCGTATACGTAAAAGTGCCATTTGGACAGAATATGGGTACGATAGTACTGTTAAGACAGTATGTGTGTGCTGGACAAGGCTCCGGCGTAGAGGTATTACCCCTGCACAATCTGCCAGCTGGGCAAGGCAAACAAGTAGATGATCCATTTGAAGGCTGGTATGTACCGGGTGGGCATCCTTTTGGAACAGAAGTACCATTTCCACAATAATAACCACTTGGGCATGGATAGCCGGATGGATTTGGGAACTTACTTTCAACTTCTTCTGGGCAGAAAAATCCTTCAGAACACAATCCAGATACTCTACTTAAGCCTGGAATGCCACAGAAGTGCCCTGGATCGCAAGGCACGCAGTCACTCCTCGAAGCACCACCTGATGTCTTTCGTACAGTACCGGATGGACACATCGTTGCATTCACTGCTCCAACCAAACAATAGTGACCTGCAGGGCACAGAGCAGATGCCGGATTCGGGACTTTTTCATTAGATACACACAAATATCCAGCATAGCAATCGCCGGCAGGAGTTGCAAGGCCAGTATCATTGCAGAATTTTCCGGCAGAGCATGGCAAACAGTCCTGCAACTTAGTTTTGTTTTGTTTCGGTTGGTACGTACCTTGTGGACAGGGGTTTCCCGAGGATGAAGATACTCCGATTGGACAATAATGCCCAACTGGACAGGATTGAGGGTGTATTGTACCATAGCTGGGACATGCAAATCCGTCGGGACATGTAAGACACAGGCCTAAACCAGGTGTTGGACTATACGTGCCCGGACTACAAGCTAACTCCTTCAAAGCTCCAGCTGTGCAGTAGTGCCCGACTGGGCATATGTAACCACCTCCGGTTAGGTTTGTAGGTTTTGGAGTTGTGGCACCTGGAAAAAGAACAAATCTGAACAGTTAAGACTCTACAGAATCTATTAGAAACAACACTAGGAGCGCACTACGTTAAATTCACTCTTCAAGTTTAAATACTAGAACATAATGAATAATGAGCAATAATTTACAAAAGCAAATATAATGAGCGAATGGGAAATAAAGACATGATTGCAGCAAGTCATGCATGACATACGAAGTAAATTAATAACACATGGAGGAATGAAAGGGTTAATGAATCAACAAATTAATGAATGAATGAATGAATGAATGAATGAATGAATGAATGAATGAATGAACTTATTTATCAATGAGCCCCCAAATGAAGAGAGTAACTAATTAATTAATTAATGAACTAACAAATAAATCAACGAATGAATGAATGAATGAATGAAAGAATGAATGAATGAAGGAACGAATGACTGAATGACTGAATGACAGAATGGCCGAATGAACGAATGAATGAATGAATGAATGAATGAATGAATGAATGAATGAATGAACGAATGAATGTATGACTGGTTCGAAGATTGAAACAACACAGGATTGAAGGATAGAAACAAAAATGTACAAAAAATGACAAAGGCTGCAGAAAATTGATAAACAGGAGAATAACAAAGTACATGAGTAAATGAATGAATGAGATAATGACAAAACAACTTAAGCATTTAATAACGGATGCCAGGATGAGAAATGAAACAATACATGTATAAAAGAAATTAGCAAAGACAAACTAAAACAAGCTAAGGATTCCAGGTGGGCGAAGGAGCAGAGAGAGCATTGATGAGCTTCCTTGAAATGTGCTGTAACTTAGACTACACTGGAGAGAAAGTATAAAACAAAAACTACTAACTATTGATTAAAGTTCTTTGTGACTAAACATGCTAGCATCTCTATAATGACTAGAATTCCAAGCGAAGCATGCATGGGTGGCAAAACTGGATACAAAAATTGCAAAAATAATGAAAATAGTGATGATGCCAACCTAAAACACATATAAACCCAGCGGCGCAATTCTGTTCTGTTACTCCGGCACCTGCATTTGGATCACACCATTTACCAGGGCTGCACGGCTTACAATCTGTTACATTCTGTGACCCTGTTCGATTGGCGAAATACCCTCGCGGGCATGGCTCAGGCAAGTACGTCCCTTCAACGCAATAATGACCAAGTGGACAGATGTTCTCTGGCGGGTCTGGTCTACTTGCCGAGCCATTGCAGAAAAACCCGGGAAGACAGAGACCTTCAGGCTTGCTTAGTCCTCTTTGCTGGCAGAAATACCTGCAGAATCGAAAAACTCTTCAATGAACAAGTAATCTAGCAAATAATTTCATGAGAACACTAGAGTAATTTCGCTTACTTGTTACCGAAAAAACAATAAGCAGAACATCAATCACCGATGCTACAATTAAGGATAGATTGAAATGCGACTGGCTTTTAATTTCAAATTTAATCAATCTTGATAGGGCTATATGACATACAAAATGATAAATGGCCTTTGTCGCTAAGTCTCAAATATTGAGTTGCAGCCTACTAGAAACAAGCTTGATATTAATAACCGAAGTCAAAATCTGGAATACTCAAAGAGAATTTTCCTTTACTCTGGGGGTTAAGATATGGAATGAAGTCCTGGTTCACATCAGACTGAATCCATTAAGCACTACCTTAGGTAGAGCAGCAGAATTTTTCTTTTTAAGTTTAATTTCTATCTCGAGATGTAAATTCAAAGTATTTCATAAAGTATTGATAAGGTATTCTTAAACAAACAGTTAAAATTATGACGATGATGAATCTTGTAATGGTCTGTGTTCAATGTGAACAATTAGTTATCGCAAAAAGAACACTGCGGGTTTCTACATGTCGAGCTCACTATTCGATAATATCATCAAGTATTATGACTTCCCTACCTTGGCGGACAAACATCACACTGAGATGCAGAGACCAGTTGAGTTTCGTTTGACCAAGTACCTGGCTCACATCTAAATTCTCTTGCATACCTTGTACCAGTGGGGCAATAAACACCTTGGGGACATTCTCTACCCGCCAAAGACGTAACTGCTTCCAATGTGTTGTCACAGTAGTACCCAGCAGAACACGGCTTACAGGACGTCTGTCCAAAATTGTCTTGATAGGTGCCGTTTTCACATCTCCGTGGCAAACCGTACCCGATCTTGCAATAGTGACCCTTGGGACATATGAAGGCAGGTGGATATTGAAGACTCTGGCCAGATGGACAGTAATAGCCGTTCCCACACAACCCATCTGGAGCTGATAGACCAGTGTTATTGCAGTACGACCCAGTCGTGCAATTTACACATTGACTGATATTATGGACACGTAAGCTTGGTTGGAAAGTACCAGATGGACATGCTTTGGGCACAGAACTACCCTTGCCACAATAATACCCTGTCGGGCAGTCCTTTTCTGTTCGGGAAATTGAGCCATTCGGACAGTAGTAACCAGCATCACATTCACCCCTTGGATACGCTAATTCAGGAGTGTCGCAGTACATTCCAGATAAACAAGGTTGCATCTGGTCGGATCCCGTTGGGCAATAATAGCCCGGTTGACATCTCAGAAACCTGGGATTGTCAGCCTTGGATGGACAGTACCATCCGGGATCACAGCTATTCGTTGGCCTTTCATTACCAAATCCTTCACAGTACTTCCCTCCTTCACAATCAAGACATGAGGTGATATTCTGCATTTTAGGCTTATCATTAAAAGTTCCAGCTGGGCATTTGAATTGGTATGGTTCCTTGGTCCCTGGGAGGCAGTAATGTCCTTTTGGACACTCGTTTACCAAGTAATTCGATGTTTCATTAAGACAATAGTAGCCAGATGGACAAGTGAGGCATGCACTTAGTCCTTCAGCGTCGGCATATGTACCGGGAAGACAAGCTAAGATGAAGTGAAAAATGAAGAAGGTAACAGGTAGAAACAATAATGAGGGAATAAATGTGAACTTGACCTACGTTGAGTGATGCATGAGCTAAGCACTTGATTTGAAAAAGTTATCTATCGAGGCAATACAAACTGGTTTCTGATTTGCAAAGAAATCACCCCTACGACTGCATAGCTAAATTTTAATCAAAATAGATGGTACATTACTGCATATCAAATATAATTAGACATAAAGGATTTTATTCTTTTACTAAAAATTCCCTAAAAGCTTCCCTGCCAGGCATATCTCAGTGGATAAGTAGACACAGCTGAGATAAAACTAGAGCAGTTTAATTTGCAACAAACAACTTGCAACGAACAACTTGCAATGAACAACTCGAACAAATTGCAACTAACAAATTGCAACGAACAACTTGCAAGGAACAAATTGCAACGAACAACAGTTGACGATCAAAAAGCTAACTGCCTACCATGATACGTCTTGCTCCCTTTTGGGCAGTAATTCCCTCTTGGGCACTTTCCTCCGATACTCAAGTGACTAAACGTCGCTGGACAGTGCGTCAAGTTTGTCAGCTGTGGCGTTGCTGTGTGGGAGCCTAATATACAATAATACCCTGCATCACAATCTCCTGAAACTGCAGTCGAATTCAGGGTGCCACAGAACTTTCCAGGATCACATGGCGTGCATTCACGCTCTTCCTTCAAATTCAGGCTGTTACTGTATGTTCCAAGAGGGCAAGGTCTCCAGTTGTTTCCTGTGCCTGCTGGACAGTAGAATCCTCGGGGACATGGAAAGATACCGGATTCATTCTGGCCTATGAAAAATAACAGATAATATTGTGAGTAAACCATGGGTGCCATGGCCCTGCTGTTGCAAATCCCTTAAGTTTGATTCAGAGTACCGTTGAGAAAAACACATTCAGTCAAATTGAGATTTATCAAAACGCATACATAAAAATGATATCTGCAGATATTTACTCCATAATCGGATTCTACAAAGAATGAGCAGCTCACACACCTGGAACAACGTTCTTTGATATGCAGTAATACCCTGGCGGACAAATTGCACACGAGCTAGCTAATGGCCAACCAGTGTAATTTCCATCTGGACAGAACTTTGGCTCGGCACTTTCGGTAGGACAGTGCATTGCTGAGGGGCACGGAACTGCCTTGTCACTACTGCTACCAGTTGGACAGTAATATCCTGCAGTACATGGTCCACTTGGAGTTGTCAGCTTGGTTGTTCGGCAGAAGAAACCTTTCGGGCATCTTGGGCAATCACTTGAAGCAGCTAGGCCGGTCTGGTTGGATGCTGTGCCATTTGGGCATTCCTGGGGATACTCCGTTCCGAGCGGGCAGTAGTATCCGGCCGGACAGACAATCTGAGTTTCAGATAGAGAACCAATAGGGCAATAGTAGCCAGGCTTGCAGCTACCTGATGGTTGAATTAACCCTGTCGTATTGCAATGTTTACCACCAGTGCAATTTAGGCAGTCAGCGACCTTCATTCCAAGGTATGCCTCCCTAAAGGTTCCAATGGGGCATTCTACTGGCTCATCAGTTCCTAAAGAAATAAGTGACAATACCTATAACTTTGAAATATCATGAAAATGTGGTAGAATGATACAAAATAACAAAAACAACAATATGAAACGATATTAAGTAATGTGAACTAACATAAATACAATGATATAATGAAAAATGATACGAGATGAAAAGAAAAAGAGAATACAGAAAACAATATAAATACATATAAATGTATGCATGCATATCAACGTGTTTTCTTATTCAGTTTGATAGTGATGTTTGGATGACTTTGATACGTCGGTTAATAAGTTACTAACACTAGCATCTATTATCAAGTGCTATATCAAGAACACTCTCATTATAAATAGAGAGGAACTTGCTTAGTGGAGCATTTTGCTTTTCCCAGTAGTGAGGAAAAATTAATACTCTTGCCCAAGTGGCCTTAGTTAAAACTGGGCCTTTTCCTTTTATAAACAAACCAATGTTACTAATAATGCTGGCTTGAATAAAATCTCTGAAATCACTTATTGTAAACAGAGGCTTTCTGATAAGGATGAACAACTAAGGCAATCTATAATTTGCGCTCTGCCTATGTGGCAAGGTCATACCTTACAAAGTCTGGGGCCCTTTTGACTGTTTGCTTCACTAGAAGAAAATCCCTACAAAATGACCAAATCTTTCAAGAATACTCAATATATCTCGAGGTCTCACCTTCAGGGCAATATCGACCAGGTGGGCATTGATCACCATCTACACCGGCTCTAGGCGTTGTTGAGTTAACGCCGCGGCGACAGTAATACCCACTTGAACACAATCTCCACGGGTTGGAAAGTCCAGTGCTATCACAGACGAATTTGCCAATGCAAGGGATGCAGTCTGCAGCACTCTCTCCTTTTGTCCTGTTCAAAAATGTTCCTAGTCCGCATGCGTACTCGGTAGCGAACTTAGTGCCAGCCGGGCAGTAGTATCCCAATGGGCATTCGTATGAGGCTAACAGAGAAACAGAGCCGTATGTGGCATTGCAGTAGTACCCAGCCGGGCACGTTTTGCATGTCCATTTACCCCATTCATCTTGGTACGTACCAGACTCACAGGGACGCTTATTCGGACTTCCAGTTGGGCAATAGTAGCCAGGAGAACATTGGTGTTGTGTATCATTCTTTGCGCCAGATATACAATAATAGCCTTGACTGCATTGTCCTGTTGGTACAGGTAAACCATCTCCTCCACAGTACCAGCCAGGTGTGCATGTTTGGCAGTTGGTGATGTTTCTGAAATTGCATAGAATAAACTAATTGGGTATGTTTATGTAACATAAGATACTTTCTGGGAAACAACATTTGGGGCTAAAAACACGAGTAAATTCAAACAGTAGATGTTGAGTTGCTGCTTTGTGTTATTCTTAAGGTTACCACTTTCATTTAATTGTCTTTTCGTTTAAACAGTTCGGTATGATCAGCACTTTATATTAAACTTACTATCATGTTTAATTATGTATAATAAAATGACAATAAAATGAAAATGAAATGAGAGAGGAAAAGGTTTCATTTCGCAGAGATTCAGAAGTGGGCAGATATTGATGACATGTGGCACATTGCCCAATCAGACTTCTTCAGTGAAAATTAGGCTCAGCAGCTAAGGCTGCAGTTCTGCTAAGTAACTGTCGGGGTAATATAGTGGGTTTGGTATAGCCGATGTCACTGACCTCAGGGTCAGCCCAGCTAAGGGGCGTAGGGGAAACAGACAGACAGAAAATAATGATGATGATGATCATCATCATCATAACGATGCTAATGACGATGATACTGATGACGAAGATGATTAAGATCATGATGATAATGGTGATGATGGCGGTGGTGATGATGGCGGTGGTGATGATGGCGGTGGTGAAAATGACGATGATAGTGATGATTATAACGGTAATAAATATCGATAGTACGCCTCTTTGTAGATTTTGCTACTTACACATTCCCTGTTGAATTCAAGTACATTCCAATTGGGCACTTCTTTGGTACTTCAGTTCCCAAGGGGCAATAATGGCCTCTGGGGCAAACATTTCCAGTTGTTCCATCAGTTGGATTTGCTAAGCTGGATCCTAATGTACAATAATAGCCTCCTGCACAGTAGTAAGTGGGAGCTGCGAGGCCACTATGAGCACAATACTGTCCACCAGAGCAGGGTTTTTTACTATCCGAACCGTTAGGACAGAAATTTCCTACTGGGCATACAATCATTGTTGCATTCCTTGCGCCGGATGGGCAGTAGTAACCGCCATAGCATTTACCAGTGACACTACCCAGGCCATTCCCATCACAGTACCTTCCGGGGTCACATGGCTGGCACGCTGAAGAGTTTGTCTGTGCTGTGTTGGGATTGTAGGTTCCAGGCCAACATTTGAATTGATACGGGTGAGTTGTATTTACTGGGCAGTAGTGGCCCAGAGGGCATTTGTACGGGGTATATATGGTGGTATTTTGGTAGCAGTAGTACCCTGATGGACATGATTTGCAGTATGTCTTCCCAGCTTCATCTTGGTAGCTACCAGGAGGGCATCCCGATGGCCTTACAGATCCAATTGGACAGTATTTTCCAGGTGGACATACGCCGCCGTAGCCTAAAAAGCAGTAATTGTATTATTTTTGACAGACCAATCGATGCCTCGAATAAGTTAAAGAATTAGAAAAAATCAAAGCATGAGAATAGAAATTCCTAAGCACTCATGGTCACTCCAAAACAACACCATTTGTACTTGCTTTTCGTGACTGAGGCATTTCAGTTCACAGATGGGTTGACACGTTATTAGATTCAATTCGCTGCTTCACTGTGTTAACTTTATAGCCTGAAGAGTATGCACCAAAAAAGATCTCAGTACATTCAGATGTGCTTGTTTTTTTTAAATAACCATGTAAGACTTAACAGAAAACTGACCAGAAATCACCGGAAGGTACTGAAGAAGTTATAAAATTAAACCCAATGCATTACTGACCTGTATGTATTCCCCTTGTACAGTTATTAACAACAATTGAGCCATTTGAATATATAGGATCACTTCGATCGACTCCAGTTTCACAATAATACCCACCAGCACAGGGCCCGGTAGGTTGCAAGGCATTCAAAGTACCACAATAATGGCCACCATCGCAATCAATACACTGGCCAATAGTAGATAATCCTGTGTTATTGCTGTAAGTTCCCCTAGGACAAGGTTGCCAATCCAACCCAGTCATTGCTGGGCAGTAGTAACCCCTCGGGCAAGCAGCTATTCCTGGGTATGGTGTTGCAGAAGTGTTGATGGGAACGCAGTAAAACCCGGCTAGACACGGTGAACAAATATGGTTCCTGGTCGTGTTTGTGTAATAACCTGGACTGCATTGTTTTGGTGTTTTGCTACCTGTGTAAAAGAAAAACAAGGAACGTTCAGATTCCGAGAAATTTTTATCGATACAAAATCAAAGAGAATCCTTACACCTTGAATTAGCGATGTAAAACTAAGACAAAGATGTCTTGATAACACATATTGATCAAATCTGATTTGGTCCATTAAAAGTGTAATACTGATCGATACAAACAAACGGTGATTGCATGACTGCATGGATATATTACATGATATGAAACAGTGATTTATAAACAAGCGTCCCAACAAATATAAAAAGGACCCATTTATTATTGTAAGATATAGAAGTTAAAATATCAACGCATGAAATATGGTGCAGTATGGAGTAATGTAGCCCACAAACATATTAAACGAAAAGAAATATGAAAAAGTCTGTCAAGGTTTAATGAAAGAAGTTTGTGCTAAATATAGTTCATCACCCTGTAATCTGGTGCAGTTGAATGCAATCAAATGTAAAACATAACATACCTTTCAACAAAACATTGAATCATATAGCAATAGGTTCTAGATTCTCACCTGTTGGACAATGTAATCCAACGGGACAATCGAATGGATTATCGACTTTCGATCCAGTCGGACAGTAAAAGCCTTGGCGACAAGGACCATTTGGTGTCATGAGTCCATTTTCACTACAGAACGATCCCTCGGTACAGCTAGTGCATTGACTCTCCCTCCATAACTGCGTGTTATTACTAAATGTCCCTATTGGACACAATCTGGGTGTTGCACTTCCTTCTGGACAATATCTACCAACGGGGCAGATTATTTCCTGGGCACTCTTTGATCCATTTGGGCAATAAAACCCTTGCTGACAAGGGCCTGAATCATTGTAACGACCAGGCACATCACAGTATCTTCCAGCAAAGCAAAGGGTGCATTGACTTTCCATTCCAAGTTTCACTGAGAGGCCTAAAGTGCCGAGTGGACACTTTATAGGTTCAGCTGTTCCCTGAGGGCAATAATGACCAAGAGGACATTCGTTCGCATTTGCCCCTTCCATGGGTGTTGCAGTTCTGGCACCTAGACAAACAAAAATGAGCCAGTTCTCAACAGCACTCTAACAAAATATGGCTTGTTATGGGAAAAATTGATGAAATTGCATTGATGTCCAATAAAAACAAGTACTGAAAGTAGAAAAACCCATACCAAGTAGAAATACTCCGCTTCAAAATAATAAAATTAACAAAAATTATCATAATCATAGTCATCATTCATCATTATCATCATCATCACCATTAATATCGTCGTCGTCGTCATCATCGTTGTTGTCGTCGTCATCATCGTCGTCATCGTCATCACTATCATCATCATTACTAAATCTTCATGCTTTCATGTCCTAAGGACAACATTGCAGATGCTAAGATTCGTACCTGACTTGCAGAAGTATCCGGAACTGCATTCTGTATTCGGATACACGAGGCCCTTCTGTCCACAATAATAACCACCGATACACGGAGAGCATTCAGCTTGTCTTGCTAATCCAGTGACGTTATTAAAAGTCCCAATATCGCATGGATATTCCGTACTAAACTTAGTGCCGTTTGGACAATAATGCCCAGCAGGGCAAATATATAATGCATAATTTACAACTGGACCAAATGTAGCATTACAGTAATACTGTTCGGGGCAGGTTTTGCAAGTAGATTGTGCCAGCTGGTCCTGATACGTGCCAGAAAGACATGGTTCTGCGTGTCCTTTACCACCCACACAGTAGAATCCTTGTGGACAAGAAATGGCTGTACTTGAACTCTGTCCTGGTGTGCAATAATACCCAGGGCTGCAGTCACCAGTGGGGGCTGGGAGTCCACTTCCATTACAATACTTCCCAGCTGTGCACATTTTACAAAATGACGCGTTCTTACTGAGTTTACTATCAAGAAAGTATCCAGGATTACATGGTATGGCAGAAACTGTACCCTCCGGACAATAGTACCCTCTGGGGCACTCGTCGCCTTGGCTTGTACCAACAGGATTTGGCACTTGGGATCTTAGGTTGCAGTAATAACCTGCAGAGCAGTTGCCAGTTGGACTCGATAGCTCGTTTGATGCACAGTATTTACCGCGCGGGCAAGGGAGTGGCTCTGCGGATCCCATTGTGCAG
This sequence comes from Mastigias papua, assembly GCA_964019165.1. Classification (NCBI taxonomy): domain Eukaryota; kingdom Metazoa; phylum Cnidaria; class Scyphozoa; order Rhizostomeae; family Mastigiidae; genus Mastigias; species Mastigias papua. The sequence continues at coordinate 10,876,839 of OZ025270.1, read as the reverse complement.
TAATATCCAGCAAGGCACCTTCCTCCGTGAACTAAGGTCTTACTCACTGTTGAACTCCCATTGCAGTACCAGCCAGGGCTGCAATACCCTGTTGGCGAAGACAGGCCATAATTCTCACAGTATTCCCCTGCAGGACAAGCCCGACATGATAACTGACTTTGCTGGCCAGTTCTGTTGTTGAAGGTACCCGGTGAACATGGGTACTGATACGGGTGTGTAGTATTTGCTGGACAGTAGTATCCACTGGGGCAAATATTATTCATGAAGCTACCAGTTGTCTCTGGGCAGTAGTACCCAGCCGGGCAAACAAGGCATGCACTCTGGCCAGTTCTATTGCTGTACGATCCGGCAGGGCACGCTGTTGGTGTGATGGATCCTTCTGGACAGTAATGACCGAGGGGGCAGATGCTGCCAATGCCTTTGAAGGACTGTCCCAACAAAGAACCATACGGACATGTATCATTGGTAAGGTTGTATGTACCAACGTATGGTTGAGCGAGTGATACTCCTACAAATGGGAAAAGAAGGTGTAATGGTGATGTAAACCACATAATGCTGCATATGAATGGGGAAATAAGGTGTAACGGTGGTATAAACCACATAATACTGCAAACAAATGGGGAAAAAAGGTGTAAGGGTGATATAAACTACATAATACTGCATACAAATGGGAAAATAAGTTGTGTGAGGGTGATATAAACCACATGACGCTGCATCCAAAGTCTCTCGTGGAATAAAACAAATCCCTTTATATTTTTTTTGAAATAACTGAAGTTCTTCAGTTGAAAGCGCTAATTGTAAATCAAAACTTGCCTGAATTGCTACATAGCTTACATGTGTTTAAATGAAAGGAAACATGATGTATCTGCACTTCATATTTAAATGGTCTGTTCATTTCATAATGTTATTTAATGAGATTTACTGACTTGTTGCTTATTCAAGTCACATGCTCATGTGTTTTCCACTGAGATTTGCCCATCTACTACGCATTTAAGTCACATGTTCTTGCACAGTCACGTCGCATTGTTGAAAAACACAGTACAGATCATTTGCTCAAATGATAAGAGCACTATGACTACAGCGTGGTCACGAAGTAAAAGTGTTAGCATTCGTACTAGAGTGGGCTGGTATCTTTTTGGTGGCATGATGCACTTTTGTCATCACAGATAGAACACACATATAATGCTTCAAGAAAACACAACATAGCACTTGGTTGTCTTGCATGGAAATATGACTTGACACATATAACTTGACACCAACTTACCAATCGTACAGTAATAGCCAGGGGCACAAGGACCGTTCGGCTTTACGAGTAGATTTCCGTCACAATAACTCCCAGGGTCACAACTCTTACATTGATTAACGTCATAAAGACTTGTCTCATTACTGTAAGTCCCTGCCGGGCACCTTCTCCAATCGGATCCTGTACCAGCTGGACAATAGAACCCTCGTGGACATGCATAATACCCAACTTGTGTAGCATTATCACTACTACCGGCAGTGAAATTCAACGGCAGGCAGAAGAAACTGTTAGGGCAAATGAGACACGAAGCTGCACCGGTCGAGTTTGTGTAATAACCATTTACGCATGGTTGAGGTAATGCACTTCCGGTCGGACAGTGGAATCCTTTCGGGCATGTAATCGGTGCTGGCACTTTTGATCCGAGAGGACAATATGAGCCATTAAAGCATGGGCCTGTCACTTGACCGAGCCCGGGTGTCTCGCAGTAGTATCCTAAGAGACAAAATTTAGTAAATAAAAAGTACAGTCGAAAATGGGTCTTTCATATTTTCCTGAAAATTCACAAAGTTTCGAACATGACGTTCTGAGAGAAGCATGGTTACTATCATAATAATTTCTCTACAACCAGTCTTTGATAAAAAGGACAATCAACTTACCAGGCGTGCAAAGCTGGCACTGAGATTTCGACCATCTTGTCAAATTTGGCTGGAAAGTACCAGGTTCACAAAGAAGCTGTTCGCGTGATCCCGAAGGACAGTATGCCCCAGGCCCACATGGTACTTGTCGTGAACTTGATGAGCCAACAGGACAATAGTAGCCAGCTTCGCAGGGGCCACTTGTTCGGTTAAGCCCAGCTGAACCACAATAGTACCCAGCAGTGCAGTTGTCGCATTCAGGAGAGGAGCTCAAGCCTAGCGATGCAAAGATATTCGCCATAATAACCATCATAATAATATTTAAAGTTGATTAGTAAATATAGTTAACACAAACTAACTAAAAACAACTATTTAACAAGGAGGATATCAATATAATAATATAATAGGAATATTATTCCTGATCCCCTGAGGCATATTCGACCCATCAGAAGCTCTACTCAATCACACCATTTCCAAGTCATACTATCCAATCCACGAACTCTTTCCCACAAATCTTCTTTTATTCCAAGAACCTGTCAACTTTGGAACACCTTACCTTCCACTTCCTTTCCTTAATCCTAAACTTATCTTGCTTCGAATCTAACATCAACTAACTGGATCTCCTATCCTTATCTAATTAACTTTCCTTTCGCTTTTCTCCTTTGTCAAGGCATTGTTATAGGCTCTATTGGCCTTTCTCTGACATTACTTACTAAAAAAAATCAAACCCTTATTACAAATTAAACAATTACATGATTGCCATCCCACTTTACGATCCCCTTTTTGAAGTTTGCCAAAGTACCAGCTCTCCTTATTTCATCATCTAGAGTATTCCACAGGAGACTACCTCTAAATGAGAGAGAATTTAGTCCCTATCACTTTGACTGCCCTGGTGGAATCCTGCATAGTACTTTGGTGCTGAGATTGTAAGGTATACCCTTTTCTTAAAAAAAAACTCCAAAATATGTGGAGGATTCCTTTGGTTAGTGGTCTTGTAAATTTCACCCATATGACTTATAGAAGTTTCAATTTAATCACTCGGTTTCCATCAACTTGGGCATTCTTCTAAAATCTACTTGTTTATTGTCGGTTTTTTCATACATTCTTGTTTACTTTAGCGTTTAATATACAGTCTTGTTGCTAAAAATGAAAAATTTTCTTATCTCTATTTCTTGTGTCTTAAAGGATTTACGCGGGCTGGGGCCTGATTACATGACAGATTTCAGTCTGTCTGTAGCTTTTTCCAGGCTGAAATGTCAGCTCGGTGTTGGGGTCAGGGTTTGTCTCAAAGAAGTTGCTATTGTATGCAACACATTTAAACCCGGTTTGCCGGGCAAAACTTCCAGCCCGCTTTTTCAGAGGAGCTGGAACTGTTAGCTCGAACAAACTGTCCAGATAACTGGAAATCAAATTGTTTAACCGGACTTAAATTCACTGGGCATGGGCGTAGTGAAGAATTTAAGTCAACATGGCAGTGATTTTAGGCAACAATACTAACGCAGCATATATCTGATGGGATGCAGGAGAAGAGATTCATAGTCTGATCAAATGTGTAATTTCTGCTTTCCACCCATATCGATCTCTGTTTTGCGATGAAAGCGCTACTAATGTAAAAAATTGTCTCTTTCTATAGCTTTTCATTCTCTTTGGGAATTTATACGCTGCCAAAATTAGAAATCTCTTTGCCTCAAGACATTTATATGTAATCACTGATTCAATTGGAAAAGTAAAGCAAGATGCAAGGTGAGCTGTGAAAACCAAGAGATTTATATTCTTGTTGTTGAATGGAACCATTTTGAAATGGTTTCAACTGTCATAAAAATCTCAGACCAGCTAAACATTCATCTCTGGGAAAGCTACAAACGGGTTTAAATTTAGAATCTAGCACTCTAACAATTTAGAATTTTTTGGAAAGTAGTCAGTATACCTGTCTGGTTCGTATATGTTCCAGCAGGGCATTTTTCTGGTTCACCCGTACCAGCAGGACAATAGTGGCCTTGGGGGCATATGTTAGCATCTTCCCCTTGGTCCGGGGTGCCTGATGTAGCATTTCTGCGGCAAAAGTAACGTGCAGCGCATGTCTTATTGGCATCTGCTAAACCTGTGGAATAGAAAAAGTCACATCAAAATATGAGAATAATCTGCTAACTCATTTCTGCAACTAAAATTTTTATCGACCATAATCTTATTCCCCATTATACCACTCGAAGTCTGCTTGAGAAGTTCTATGATCCCATGCCTTATTATAATCAAATTATTCCAACATCAATAAATAAACCATACATGATAAAGAAGAGCTATTATAATTATAATAAGACGAATATTTATACAGGATGTAAATTTCAGCTTCTGCCGTTATTAATGTGTGTCCTATGAGAATTTATGACATGGTACAAAGAAAAGATTAACATGGCAACAAATGAAACGTACACAATAATTATAATAAGAATATTGATTTGTCAAATAGAGCCATAAAGTTCACAGGTGGATCTCTTCCAGCTAATATCACTTCTATTTTGCAAAGTTTCAAAGGCATATTGCTTTCAATACAATGCTAATGCGCATCACAATGCAAATTGTCGCTTACCAGTTGATGGGCAGTATTTTCCAGGTTTACAACTAATGCAATCATGAATGCTAGTTCTTTGCATCTGATCATTATACTTTCCTTTCGGGCAAGCAAATTCATTCGCAGTTTTTGTCCCGTTTGGACAGTAATATCCCTTCGGGCAAGGGTAACTGTGATAGTCCGTCATGTTCTCGTACGGGCAATAGTAGCCTTCCATGCATGGGTAGCATGCCGAGAGCTGTTCGATCGGTGCGTACGTTCCGGGTGCACAGGATTTTGGAACACTAGTGTCCAGTGGACAATAATGCCCAACAGGGCACTTGCCACCGGATCCAGTCTCTCTTCCATCATAGTAAAAAGGACAGGTCTCATTATAAGTTGTATTACATGATACGATGCTGACGCCAACAGGATTAGGCCTATCCACTCCATGCAGGCACCAATGGCCGGCAGCACAAGAGGCGGTGAAGGTTGTTTGGTGTTCGTTTGCACAATATTTTCCCGGTGGACAAGGCTGACAGTCCTGTAGTTTGGTATACTTCTTTTGTGTTCCGATAGTTCCACGTGGGCATGCGCGCATATCATGGCCAGTACCAGCAGGGCAATAATAACCTTCAACGCAGGGCAAAGGAACACCCGAGGTTAAGCAATAAAATCCCGCGGGACAAGGCTGACATTGGTGGGCTCCAGTGTAGTTGGCCATCATGTTACTTGGGCATGGTTTTGGTGCCGACGTACCACCAGGGCAGTAGTGACCAACCGGACAGAAATAAGATGGAGGTTCTCGTTGAGAGGTTCCAGGTGGACAATAGTAACTAAAAATAGGACAGATAAATTTACTGGTCTCGAAGAGATTTCTTTTCAAACTTAACTCTAGATACTTTCTTGGCTGGTTGGCATTGTCAATCATAGCATCAAATCATGCAGTTTAGCTAAAAATACTCTTGGGTACCGAATAGTCGCCCCCCCGATGTTTAGTTTTTGAAATATTTTCCAACCCCCCCCCCCGCATTTATTCCAACCCTGTCCCATTCAAAAGCTTTGAAGGTTTCTTCAGAGAAACTGTGCTTTTCCCACGGACTGTTTTCATTTACTTAGAGACCAACCAGAAAGCTATTTAATAATCGATAACAGTACAACCATAATTTCCCATGACTTACATTCTATTTTCAATTCAAAATTAGTCAGTCTTCTTGATTCCTAATTAAAATTGTTCTTCGCAATATTCAAATGTTCTATTTTCCAATCTACGTTGCTAGAATTTTAGTCGACTTACCCTTGAGCACAATCACCAGTAGGCTGGCTCAACCCTGGAGAAGCACAGTACTTTCCTCCAGGACATGCCCAACAATCTGTCAAATTCTTTCCGTGCGTTGTGTTCCTGTACGTTCCATTGGGACAATTAACTGGATTGACACTTCCAGCCATGCAATATTGGCCAGCGGGGCAAGGTATCCAGTCACCCCTAGAGGCACCAATAGGACAATAATAACCCGACCAACAAGGACCTGTTGGTTTCGTAAGGTTCATTTCACCGCAATACTGCCCAGCTGTGCAATTAAAACATTGGGCCTCGGCCTGTAATTTAGTCTTGTCATTGAAAGTTCCTCTTGGGCATGGGAAAGGTGAATCAGTGCCCTCCGGGCAGTAGAATCCTTTCGGACATGGACCTCCATTTGTGAAATTAAACATACCAGCTGAACATTCACAAGTGGGACAAGTGCAATTGGTCATATTCTTGTAGTAGTTAACTCCAATGGGTGTGACCATCTCAGGTGTGGAAACAAATGCCCCACTGCGACAGTAATATCCTAGAAGTAATATGGTAAATGACTTAGAGTAATTCAATGAATATAGACATGGTTATGTCCTTTACGTATCAAATCATATAATTCAAGCAAAGCCTGCCTCGAATGCAAATCGAAATCCTGCAATCCAAATTTCAGTTACAAAGACAAAACTCCTTATAACTTCCTCACAAATTCAGCACGTACAAAAACCAAGTTTGTAATGCATAACATTATTGTGCAATGTAAAATCTAGAAGCACCTAAAATCGGATTTCGGATTTCGAATTTCGGATGGAAGCTTACTGGTCCAAACTCATGTCCTAACCCCTTACAAGTCCACAATGCAAATTCAGGTGGAAATTTGCTCTAACAAATCTGTTAAAGTAGACATCTGGTTCAAATGCTACAGTCTGATATTCTCACAGAGCACCATTTCAATCAATAGGAAGTAAAGTACGATTAGGCAGAAAGATTTGGGAATTATTGCCCCAAACGAAATGGCCAATTATTTGCTCCCGAGCTGTCCTTCTCGTCTCCCAAAACCGTAATTCAAATGTTCACACTGAAAAGTGCCTGTTTTGCATGGTACGAACTCGCTGATAACAAGTCCTTTCCAGCTTTGTATGGCAAATAGTTAATAACCATTGTTGTTTTTAAATATGTTAATGGACAAAAAAATGGGACTGCAGTGCTACAAACATAACAAGCACCAAACCTACCTGGACTGCACAGTTTGGTGTACCATGATTGTCCTTCTTGGTCACAATAGTACTTCCCTGGGCATGGAATGCATTGTGTTACGCTAGACATCCCTGTCACATTACTGTATGTTCCACGAGGGCATTTAAACTCGACGGCAAATTTGGTACCAGCAGGGCAGTAGTGCCCAGTGGGACAAATGGATGAGTTATAAGAGACCAAAGGAGCTTTGGATGCATCGCAATAATATCCAATAGGACATGTCTACAATCAAACAATGAAATCATTTTACCATTGTAGCTCTGTATTTATGTATACATATCATAAGGTTTATTTTCATAATTTAGCTTTAAAGCTGATGAAATTAAATGCTAGAATAAAATGAAAAGGTCCAAGTGGATAATGCATATATTTCATTATGTATACATATCTATACATGATAAAAATTCAATATAAATTGCTTTAAAATTTGTTCCTGCTAAACCAAAATTTCTTACACCAAGGATTAATAAACTAAATCAAAAATATAAGATTACGCCTCTAAAAGGAAATCTGGCACTAAATCAAATCGTAGAAGATTTTCGTGCGCCCCAGCGGTCCCAGCTTTGAATCAGTATAAAGTTCAACGGAACAGGGACGCCGGAGCATATTCGTGAGTGGGGGCTGGGAACTGGAGCTGGGTTCCAAGTCCGTATGGGAGTAAGCAATAATGACGGCAGGGGGGATGGAGTAGGGGACCAGGGGCAGAGCCCCTGAAAAATTTAAGAACAGTGGGGGTGCAGCCCCCAGCCCTCCCCCGCTCCGGTGTGCCTGAGGGAGCCCCTGAGAAAGTTGAAAAACCTATATATATATATATATATATATATATATATATATATATTTAATTCAATAGCCTTTCCACTAAAAGTTTTTAAAAATTTATATAGACTCTCATAATAAAAACAACTGTTTAACGCTTCGCGAAACGTTAAACAGTTGTTTTTATTATGAGAGTCTATATATACATAAATATATATATATATATATATATATATATATATATATATATATATATATATATATATATATATATATATATATATATATATATATATATATATATATATATATATATATATATATATATATATATATATATATATATATATATATATATATATATAAAGGTATTGAAACAACATTACTAGTATTAGTAAACTCCTGCATGTGAAAAGTTAGGACAAATAGGGAAGGCTCTAGGATGCAATATCATAATGTTAGTACGGCTAAAATTCAGCCACAATATATTGCACCATATTCCATGAGCTAGGTGGTAATTTTATTGAGGAAAAAGGAAAAGCTAACATTTTCTGCATTTACCGGATTACCGGACACCATTTTTACGATGAAGCTCAAGTAGGTTTTTAGAGTTTATTGATGAACCATGCCTTGGCAACTTTGCACAGAGTTTTATCACATGGGAAAGCATTGATGAAAAATATCAAGACAACTCACTTTGCATGACGACTGTTGAACTTCATTTTGGTATGTTCCTGATGGGCAAGGCTGCGGATTGGGTGCACCTGAGATGCAGAAGTGAGCGGTCCAACAATCATAAGAAGGCGGATCAGGACGATGTTGGCCAACAGGACAATAAAATCCAGCGTTGCATTTGGCAGTTGGGAGATGGTTTCCCCAGCCTTGGCAATAATATCCTTCAGTACAGCTTACACAATTTGATATATTTGCGTTGCCAGTTTCGTTAGAGTAAGTTCCGGGAGGGCAAAGTGTATAATTTTGGCTTCCTTCCGGACAATAAGCTCCAGCCGGACAGATATCTCCAGTTACCTTGTCGGTCGGTTTCTGAGATGATGCTCCCGCTAAGCAATAGTATCCCGCAGAACAGTTTGCCAATGGTAAAGATAAGCCTTCATGCGGACAGTACTGGCCAGGTTTACAAATCAATGGTTGAGGGCTACCGGCCAGACAATAATACCCCAGTGGGCATTTGCCACCACCTTGACTAACAGAACCAGGTCTAGCAGCTATAGATGAGTTTGAACAGAAATAACCAGGATCACACATACCAGTGACATGACTTCCACCTGGAATATAATATGTCAGACTGCATCAAGCACTGCATCATTCAAGGCTATAAATCAGTACAGTGATTCTCAAATTTTTCAATAATAGAATGAATAGAATGATAGAAGAATTTTATTAATAGAATGATATTAGAAGCAACAATATCCTTTATTAAATCTTCTAAAAGGTTTGAATAACTACGTTGGGGGGTAAGAACAGCCACACCCTTCTCCTTTGTTTGTGTTTGGTTTAGTTTTCGTAACTGGCTCATGCTGAGAGCAATGGTAGTCTCTAACCCTACAAAATTTTTCCTTCAGTCAGCATGTTCTACTTTTTAATGTTTGATATTTTGGAACACGCGTTGTCGTGTGCGTGTGACTGCCATTGACCTCAGCATGAATACCTACTTTGTACTTTGTAAATAAAAAATGAAATTGTAAGTGGCACTTGTAGTGAGGACTCGGTGACACCATGTCTTTCCTCACTGCGAGTGTTCACAAGAAAATGTATTTTTATTTTTCTTTTTAAGAACTTGTTTTTATATGATAAAAAAAAAAAAAAAAAAAAATTTTTCAAATTATCTTGCCTAAACTATTTGGGAATCACTACTTCATATGCTGGGCTAATACCTCTTTCTCACAATTATTGCTAGCGAGTTGAAATTCTTTAAAAATTGTACGAAAGTAAAGCAACATTCAAAGATTATCTCTGGATGTTGATTGCTTTACTAAACAAAACTACACTGAAATAGAGAAGTATTACGAACATAATGGAAAAGCCTTTCTGCATACTGAGCATCTACTCATACCCCATACCTATACTGATTTCAATGTGCCAAAATTATAACCATCTATAGCAAGCATAGCCGCCAAATGCTGCAGAACTCTGATCAGGTCTATTTTCTCCAAGCCTAATTGACCAATAATCATGCAGGATTTTCATGACACATGTATTACTTGGCTAAATTCAGATCCAATTTGCATGATGAGTGGTCAATTAGGTTGGGAGAAAATAGACCTGATCGGAGCTCTCAACCATTAGGCAACTATGCTTCTCTATAACAAACGTACAAATAGGAGACTCACAACAGACTTTTATTGACAATTACTCCGCACTATAGATATTGAAGTTGGAAACCACAGCTTCTAAACAACTTTGAGATTGAGGACAACAACGAATAGAGTCTCAAGATTTTAGTAAATTTCATTCGAAATAATCAGGTAATAACATGAAATTATTCCATAACTATTCCAAGACTATTCCAAATAAGACTATTCCAAATAAGACTATTCCAAATAAGACTATTCCAAATAAGACCATTCCAAATAAGACTATTCCAAATAAGACCATTCCAAATAAGACTATTCCAAATAAGACTATTCCAAATAAGACTATTCCAAATAAGACTATTCCAAATAAGACTATACCAAATAAGACTATTCCAAATAAGACTATTCCACATAAGACTATTCCAAATAAGACTATTCCAAATAAGACTATTCCAAATAAGACCATTCCAAATAAGACTATTCCAAATAAGACTATATCAACTAAGACCATTCCAAATAAGACCATTCCAAATAAGACTATTCCAAATAAGACTATTCCAAATAAGACTATTCCAAATAAGACTATTCCAAATAAGACCATTCCAAATAAGACTATTCCAAATAAGACTATTCCAAATAAGACTATTCCAAATAAGACTATTCCAAATAAGACTATTCCAAATAAGACTATTCCAAATAAGACTATTCCAAATAAGACTATTCCAAATAAGACCATTCAAAATAAGACTATTCCAAATAAGACTATTCCACATAAGACTATTCCAAATAAGACTATTCCAAATAAGACTATTCCACATAAGACTATTCCAAATAAGACTATTCCAAATAAGACTATATCAACTAAGACCATTCCAAATAAGACCATTCCAAATAAGACTATTCCAAATAAGACTATTCCAAATAAGACTATTCCACATAAGACTATTCCAAATAAGACTATTCCAAATAAGACTATATCAACTAAGACCATTCCAAATAAGACTATTCCAAATAAGACTATTCCAAATAAGACTATTCCAAATAAGACTATTCCAAATAAGACTATTCCAAATAAGACTATTCCAAATAAGACTATATCAACTAAGACCATTCCAAATAAGACCATTCCAAATAAGACTATTCCAAATAAGACTATTCCAAATAAGACTATTCCAAATAAGACTATTCCAAATAAGACCATTCCAAATAAGACTATTCCAAATAAGACTATTCCAAATAAGACTATTCCAAATAAGACTATTCCAAATAAGACTATTCCAAATAAGACTATTCCAAATAAGACTATTCCAAATAAGACTATTCCAAATAAGACCATTCAAAATAAGACTATTCCAAATAAGACTATTCCACATAAGACTATTCCAAATAAGACTATTCCAAATAAGACTATTCCACATAAGACTATTCCAAATAAGACTATTCCAAATAAGACTATATCAACTAAGACCATTCCAAATAAGACCATTCCACATAAGACTATTCCAAATAAGACTATTCCGAATAAGACCATTCCAAATAAGACCATTCCAAATAAGACTATTCCAAATAAGACTATTCCAAATAAGACTATTCCAAATAAGACCATTCCAAATAAGACTATTCCAAATAAGACTATTCCACATAAGACTATTCCAAATAAGACTATTCCAAATAAGACTATTCCAAATAAGACCACTCCAAATAAGACTAGTCCAAATAAGACCATTCCAAATAAGACTATTCCAAATAAGACTATTCCAAATAAGACTATTCCAAATAAGACCATTCCAAATAAGACTATTCCAAATAAGACCATTCCAAATAAGACTATTCCAAATAAGACTATTCCAAATAAGACTATTCCAAATAAGACTATTCCAAATAAGACTATTCCAAATAAGACTATTCCAAATAAGACTATTCCAAATAAGACTATTCCAAATAAGACTATTCCAAATAAGACCATTCCAAATAAGACTATTCCAAATAAGACCATTCCAAATAAGACTATTCCAAATAAGACTATACCAAATAAGACTATTCCAAATAAGACCATTCCAAATAAGACTATTCCAAATAAGACTATTCCAAATAAGACTATTCCAAATAAGACTATTCCAAATAAGACCATTCCAAATAAGACTATTCCAAATAAGACTATTCCAAATAAGACCATTCCAAATAAGACTATTCCAAATAAGACTATTCCAAATAAGACTATTCCAAATAAGACTATTCCAAATAAGACTATTCCAAATAAGACTAGTCCAAATAAGACCATTCCAAATAAGACTATTCCAAATAAGACTATTCCAAATAAGACCATTCCAAATAAGACCATTCCAAATAAGACTATTCCAAATAAGACTATTCCAAATAAGACTATTCCAAATAAGACCATTCCAAATAAGACTATTCCAAATAAGACTATTCCAAATAAGACTATTCCAAATAAGACTATTCCAAATAAGACTATTCCAAATAAGACTATTCCAAATAAGACTATTCCAAATAAGACCATTCCAAATAAGACTATTCCAAATAAGACTATACCAAATAAGACTATTCCAAATAAGACCATTCCAAATAAGACTATTCCAAATAAGACTATTCCAAATAAGACCATTCAAAATAAGACTATTCCAAATAAGACTATTCCAAATAAGACTATTCCAAATAAGACTATTCCAAATAAGACCATTCCAAATAAGACTATTCCAAATAAGACTATTCCAAATAAGACCATTCCAAATAAGACTATTTCAAATAAGACTATTCCAAATAAGACCATTCCAAATAAGACTATTCCAAATAAGACTATTCCAAATAAGACCATTCCAAATAAGACTATTCCAAATAAGACCATTCCAAATAAGACTATTCCAAATAAGACTATTCCAAATAAGACTATTCCAAATAAGACTATTCCAAATAAGACCATTCCAAATAAGACTATTCCAAATAAGACTATTCCAAATAAGACCATTCCAAATAAGACTATTCCAAATAAGACTATTCCAAATAAGACTATTCCAAATAAGACCATTCCAAATAAGACTATTCCAAATAAGACTATTCCAAATAAGACTATTCCAAATAAGACCATTCCAAATAAGACCATTCCAAATAAGACTATTCCAAATAAGACCATTCCAAATAAGACTATTCCAAATAAGACTATTCCAAATAAGACTATTCCAAATAAGACTATTCCAAATAAGACCATTCCAAATAAGACTATTCCAAATAAGACTATTCCAAATAAGACCATTCCAAATAAGACCATTCCAAATAAGACTATTCCAAATAAGACCATTCCAAATAAGACTATTCCAAATAAGACTATTCCAAATAAGACCATTCCAAATAAGACCATTCCAAATAAGACTATTCCAAATAAGACTATTCCAAATAAGACTATTCCAAATAAGACTATTCCAAATAAGACCATTCCAAATAAGACTATTCCAAATAAGACTATTCCAAATAAGACCATTCCAAATAAGACTATTCCAAATAAGACTATTCCAAATAAGACTATTCCAAATAAGACTATTCCAAATAAGACTATTCCAAATAAGACTATTCCAAATAAGACCATTCCAAATAAGACTATTCCAAATAAGACTATTCCAAATAAGACTATTCCAAATAAGACTATTCCAAATAAGACTATTCCAAATAAGACCATTCCAAATAAGACTATTCCAAATAAGACTATTCCAAATAAGACTATTCCAAATAAGACCATTCCAAATAAGACTATTCCAAATAAGACTATTCCAAATAAGACTATACCAAATAAGACTATTCCAAATAAGACTATTCCAAATAAGACTATTCCAAATAAGACTATTCCAAATAAGACTATTCCAAATAAGACTATTCCAAATAAGACTATACCAAATAAGACTATACCAAATAAGACTATACCAAATAAGACTATTCCAAATAAGACTATTCCAAATAAGACTATTCCAAATAAGACTATTCCAAATAAGACCATTCCAAATAAGACCATTCCAAATAAGACTATTCCAAATAAGACCATTCCAAATAAGACTATTCCAAATAAGACTATACCAAATAAGACTATTCCAAATAAGACTATTCCAAATAAGACCATTCCAAATAAGACTATTCCAGTGTGACAGAAAAAACCAATCCTACTCCGTACTAATAATTGCTGCAACTATTTGGACAGCAAAGTCGTCAAATGCTTGAGAGCTCTGTCAGGTCTATTTTCCCCAACTTAATTGAACAATCATCATGCAAAATGGGCCTAAGTCTTAGCATGTATGGTCAGAATCCTGCATGATGATTGGTCTATTAGGTTGGGAGGAAATAGACCTGACATGATTCTCAAAGCGTCTGGGCTCATATGGACACAAGTCGCTGGAGCAACCTTGATGCTTTAAAGTAAACTAGAGTACTCTGCGTAAAGACTACACACCACATTCTTGGTATAAGACCCCGAAACAAAACTAATGACTGACCAGTCTATGATCTGAGGTCTGGCTTTCAATAATCAAAAGAGCCCAGTTACCATACTTTACAGGACAAACCAAACACAGCCAATTTTCCCAGCCCCACATAATTGCTGGCAAGCTTTTCAATATGCGATACATTTGATCAATATATGTTTATCTATTCTCATGTTTTTAATCAAATGAACTAAATGACTCCTATTTCATGGCAATAAATACTGAATAGTTACCTTGCAGCGCACAGTAATAGCCTGGTGTGCAGCTTTGACAATGGCTCCTTAAGTATCTTCTTGTCAGGTTATTGAAGTAACCAGCTGGACAAGGGTTGCTATCGGCAACTGATGCCCCTTGTTCACACCAATACCCAGACGGACAATCCAAGGGGTACGTAGAATTTGCAGGGCAGTAGAAGCCTTTAGGACATGTTGTACAGCTAGCTTGACCGGATATGTTGTTGTATGTGCCGGCTAGACATGGTATAGGCGCACTGCTTCCAGCAGGACAATAAGTACCCGGTGGACAGATACCACCGTATGTTATGTTGGTCGGTGCAATATCTGGCGAACCTTTGTTACAATAGTAACCAGGAGAGCATTGCCCTGAGACAGTGGTTTGATTCCCAGCTGCACAATAAGACCCAGCAAGACACGGGTCACAGTCGGTTTCCTTTGTTAGTTTGAATTTGCTACCTGGTGCATACGTGCCTGGGGGGCAGGGTGTTGGACTAACAGATCCTTGGGTACAATAGTACCCGCCTGGCGGGCATGGTCCGAATCGTTTTGGGCTTTGAGTATCGTCAACGGGCTGCCTACTTGACGAGCTTTCTCTACAAAAGTACCCAGCATCACAAAGGCCTGTAATACTGCTTCTTGTAACACCATCGCAATACTGGCCTCCTAAGCACTTGGTACATTGTGACGTTTGTGCCAGTCCAGGTGTCGCACCATACGTTCCAGGCGGGCATGCCTGCCTTATTCCTTTGAATGAGGCATCATTGCCAATATGACAGAAATACCCTTGAGTGCAGGGTGTTGGGGTGACTGATCCAGAGGCACATTCAAAACCAGCAGGGCAAACAACACAAGCTGAGAGCCCTGTTACATTTGCATAGAATCCTGCAAAGCGTAATAAGAAATCGATATTAGGTTATCATCCAAATAGGGAAAAAACCATGGGCATACTTATAAAGGCCAAAGTCCTCTCAAACCATGCTGCGTCCAATGCGACCGTTACAGTAACAGCCTAGACACTATAATAACGTAACAACACATATGAGATATCTCAACAAATGCCATCATAAATCAAATGAAGCTAATACAAGGATTTCAAACTAATAGGTTATTGCATATCAACACATCATATTTCCGGCTAGTAGTTTTGAATATGGGTTTGCGGTTGCAACTCTAACAATAATCAAATGAATGGATTACTTTTCCAGCAATTTAAGAGAGCTTTTTTTCTACTCTATTAAAAATTTACAATATATAACTACTAATTGACTATACATACACCTGACTCTACGCTTCTATAGAAACGACATACCTAGGAGCAAATATCATGTCTACCCAGTGGTCACAACATAGATATAATGAACAAAATAATAGACAAAGTAAGTTAAAGTACCTTGCAACCAAGCAATTGTCAATGGTAACTTAAAAAACAGGTTTAAAAGAGTAGCAACATAAAAGAGTTTCTTAGGGAAAGTCTAAAAATCCAATAGAAATAATTCTGTTGGTGCGATGCTCTGCAGGGCTCATGTTTGGGACCTTTACTTTTCATATTGCACATTAGTAGAGCACTTTTGATAGTCTCGTAAACAACACGTGACAGCAAGAGAGGGTTGTAATGCATTAATAAGGACCGGGTACCTCTGTCCAAGTGATTTTGACACTCTTCCGACGATCTAAAGTCACAGTTACTATACAAATACAATACAACTGTAATGAAATACACAAGCGACATGGCATGGGTATGCTGGCAAAGCAAATCAACATAAAATCAATTAAAGCCACATTGATACAGAGTAAGTTGCAAACAGTTTATACCTATATCACATGGCTTTGGGGTCGAAGTCTTTTGTGGGCAGTAATGTCCTTGGTAGCACGGTCCTCCGATTGTTCCGTTGTTCGGCGTGCTTATTCTGTTCCCCCTCTTGCAGTAATATCCCGCGGCACAGTCACCAGTTGGACTTGTGTTGTTAGTACCTGCGCAGTACTTTCCTTCATCACATGGGAAACAATCAGATTCAGCTTTTCCACCGGATGTCGGCCTGAAGTAGTTGATATTACTTGAATATGCAACTTGAAAGACTTGATGATAAATTCAAATCACATAACGCAAATAAAATACAGTTTCAAATTCGCCAAATTCACGAGTTACTGACACTGGATAGTTGCAAAAAACAGCTCAAAACAAGCCTTATGAGCTAGACTGACAAGCATGACTTGAATGAACAGCAATGGCAAGGTCTACAGAGGTGCAGACTTTTATCAAAAGGTTACATCAACAGCAATTGGTGCTATACATTTAATTCCTGAAGTGTAATCTACAAAGCTACAAATACAAGCTAAACTACGTCAATCAAACCGGAAAAAGACACTAGGTCAGTCAGTCCTGAAGTGTCAGTTATGTCTCAAATCATGTCAAATGAAATGAGCAGTAATATAGGCAAAGATACTCGCTAATTCCGCAATTTAGAACAAAAATCAGATTCCCTATAAGCTATTCTAAAAAACATGGGACAAAAATCCTATCACTCATTACGAAGCAAATCGTATAGCTTACTGTATACTTACAAATAAGTTCCTTCAGGGCACGGTCTCTGGTAAGTTGTCCCTGCGGGGCAGTAAAATCCAGCCGAACATAATCCACCCCAAGACAGTCCTTCAGTCGGTGTTGCATATGTCGCAGATCCGTAGCATATATGACCAGCACCACAGTCACCTTTAAAAAATTCACTCTTTTAGGTAATGGTTTTAAGCAGTTTTAAAGTGGGGGGAAATATTTCACAATGGAGATCGAAGAACAGTCTGCCTAAATGTTACCAAGCAAATTACTCCTCATTGCTGGGTCAACCAGTTTGCACAATGTGGTAGTGGCGGTATTCCATGAGACCTCGCGTGTGCAAGACAAAATGTCCGTGTGCATGGGGTGCATTTACATTTTATTTCTATTTGGTGAATAGCTAAAGTTAGTAATTAAATTAGCACCAAAAGATAACAATTTCCAACTAATTATTTACACACCAAGAAATCTCTAATACATTCAAAAAGGTAACAAGCGGAATATTCTGTAGGTAGACTCTTTTCAAGCCCAATGTCTGATCCTCTTTCTGAAAGCGAACAGTGTTGGCTCATTTTTGAAACTGTCATCCAGTGTGTTCCAGAGGAAACTCCCCTGAAAGCCAGAGATTTCTCCCAAAGCTCTTTTTATTTATGCTTGACAGCTTGGAAATACCATTTTCAATTTAAGATTATAATTTATTTCCTTCTATTCATGAAATTCCCATACTAGCGATGGGTATATTTCAACCTTCAGGATATCTACGAATGCACTTTCTTTTCGCTTAGTCGTAGCTATCACAATTCTATCTTACTCATTGCTTTTAGCATGTTAACGCTTCATTTGGTGCAAAGTGTCCTCAAGCGTGTCATATAAAGCTTAAATTTTCTCGTGGATCTTCGCAAAATACAAATTGTCTTTTGTGTGTAGCTGTGAAACTCCGCAGACTGGTCGACCACAGCAATAATCAAATAACAAAGTAAATAAAAACTAAATACTAACATATTATTCATAAAAAGTACAACATTTAATGAATGAGCTGGACAAAACTGGAGCTAGATTAAGGTGCGAAAAGAGCAAAATAATATTGAGTTAACAGTTAAAAAGCAAGATGTTCCTTAAAACCTTCGTAGAAACGAAAGAAGTAAGATGCCTTCAGTGAATTCTCGGCATTACGGAAGGCATTCACTTTTTTTTAGAGGGAGAACTTCGGAAAACTAATACAGTAGAACTCGCATAATTCGGATCTGCTTTATCCGGATTTTGGTGTATTCCGGACAGAGTTACTAAGTCCAATTAATTTGCTATTGAAATGTATTAAAGTAATTCCCATTATCCGGATTCCCTAGTCCGGATAAATGCATAAACCGGACAATATGTTTGGGCAATTATGCTATTTTTTTACCGTAATCCGGATAAACGATCTTAGCAATATGTCAATAAACACAGGGTGGTCTTCACTGTGTTACCCTATCCTAATTGCATACATTATAACCAATAAGTGACATGATTTCCTGCTTCAAGCAGAGGCCAGCGTGTTGGCAACACTTTGAAACAATACACTTTCATAGTCATCATGGCTTCAAAGCGAAAGCACACAGATCGTACATACGAAGAGAAATATAGAGTAATTAAATTTTGCGATGAGAATCCGGGAATAAGAAGAAAAGATATAGCTTTAAAGTTTGGAATAAAACCACAGACTTTAAGTGACATGATGAAGGCAGAAACGAAGAAAAAAATTATTAATGCCGTGGAAAATCCGCCAGATGCAAGAAAGGGTACAATAAAGCGTGTAAAAAAATGCACGTTTTCCGACATCGATGTCGCTCTTATTATCTGGTTCCGGCAGTATTGTACCGATCCTGATTTGAGAATTGATGGAGACATGCTTGTAGGAAAAGCTAACTATTTCTGTAAGGAATTCGGTTATGAAAGTTCGGAAATAACCTTGGGATGGATCCACCGATTTAAGAAACGCTACGGAGTGGGGAAAATTTTGAAATCAGGCGAAGCAGGGGGAGTGGATAGTGAAGTTGTGAAAGAGTGGAAGGAAGGAAAATTAAAAGAGATCCTAAAGTTGTATGAACCAGAGAACATTTTTAATGCTGATGAAACCGGTCTGTTCTGGCAACTGTTACCAGAAAAAAGCCTAGGATTTATCGGTACAAAGCAGCATGGTGGTAAAAAAAACAAGACTAGGATTACTGCATTAGTTGCGGCAAACATGACTGGAAGTGAAAAATTGCCGCTGTTAGTGGTGGGCAAGAGCCAAAAGCCCCGGGCTTTCAGAAATGTGCGTCATATTCCCCTTACTTACAAGGCAAATAAGAAAGCGTGGATGACAAGGGAACTATTCACTGAATGGTTAACGAAACTAGACAGACAAATGAAACTCAAACGTAGAAAAATTGCAATGGTAGTCGACAACTGCACAGCCCATCCGTCAATAGATTTGGAGAATATAGAACTGATATTTCTACCGCCCAATACGACCAGCATAACACAGCCGATGGATGGAGGGGTCATAAAAAACTTAAAATATTTCTACCGAAAGACCCTTGCATCACGTCGGCTAGCTGCTGCTGAGGATAAAGTCCCATTCGTATGGAACATTCTAGACGCGATTCTAACGTTAAAAAATGCGTGGTCGTTGGTAGCACAGGCAACAATTGAGAACTGTTTTCGTTCTGCTGGTTTCATTGCACCAAACATAGTGCTAGATGACAATATTAATCAGGAGGAAACCTCAGTCCCTGGAAATTCGTCAAACGTAGACAACAGCGAGGATACTGAATTCCGCAGTATTTGGGAGCGTTTGGAGACTATCTATCCTAGCCAGCTGGCACCACTAGATGAATTCGTGAACCTGGACAGGGATGATGAAACACACGATACGGCAATTTTGAAAGACTGCGAAATAGTTCAGTTGGTATTGAGGAAAATAGATGAATCGGAGCAGGACACAGAAGAAACAGATGAGGGATCAGATAGTGAACTTTCATCCGAAAAACCAATTCCCAGATCAAGTGAAGTAATGAATGCACTTGACCTTCTTAATAGATTTACACTGGCAAAAGCTGATGAGCAGTTTATTGAGGAGGTATCAGCCTTCACGAGAAAATATGAAAAGTTCATGACAAAATTGCCTTTGAGTACAAGTCAGACAACAATTACTGACTTTTTCTCTAAGTCTTAAAAGTATTGCAATTTTGTTGATAAATGCAAAAATAAAGAAAGGTAGCCATGTTTTATATATTGTGGTTTAGATTCTCCAGGACTATCCGGAATGGCGGTATTCAGGAGTGACTTGAATTATCACACTGTACGTTTATCCGAAACATGCTGGGAGTGACCTACAAACAACAACGTACATTTAACGGAGTCACTGAAACAATTTTTAGCGTAATCCGGAGTTCGTTTAATCCGGACGAAATTAGGCGGTCCCGTTAGATCCGAATTATGCGAGTTCTACTGTATTAACGGCATAATATTGAAACAGGACCTAAAAAACTGTGGTCTTAATAACTAAATGTGGCCTTGAAAATGAAAAAAATGGCGTAAGAATTAATCGATATTGCAAATACAAAATTTTCCTGAAAAAAGAACAAGAGTATGGAAGCACATTACACTAAAACTTTGCTTCTTGTAACTAGGTGTGGTCCTGGTAAGTAAGCCCATAATGCATGCTAAAAAGTGATCTTACAAATTTCCATTATTGCTGGCCTTGAACTGACAACCTCTCTAATTAAATTCAAAAAATATATACGCTCTTGGCATAGCAACTACTGCACATACTAGATCTGTAATCAATTGTTAAGTTTTAACCTTTTCGGTTCTATTATATACGGTCTATTATAAATAGCTGGTGGTAATATGCTACTATTAATTAACTAGAAATAAACAAAAAATGCGCTAGATGACAAGTGAACTAAAATGAAGTGAGAAGTGTGGTACATAAAATATCAGAGCTATATAATGGTTGAGATCGGTACAGTCGACAGAAGCACAACAATCTAAATGAGAGAAGTAGGCACAGAGATACATACCAGTTGGATAAGTCTGAGCTGTAGGGCTGCAGTATTTTCCCTTTGGACATGGGATACAGGCAGCTGATGTATTCTGCACGGTAAAGTTATTGTACGTCCCGACAGGACAAGCAACCTCAACTTCACTCCCTTCCGGGCAGTAGTAACCTGCTCTACAAGGATAAGTAATCTTCATTTGCGTAGTTGAACAATAATGACCCGGACGGCACGGAAGACAGCTTCCTCCACGCTTGAAAGGCTGATATGTTCCAATTTGGCAAGGTCTTTGTGACGATGAGCCGGTGGGCGCATAATACCCGGCATCAGCTTCTGTCTGATTCGGTCGGTCCGATCCAGCACTGCAATAAAATCCGGCCCAACATGGTCCCTCTGGACTCGGACCGCTCGCTTTCATACAATAATAGCCCGGATCACATGTGCGGCAATCCTTATCATTGGTGGCACCAGTTGTATTACTATAGGTACCTGGTGGGCAAGGCTTGGATGTCCAACTTCCCGAAGGACAATAGCCCCCAGCTGGACAGATATTACCAGTTGTTCCATCTGTAGGGGTACTGGTATAGGCACCACCGGTACAGATATACCCAGGGTCACACTGAGCTCTTGGGCTTGGCAGACCTTGAGCATCGCAGTACCTTTGCAAAGAACATAATGGAGGAAAATGAAATATGATGGGAACTTTTTGAAAATTGTTCTACATTTTCATATCTTTTAATATATTTATTCTGAATTTCCATTCAAGAACACTATGGTGCGAATCTATAACATTAAAAAGGAAAACAAGTACGCTTTTTAAAGATGAACGCCGATGACCAAAACAGAAACGGCAGTCAAGTTACTTTTGTTCAAACATGATTGTCTCAATGTCCAATAAAATTTGACAAAAGCAACAACAATGACAAAAGGAGACGCGGAGTACGTAAGAGCCAATACTTCATCAGAATATAAGATCAAAACCATTATTTCATCAGAATTCACGGCCCAATATGTGCCTTCTATACAAACAGTTACTGGGCAGATATGACTATTGATTCCTAAGTTGCTCAACTGTCGATTCAACTGTGATTGTCCCTTGCTCTCTTGCACTACGTCTACCTCTTTCAAATGAAATAGTGTCTTCTGATCTTTCGCAAATAACGATCCAAGATTCACTACACTACTATACGTGCAATCCAGAGTAGCAAATTTCTTTTGCTTGATATATACAGCATCTATATACTCAGTCGATCAAATCCAAAGAATTGCAATAACACTGTACACCAGTCTTATAACTCTCGCGTCACCCCACTCCAAGAGAGTAGAATCTCCCCCACATACCACTAGACAATGCATATACGCTTGAATAAAACATATTAAAAACAAATCCCTGTTTCTTAGAATGTTATGTTGGGGTAAGCCCCCGAGGCCTATAGCAAAGCCACTAAAACAGGGGAAAAGGAAAGGCTATGTAAGAAAGGACACTTACCATCCTTTTGTGCACTGAGTACAGTTCTCTCTAAAATACAAGCCCGTGCTATGGCCGTAGGTTCCAAGAGGGCAAGGTTGTGGGTCGGAGATATTCGCAGGACAATAGTACCCTCGTGGACATGTTACAGGAGTAGGCGTTCCTTCTCTACAATAATGCCCAATAGTACACGTTTTGCATGAACCAACATCAGTAGTGCCATAAATATCGGTGTAGGTCGCTTTGGGGCATGGTACCTGTTTTGGGCCGTATGAGCCAATCAGTAAAGATGATACTCCATCTGTGATGTTAGTTGGACAATAGTAGCCATGATCGCACTTAAGCGTAGGTGTGACAGTTTTCTCTAAACAGTAGTACCCAGCTGTGCATGGCCTACAAGCCTCTATCCCTTGTCCATTTTCTTCCGAGTTGTACGTTCCGACAGGACATGGAATCTCTACAGGTGTCGCTAAAGGTAATAATTGACCACGATTAGATCGAAACCATAGACTATATACATCAAAAAAGTAAGAATAGGCAATATAATATGTGTTTACAAGCACTGCTCGGAATTTTACCATTATAGGTTCCCATTTATTATGATTACTATTACTACTATTATTATTTTTATCTCATATGTTACACGCTATGTTCTATCAGCTGTTATTGGCGTCAATTTCTTTGTTAGGCGAGTTATAGCTAATGGCCATAGGCTAACAGAATGTCCATGTCTTAAATTTCTAACACTTTCCGCAATATTCTTGCAGTTATTATCATTAATAATTATAATCTACAATTTGGTTGTAGTTGGCAGCGTACAAATATAGCTCAAAGCTAATTAACGCCAACAAAATACCTTCTACTGATTATTTCCATCAGTAATAACGTCTCTCATAAAAGTTTGATTCAAACTATGCTTTGTTTTGAATATTTCAAAGCATAGTTTGAGTCCAACTTTTATGAGGGACGTTCGTACTGAGAGAAATAATCCGTACAACTTGAGAAGTGAAGAATACATTCTGGACGGTTCCTCTCGGGGTCTATGTTCTTGACATGTAAGAAGTAAATGTGAAAGTGTTTGGCTAAAAAAATAGAATTATATTGCTAACTAAAAGAGAACAGAAATCGCTTGCATCAGCTTCCAATCAAATTCAATAAAAGGTCAGAAAAACTTTAAAACGCAAGACCAAACAAGATCAAGAATACACAAAACTGAGGAACAGTGGCAAGTGAAAAGAGAAAAATTCTACAAAAGCTTCTACGTAATGAGACAATTTTACAATTAATTAAAGCCACATCCATAATGTAAGTTTAATAAGCTCTTGAACGGTTTCAACTGCACAATAAAGATACAGCAAACAAAGGAGGTGGCTGAAATCACACTGTTTTCTCTGGTGTGTAACATAGCAATGCAGTGAGCACTTACCCGAAGGACAATAGTGTGCAGTGCTGCAGTTCTTGGCTTCACTTAACGATTTCAATCCTCCTCCACAGTACTTTCCTGCGGTGCATTTTTTATTCGCATACATGTCGAAATCAGCTGTAGTTTCATTGTCACAATAGTAGCCAGGGGGACACCTCTGAAACATGCAAGGACACAAGGCATTAGAATGGCGCACGACGGAACTTTCGTTTTAAAACCAACGAAAAAATGGACGGTTAAAGATCTTGACAAAGAAATACGAAATAGCTGCAATCAGTACCTGAAGAGTAAATGCGCATGTCTGTTTATTAGAAAATATTCATGGTGGAAATGATAAATAAATGAATGAATTCACTTGGTATTGTTAGGAATGTACAAATATGGTGAAAAATTCGACAGAAAAGAGTTGACTGACCTGACAAACAGATTGGCCAAGTTTTGTGTAATATCCTAAACCACATTTATAGGGAGTGACAGTTGCATTTAGGCAATAATATCCGGCAGTACACGGCAAACAGTCAGATTGATATCCACCAGCCGTCCCAACTGATGACCCTGATGTTGCATTATAGCCATAAGGCATGTACGTACCTAGAAACAACATCTATGTTGAAATAATTCCTACTAGGATAATAAAAATGAAAGAAATCATTTTCCGTGGTCAGTAAAACAAACTTGTCAAAAGTGAACGTGAATGGGAAATGAAATTGTTCCCAGTATTCAAGCATCTGGCTAATCAGGTTTACAAAACCATTACGTGAATATAACCTACGTACAGTGGGCGAATGTTGGTCAGAGTGCTCCTTCGCAACATGGAAGATCAATGTTGCCAGGCTCACCTTGGTATGCAGTTTGCATGCCTGCTTACTAACCATACAGTGGTCTGGTGCCAATACTGGGGAAACAAGGCGGCAACAAAAGGAAGTAGTTATCTCAACTTTCTATTAAACATGCACTCCTCAATAGACAGATCCTGAACGGATATACCTGCCTACTCCACTAAAACGAACATCTTCCTACTTCCTGTGCAGCACCAGAAAGGGTGCAGGCTTAAGTACAAAAAGTTCCATAACAAATGATACTGGCATGGCAGTCGAAAACCATCAAATGAAAAACACAAAAATGATTATGTACTGTGATAGGAGCTTACCAATCTGGCATTCGTAAGGAGTGACAGTGCCCTTCTCACAAAAATGGCCTTGCGTACAAACTTTGCATTGCGATGCATCGAAAAGTCCATAATCTGGATTGTAGGTTCTGTTTGGGCAGGGATATTCCGTAGCAAATCGAGTTTTGATTGGACAGTAATATCCAGGTGGACATCTATCTCTTGGTGCCGCTTCACCGCCTGGGCAGTACCATTGTTGGTAGCAATCTGTACATTGACTTTCCATATACAGGTCAGATCTATTGGTGAAAGTGCCAGGAGGACACGGAAATTTTGTTGGAGATGGTGTGCCTAAACAAAGAAAATCCAAGTAAAGGGCATTTATAGAGGAAGATTTCCAAGAATCAGTAAAAACAGCATACAAACAAAGGTCCACGTATGAAAAGACATTAGAATTGGAACAACGAAGACACAACTCGACAACTTGACAGCCAGATGTGCAACTGAATGAGATAAAGAGCAAATGTAAAAGAAGACTCGAAATCCTATCAAAACACTGATGGGAAATTTGAAGCAAAAGTTGTGACCAAGATATACCAAATAGCTTAAGAAAACAGAAGCAGTAACATAACATAGAGTGATAGAATCAAATTGTAAGACAAACTAACCTTGTGGGCAGAAATGGCCCTGTTGACAGGGCTGCCAAGGACTAGTAGGAAATCCTATCGCCCAACCACAAGAAAACCCGGGTGGACATGGCGTGCACTCTTCCGGCCTTGTAAGATATGTACTATTAGTGTATGAGCCAGGCGGACATGGAAACTGCGTGTTTGTAATTGTTCCATTAGGGCAATAATACCCTTCTAAGCATGTATCAGTTACGTTGTGCTGTCCAGCTCTCGGGCATGAGAAGCCAGCAGAACATGGTCGGCAATTAAGGACATGACCGGCCCTAGGGTAAGGATTGTACGAGCCTGGAGGGCATGGCAGTGGCGCTACTGAGGCTTGTCCGTTTGTTCCGTCAGGGCAGTAATGCCCCACTGGACAGTCGATGCACTGCGATGCGTTAACAAGACCAGCCTGACTAGAGTATGTCCCAAGCGGGCATGCAAATCTCGTTCCTGATCCAGTTCCAACTGGACAAAAGTAGCCAGGAGGGCAAGGGATGCTAGGACTTGAACTTCCTCTGGGACAATAAAAGCCCTCCGCGCAAATAATACAAGCAGTTGATGCTGATTTCTGAGTCGTATTAGGTCCATATGTGCCAGCAGGACAAGGAAACTCATTCGAATACTTTGTAGCATCTGGGCAATAGTATCCTGCCGGGCAGACCGAAGTGTTATAGTTAATTACCCCGGGTCCAGTGCAATAGTAGCCCGGCGGACATTTGTTACAATCTGTTGGTGACTTTGCGCCTGTGATTGTGTTATATTTTCCAGCTGGGCAGGCGTGAAAGAGTTTGCCATCACACCAGCCACCAGCCTTGCACAATCCTGAATAGAAAACATTTAACTCACATTGAATATCATATGTATATATATATATATATATATATATATATATATATATATATATATATATATATATATATATATATATATATATATATATATATATATATATTTATAATAATAATAATAATTCAAAGCCGCACTAACTTAGTATATAAATAAAACATAGAAGTACTCTGATGAAGATAATATATCGAAACGTTTACAACAGAAGAAAGTATATTTTTGAATTCTATATATATATATATATATATATATACAGTTTATTTCTTGAAAATCAATAGGTAAAACAAATGTACTGTATATACAGTATTTTCTCGATTATCCGGCCGCTATTGGACACAACTTTTCTTAAAGGGGGCCAGATAAGCGAAAAAGGCCAGTTAAGCAAACTTACGCTTTTGGACACCATGCAAAAGAAAGAAAACAAGCTAAGATAAGTAGAAAGTATTCTTGTTATACACAAGTAAACTTGTCATTGTTTTATTCCCTAAACTTACAATAAGGTATATAAAATGAACAGCTTCAAAAAGGCACACCCTATTCAAATTATTTACAACGTAGCACACCAACAATAAGTTTGGCTGCACATGCAGTCCAAATCTATAACAATATTTATTTTTATAACAACATGGCCTGATTTGAATGGCAAATAACCAGGTTTTATGTTCTTAAATGCAAGACAACACTTCAATTAAAATAAAGTTTAGCACACGGTCACGGCCGGATAATTGAGGGACGTTTAATCGAGATACGGTTAATAGAGATACGATTAATCGAGATACGGTTAATCGAGGAAGAATAAAATTCCCCAGTAACCCATGAAGAAGTGGAAACACTTCACACATGCCAATACATTTAAGACAATTCTTGTAACATTGAAAATCATGAAAGCACTTGACAATGGAAGAAGGGTTGCTATCTAGGCTAGTGAAATACACATTGCTCAAGAAATGACTATTTATCAATGAAAGTATGATGAAATTTCAAAAATTTAAAGAAGATATCCCTGCAACTAAAGCTCAATTCTAACACCAATTGGTTTGCCGACAAAATATTGTAAAAGAGAAACAAACCTGAACTTGGAGCCGAGGTGTTTGACCCGGCAACACATGTATACCCAATATCACATAACTTGCACGCCGCCCATCCGGGCTCTGAATAGTATCCTGCTGGACACTCCACTGGGTCTAAAATACAAAGCAAAGTCTTACATTTAATCGTTTTGCCTTAAGAGACAGTAAACTAAGATTACCATTTAATTCTCCAGAGCTAAAACCATAAAAGCTAGCGTTTCTGATTGGTCTCACAAAGATTTGAATGCAAGGACCTAAGATTTGAATGCAAGGCCTTAAGATTTGAATGCAAGGCCCTAAGATTTGAATGCAAGGCCTTAAGATTTGAATGCAAGGCCCTAAGATTTGAATGCAAGGCCCTAAGATTTATAAACATGAAAACTCGTAATCCAGAAACCAATCACCGATTGCCGCGAATGCCCCACCTTATAATGATTCTTCCCTAACTTTGAAGAGCTTACCTGCTGGATTGCTACACTGGAATCCGGAAACACATGTCTGGCATGTCACTGAATTGATGACTGAATAGGTTCCCGGGTGGCACTGAATAGGCCCGGAAGTTGTCAATGGGCATTTGAATCCGGGCTGACACTCGGTACACTTTATTTGTGATCCAAGTGAATATGTCCCATTCTTGCACGGTGTCCTAAACAATTTAATGAACAGAATACACTTCAAAAAAGCTAAATACGAACGCTCAACAAGGAGGAATCAATTTACAGACAAAAGGAAGAGCAATATACAAAAAGCTAACTGAGAAGACAAAGTTGAAAGTGAAGAAGATGCAAGCAGATGAACCACAGTCTCAAAATAAGTCCATCGAAATTCCATGCCAACATAGAATACACAGATTAAATGAATTTTTCTTTCAAATTCACCGAGCGATGGATCGACAACATTACAAAGATACCGAAAGCCCTGAATAACTTCTTTTATCAAAAATGAGCTTGGAAACAAGCAGTCTGTATCAGTATTTCACAACAGAGGTGTACCTGGTTTGAATCCTAAACCAATACAATGTATAGCACATATTGGATCGATAGGAATTATGAGCAGCACAACAACCTCAGTTATAGACAAGGAAACGAAGGGAATACTATATGCTACTCTTCGCCTGACAGTCGACGGGTAGAGATTATCCAAGTTTTAGGATGAAGTATTCGTGGACAATAAACTCCCGCTACCTAGTTACGTACTCACTTACACACCTAAATGCTCACTTATCTACTTACTACTTATTTCTTATTTCTTCTCTACACTCAGTCCAGCATACGCCCCTCTTGAATGCGCCTTCTTTTGCAGTACAAAGAGCTGCAGCATGAATCTCTCAGGAATGAACTACCAGTATCAACATAGATAGAGCAAAACCTACCACATTTTAATAATAACAAAAGAACCTCCTGAAAAAGCTGATAAAAGAGACACTTACATAGTATCTACATTCTTGTGGGGGCATTCATACCCAGGAGGGCACACGGTGCACTCTGTTGAGTTGGCGAGTGAGAAGGTTCCTTCTGAGCATTGAAGTTCATCATCTTTATCAATATAGGGACAGCGACTGAAACAAAATATTACTTTAGTTTCGTAAAGTACTTCAATTCAATCAAAGTACCATTTGACAACTTAAGGAGTAGACTTCCCGCTTCTAGAGGTAAGTTGCCTTAGATCCCAGGACATTTAGGTCCTCTTCAAGTATTTAGCATTTTACAAGGTATCCAAGGAAATAGAAAACATGAATTCATTTTGAAGATAGCAGTCATAAAAGACTTTCTTTCTTTTTATACCAAGCTAACAGATTTTCGTGACCATTAATGAATACTTACTATCCAGCTCTGCATGGAGTACATTGCGTCTTCCCCCCAAGGGAATAAAACCCCGGCGAACACTTTATGGTATCATCTGTTGTGGTATTTGGGCAAGCATGCCCCTTCGGGCATTTGGTACACTGAGCTTGGTTTCCGGTGCTGAATTCTCCCGGGGGACAATTAGAAGGACTTGATGTGGCGGTGGGGCATTCTGTGCCAGCTGGACATACAGTACACACGTATGCCGCTGCACCCGAATAGGTACCAGGTGGACAATTGATTTCGATGGCCATCCTAAAAAAAGTAAGAAATGAGACTATGCAATCTGCGAAAATTGAACGTCTATTTGGGACAATTTGGGATGCATAAAAAAACAGTGTGTCTCTGAGAAAAACAAGGCAGCATATGCCAAATTATTTAAACTTCTTAGAAATAAAATAGGACAGAAAGAAGTTAAATACTAAGTGATATCGTACACTAAGGAAACAAGGGAATGAAGTTAAATGACAAGGACAGTCATATAGATGGGCCAACAAGAGGGAAAGAAGTCCAAACGGAAGAATGACCAATGGCAAGGATGCGGAAAGGGGAGGAGGGTCAGAGATAAAGATGGTCAAAAGGGAGGACAGGGAAAGGCATTGAAACAATAGCATATACCTAAAACAATATAGTCAAAGCACCTTGTAGCAAAATTATGGATTGTTCAGTTGAACTTAAATGAAAACTCTAAAAAGTCTTTTGATTAACTTACGTTGTGAATGGACAATATCTTCCTGCTGTGCATGAACTACAAATGGAGGTACCAGCAGTCGAGTACGTTCCATTCTGGCAAGGAACATTCCGAGCAGGATTCGATGCGTCCGGGCATTGGTAGCCAGCAGGGCATTTAATACATTTTGTCATACCAGCTGCACTAATTTCACCTAGTAAACATGAAGAGTATAATGAAAGTGTAGCGTGATATTGGAATAAACAAAAACTGAACAAAGGAAAAACTTGTTAGGGAATGTATAAATAAATGGATAAAAAAGAAGTACATGACCCAGTGCAAATTTTAACGTATGACGAAAGACAAACCATACAATCTGAACAAATGCAAAGATCCCGATCCAATAGACAGTTCTAGATGATTTGAAAAGCCCCTAAAGACATCAGAAAACAGTAACCTAAAGCATAATATGAAAACTGCTTGGAAAATTTACATACCACTGCCACAGACAGTGGGTGCTGTTGTCGAGTCAGGGCAGCTAGAACCAGCAGGGCATGTAATACATGATGTCTTTGAAGTTTGATCTTGATATTGTCCAGCCACACATGCGACTGGAGGTCTAGTTGGATCTGGGCACATGTGACCAAGTGGGCATGGTGTACATGATGTGGAACCAGCAAAGGAATATTGTCCAGTGCCACAGGCCACTTCCAAGGCAGATGGTGAGGAACAGTAGAATCCTGCCCGGCACGTTACGCAAGCTGTGCCATTCACATCCGGTATTTCTCCACTTTTGCACGCAACTGGTACTTGTGAATTAGATATGCAAACCTGTCCGGATCTCTTCTCAGGGCAAGGACTGCAGAATTGCACTAGGTACAGAAGTAATAATAAATACTAAATTACTAAATCAATACAACAAATCAGACAATGATGATAAATAAATAAATAAATAAATAAATAAATAATAAAAAATAACACTATTCAGAGATACCATAGGACTGTAGATTCTTGCAAACAGATAGCCACATAATAATGGAAGCGAAGCTAAACCAAACTATGTTCTAATATAAGAAAAGATCATATAAATAAACCATAACTCATAAAAATTGCAGAAAAATAGTTTGCCACTAGCGCAATCAATGTCGTGAAAACACAGCTGATCACGTCTACGCATGAAAAACAGAATAGCAACAAGCTGTTGCTTTGAGTTTGATTCTATGACTGCCATGAACCACATGGTTAACATCTACTTAGCACCTATCCGAGGGCCTTGTGAGACAAAATACTGGTTTGGGATGATGTCATCTAAATGAAAATAGTTGCATGCAATACAAATTGCATTCAATTTGACTAAAGGAATTACAACTTCTTGCACGCTATCAACTTCTCAAAAAGCACAGGAATTACAACGGATTGGAATATTCTTCAGATAGGACTTAACAATAAATGCAAATATTAAAACGCTTAAATTAAACCATATTCTTACTTGATTCGGTACTATAATAAAATCCAAGCGCTTTACTGAACGGGCATACTTCTGTCTTCGAATTACTCGGACAGCTAAAGCCAGCTGGGCACTTAAGACACTCAGTACTGTATTCTGGAGCATAAGTTGCTGTGGAAAAAGGGAAACGAAGAATATTTACAAATGTGAAATACTAGCATTTTCAGAGACAGTGCAAAGCACTACATTTAAAACTGTGCTGCTCAGTGTCAGTGATGACAAGTTAAAATTGCAAATGAAATCAATCCATTGACTGGAGGCGTTTGGGGGCTCAGGGGGTTGGGGCTTAAGCCCCATTAGTTAAACTGAGTCCGGAATAACATGATATACAATAACATTTAATCTTTGAGAGAATACAAAGGGCCATCTGGGTCATGACGATGTCATCCAAGTACATTATTTTTTATAATAACATACTCTATAAAAATAATGAGGTATGATTTGCCAAAAAAAGTGAACACTGCTAGAACATGCTCGGCACCAGATAAGAATTTTGACAATCACTCTTAACAAGATAAGGTCAATTCTAACAACATTTAACTTTTAGTATAATGAAACAATTAAGGACATTAAATGTTGGCAAAAAGTATCTGGTTCTCAAAAGAAATTGCATCGTTAGCAAAAAGCCATGATCTATCGAATAAATATACGTGATTTATTCACTTGAGTTCTTCACTTCAGTTGTGGCTAGCTCACCAGAAGTACAACCAAACCAACAGAATTACATTTTTATGACGATTCAGATTAACATCCATTCTAAGAATAGACTATGAGAAGCTGTACACGGAAAATGTAGCCTTTAAAGATCTTCTACGACACAATCGATATCTTTGAGAATCTCTCTGGAGTAACCTTTTTCATGAAACGCACGTAATCGTACGCCAATGCGATTGCACACGCCAATCGATGGAGATGGTTTGCGAGAGAATCACGACATTCGCACACCATAATTCAAGTATCGCACGTGGAAAAATATCTGCTTCTGTCTCGAAATTAAATATTTGCTTCCCTCCTGCTTAATTCTTTCTTCTTAATTCAGTGAAACACTTGCAAATGTAAGGTAATTTGAACGAAAAGTAAATAAGATACATGGAAAAGAACTGTGGGAAAGAAAGTGAAAACTGTATCTGATTAATCCAGTTGGGACACTTTATCTAAAACAAAGCAAGTCTCTCTTACCTCCAGTACATTTTGATGGCGTTGATGTTGGATCAGGGCATGAATACCCTGCAGGACAAACTGTGCAGTTTGTAACAAACCCACCAAGGGAATAAGTGCCAGTCTGGCACTTAATCATCTGCATGCTGAAAAACAACAAAAATGAATTACTTGTGATCCATTACAAGAAATGCAATGCAAGGTAGGAGCAACTCACACAAAAAAGGGGGACCAGCTATAGCTACATTGACTATGCCGATTCAAATACCTACCTTGGATTTGGGCAGTAGAATCCTGCGGCACATGGCTCACATCCTGTTCCATTTGCAAATCCATGAAGACCAATGTCACATAATTGACAGCTTGCAGCACCACTTGGCGAAAAGTAGCCTTTTGGGCAAGGTAATGGTTCTTGAGATGGATCATGGCATGACATACCAAAAGGGCATGGAAGACAAACAGATGCACCAGCAAGGCTAAAATGAAAGCAGTATCATATCACAAAAATCATGCTCAAAAAGAAAGAAAATCCCTTAACACCACCAGTGCCATTGTGACAGACCAATTGTACCTTCAGTATCTAATGCTTAATTGGTATATCATATTTAATAGCACATAGTATAATGTATAGTTGAGTACATAATACAAAATACCATAAACATCAGGTTCAAAAACTACAAAGAACAAAAAAAACACAAGCTTCAAAAGGGATCAGAACCCATCAATCCTCTGGCAGATACCTCCATTACCATATCAGGCATAAACTCTACCAGTCTCCATATTACTAAAAGCAAACACTGTTCTGCTTAAACTGCCACAATGTGGTATTTCAAGAACAGAAGACCCCTCTACCTGTAATTTCCTGGGCCACATGGTAAACAGTTCATTTCTCCACGAGGGCTATAATATCCTCTTTGGCACTGTGTACTATTTGTCTTGCTAATACATGACATGCCACCTTCACAAATTGCACAGCTGCTTTGCCGCAAAGCATTTGTATAGGTACCATCAGGGCAAACTTGAGGGGCTGCTGTCCCAACTGTTGGACATTTGTGACCAAGCGGGCAATCAAGACAAGATCCGCTTGCAAAAGGAGCATATTCACCTGTCATCAAAATGAAACTGGATTAAAAAATATAGCTTGCAACAAATATATATACATATATACACACACACACACACACACACACACATATATATATATATATATATATATATATATATATATATATATATATATATATATATATATATATATATGTATCTATGTTTGTATGTAATCAGGCTGTAGACACTGGGGGGCAGGGGGGCATTGCCCCCCCCCCAATAATTCACCGAGGTTGTATATAGAAGTATACTACAGAGTACTTTTTAATCATTTTTCAGTTCAGTTCCAATCAATCTTGAACCTAGAAGCACCATAACGCAGATATATGGCATGCAGATATCTTGATTCTGTTGTACGACAAACTGTTAACCTTTTTACAGTGACTACACGAGTGTTGTAAGAGTGTCTAAGAGTTTCTGCTTGTGTAGATGGCAACCCTTTAGGAAATAGGGCATTGTTCCTTTTGAGTGCATTCCATGTAGCCCATGCCAGATATCTGAGGGTGAGAAATGTCTTTTCTTCAATGTGTTGGTAAGATATATTTTTGCCTCCATCATTGGTGTACATGCACGTAGTACCAAAGAGAAAAGATGGTTTATCTTTTTTCTTTGTCGTTTTAAATCTTCAAATTCTGATGAAACTAGGCTCACTCCCTTTTTATAACAACAATTTTATAAAACCAACAGCCTCAAAATTGTTGGGAAATTAAGAACAAATTAAGAACAAATTGAGGCTGAAGTACTATCGTAAAATGTATTTTTGCACAAAGATGCATGCACTGTCCAATAATATATTAACATGAAATGTCATTCCCTTGTAAAAATAAGACCTGTTTAATAGGTATCTAATTTTTTCTTGCATATTGTCTAATGTCTAAATTGTCTACACCCAACAAATTTAAGAACAAATTTATGAACAAGTCAACCTGAAAAATTTAGAAACAAATTAAGAACAGCCAGTCTAAACCTCAATTTTACTGGTTCTTATAATAAAAAAGAGTGCAGAGGAGCCAGTTTCTCCATCTTAGCATGAAGATCAATGATGGAAACTGCTTCATTCTATTTTGCAAAAGGGCCTTTTCTGACGTTCTGGAGGGCGTTACTTTGAAAAATTTTTCATCAGAACGCCTATGAAAAACCACTATTTTGGCATATACTTATGGATAACATGTCATGCTCCCCCCCCCCCTCCGAAGGATTCTAACTTAACTTCTACATCTGTGCCCCCCAATCCAGTTCAGCTGTCTACAGGCCTGATATAATTGTATATGTATGTATACAAAGTCTATTTGCAATGAATATGCAAGCTAAAAGCTCTGGTTAACAGAAATAATGTCTCCTCTCTGGTAACAACAGCACAAGTCTATGCAAGTTAGTTGTCCTAATTGTCAATAGATATAACTACAGCATTGACTAGTGCAGAGTCAAATAGAACATTTACCTATTGAACACTGAGTTGGTACAGCTCCATTTACACACTGATGACCAGCAGGACATGGTGAGCATGTGATATTACCAGCAGAACTGTAATAACCAGCAGAGCAAGGAATGGGCTTTGAAGATGCCATTTCACATCTGTGTCCCTCTGGGCAAATATAACATATCACACTGCCTGTTGCATTTGAGTAATACCCCAATGGACATTCAAGTGGCAGCCCGCCTTTGTTTGGGCAATAAAAACCAGCTGGGCATGCCTACAATCAGGAAAGATAATCAAATAAGTCCACCAGCAATTCTAAGAATTCACAGAATAAAAAACTGTTCATTAGCTAAAATAAACACTACTACCTGCTTTATTAAATAGAGAGTGGCTGTTCTACTCAGACAGAGAACATCAGAAAAGCACACCAAAACAACCATGTTGAAGCTTTAGCAGTCTTTGAAGCTGTGAAATGATACTCAAAAAGTAGCCATTTCCTAGATTTCAAATATTTCTTAACTCCAAAGTACATTGTGGACACCCAAGTCTGTGGAACAATATGCCCAAGTGGGGTCAAAACTTGAGCTCAAACTATACAATAAGCATATCTTGAAAAAAACTGGGCAGAAATGAGGAAACATAAGATCATATAATCCCTAGAGAGATGTGATATGTAAAATGCATGTTCAATGCAAAACAAACTTTGAATTCAAGTGACATGAGAAGATAACTTTTGCCAGGGTGATCAATTAAATGGTGTTACAAAAAATAAAATTCACCTTGCATGCCCCAAGATCTGCTTGTCCAGTTAAATTATTATAATATCCATATGGGCAAGGAACTGATGTATTTTGGCCTCCAGGGCAGCTGGATAAGAATTTAAAAGATGATTCAGAAGGCTCAAGACTTAAGCCAGTAAACAGCCAGATTTCTTAAAACATACCAAACAATACCCCAACAAAAGGTCTTCAGATATTTCAACAAGATAGTTAGATTCCTAGCAGCTCTAATTGGACAACACTTATAAAGCCAAACTATGCTGAACTTTTTTCTTTTTACAAATCACTTCCTTACAGAATCTTAAAGAATAAGATTTCCGAAATGAAATAAAATAACTTGGTATTATCTTATGGAGCAAGTTGATATGCACTTTGCCGATAATATAATGTAGCAATTGACTATTTTACCACAATGTAATCACAATTTTTATTTGTTAATCTATGGAATTGGCACAGAGATGATATACAATAAAACACTCTCTGGGGTATCATGATGCTGCAATTTATTATTTTAGCTGTCTGGTGGGAACCTCAAAAATTGAAATGGTTAGTAGCAAATAATTACTATTCTCATCCCAGGAGAATAAAATGAAAGCAAATTAGAGAAAATTATTGATTAATGTAAGTTCCTTTGTAACAAAGGTTTCCATGATTCATAAATAGTTTACTACCCAATACATTACACAACTAATTTTGCAATCAACAATCAGTCATAATCCCAGGTACACATTTAAAATAATCAACTTACTAGTGTCCTGGAGGGCAATCATAGCAAGCCCATGTACCATTATTAAGGTTGTAGAATTTGCCAGGTGTGCAGCTGCTTGAGGCTAATGAGCAAATTATTGTTTTCAGCTATATAAACTACACTTCAAATGACAACAACAAACAATTAAACATTAGCAGGTAGTTCCAAGAAACATCTTTTCCCTCAGTTTTCAGCATCATACACATTTCATAATAATCAACGGCTAACTAGCTTCAATGCTAAAGCAAAAAAGCATATTATGCAGATCAGCCTAAATGACTTCATAGTTAACTCACTGCATATACACTACAAGAGGAGAGACTGCATTTCAACTTCCTACCAAGATCCCCATCAAATACATTGACAAAACCAACACTACTATCAGTTCCAATGCTTAATTAATAAGGGATCTCCATCATCCAACACTGATCATAACTAATATGGCAATATGGTTTGCAATACATATATGAAGTGAGCTCACTTTCAATAGAACAGTGAAAATGCAATTTTATGTACAGGACACTGGGTTTTTCAAGGACTTTCCACTGATTTGATTCACCTGAGAGGTACTATAGCCAGCGTGCTATAGCTATAGCAATACACATCTTCCAAACAATCCCAACCAAATACTTTTCATAACAAAAAGTTGCTATGATTTAAAATTCATTTAATTATGGCCTATTAAGCATATTCTAAAATTGAAAATAAAACCAGATCTGCTTCCCAGGGGCGGAGAAATAAAACCACTTGTCTGTAATACTGTCTTCTGATTTTCAAAATAAAGGACAAAAACATAGGAGGTGATCAAGAAAACTGAAATGTGACTATTTAGCATCTGAAATCTGCCTGCAAGTAAGTACTTTATCCCCAAAATTTGTATTTTTGATTTCAACATGAAAGAACTTTTGGCTGCATTTAATGACTCCAAATTGAGATCATACTATACCTGCAAGCATAACATTTGGTTGCAAAGCATGTAAATTAACAACGAAAAAAGAAAACACAGTTGAACTTCAACCTTTTTTCAGGCTTTAAGGCACAACAATAATGACCTCGTTTATAAGGAACTAAGAAGCTAGAATTGAAGATAATGTGTCAACTCACATTCGGCATTCAAACAACACAGAATGAGAATAAATGATCCAAGTACTATGAATTCCTTTAAAACTTTTTGCATCTTTCACTTCTCAATTGCAGTCTCAACTTATTTCACGCTCGGCGCTAGTGAAGGCTCCCCTATTTCAATTGTGGCCGTTCTAATTTGAACCAAGTCCAGGTTCTCCACCTCCACAGTGCAAAGCGAATCAACACTTTATTTACTGAATAGTTTACAAAGAGACAACGATGTATACTCTTTAGTAGGTTACTGATCATACAAACATTCTTGTAGGATAGGACGGCAAATACTCAGATCTCTTGGTTGCATGTAAAGTCGTCCATATTGAAAATCAGATTTCTGATATCCTAGAAGGTGAGACGCGCGAAATGCGCGGGCAGAACAATAGACACTGATGCTAAAAGGTTTTGTTTCCTAGGTAACAGTCTGTTTGGCTACATCCTCTAAAGTCCCACGCTTCCCTTTTGCGTAACAACACTTTACTAGTTCGTCTTTTTCAGAATTATGCCCTACTTTCACCCGTTTGCCTATCAGAGGAGTACGAGGAATCATTGAGCTCACAATCTGTTATGTAGAATACCATGTTCAGGAGAAATTAATCGAATAAATGAGAAAACAGTATAGACATATGCAAAGTCGGTTGAGTTGTTGCTCTGCAACAAAACAAACACTATCTGTATTTTGTAAACAAACACTTCAGATTCAATGGCTGTCAAGTTTAATGGGGCAAGCTCAGTTACGATTATTGGTTGGATTTGACATGCGGGGTCAGACTCGGGAACTAAGCGTTTCTTCTAATGTAAGAATATATTTCACTAAGTGCTGAAACTTCTTAGCTTTTTATCACCGTTTTTCATGATTTCACTTTCAGCAAGGATGGCGCTACGGGGTGTCATGGGGGTGTCAAGGATAATGATAATGATGATGATGATTATGATGATGATTATGATGATGATGATGATGAAAGTTTTCGCTCAGCACTGAACTTTTCTTAGCTTTTTCATGATTTCAGTACTGAATCTTTCTAAACACTTTCCTGGAGAATTTAAGTTTGTATAACACTAGTGTTTACACAGACTGAAGCACTACATAAACTTGACACTGAAATACATAGATTTTGATAGGAAATCTATGCAACTTAAAACAAAAGAGATTGTTTGATTCTGTGAAAATCGGGATTTCAAGCGTGTATCAACTTATAAGCTTTCTTAAATGAGTATTGCTTTTCTATACACCACTTTCTTATAAAAAAACACGTATTCTGATCACCAAGCTGTTTAAACTTAAATATATATAAAGATTATCTATACACGTTTTCACATAAGAACATAGTCTATAATAATATAAAGTCTCAAACTTGCTCGAGTTTAAGAATAATGCTCAGGCTTCGTCAAAACTTGGATATTTTCGCTTTCTGTAAACCAGTTAATAGTTCTATAATTGTTTCATTCGGTAAAGCAGTTAACGGGGAGATGGGATTGAGGCGTACCTGGTACATACCAAATATTTTGCCCTACAATTAGGAGTGACTTCGATGGAACGAAGCAGAAGAGTTGATAACTATGCCAGGGCCAGGGCCAGCGCCAGGGCCAAGGCCAGAACCAGAACCAGGGCCAGAACCAGGGCCAAACAAAGGCATTAAAGAACACAGATTGACACAAAAAGATACAAATATATGAAACGTCTGTCTTGATATTCAAGGTTATCTTGATTAAAAATCTCATACAAACAAGAAATATCTAGGCCGCTAATAAATTATCTTTAATAATCTCTACATGATCCCCGGAATGGTGCGTGTCTTATTAACATGTGATAAGCTGGAACAGAACAAAAAGTAAATAATGCAGATACATGGAGACAAAAACAATTACATAATTAATGGGGCAACTTATGTCACTGTTTCTTAGCGGAGAGGGGGCAAGCGAACCACGGGATTCGAGGGCGAAGCTACGGCGAAAACGTCTAAAAATTCCAATGTTCTATGAAACTACTAGGAGCAACTCCCCCGCCTCCCAGTCCCCACCACTGCTTATGCAGCATGACACTGAAAAACTCATCCCGTGTCATCAAGGGTAGGTGTGGATATTTAAAGGGGCACCGCATGCAAAAGTCTATTTGGATGGCCTAAAGTGAGCTACCTACCATATGAAAAGATAGATAAAATAGCTCTAAGCTTTAAAAACCCTTGACCTGTGAAGTTTCTAATTTCTGAGTTGTACAGTAACCAAATCGAGGTGGTTAAATACCACATAGGAGAAACAATTCGAATTTACCTAGCAAATGTACTGTCGTAGAACAGAAAACTTGACTTCGATCACCCCCAAATCCAAGGGCCACATATAAAAACAACTGAAAAACCAAGTACATATCCAGGATATCCCTCCGAGGTTCAAAACTAGCAGAGGGTTTCGTCTCCACGTATCCTGCCTAAAGGACAAGCTACAAATGCTAATGCACATATTTTAAACGACACATCGTTATATACATGTAACCAGAATCAAGATCAAGAGAATGCCAATGTACAACTGAATTATCCTTGCAGTATGAAGTGAGGAAGGACAACTTGATGCTAAAGGAGGAACACTCGTAGCTTAATCAAGCCCTTTGTCAAAATGATTCAACTGACCAAAAAGATCATGGGTCTATTTCAAATCATAGCTTTTGCGTGATACTCTAGGCCGTCTAATTTTTCAGTCATGTTATTTTATCGATTATTCGCTAAATCAAATTTGCGCTAAATCTGGGCTATTTTTCGCTAAATTTAGCTGATGCAGAAACTAAACGGCTTAAGGTATATGCGAGATGTGTTTGCGACTCTACCCTTACAAATAATAGGACGGTGAAATTGGGAGAGAAGTTAGAAGGGTTTGGATGGCAATGGAGCAAAAGAGTTGAAAATAACTTGATACACATCTATATATTGCTAACAAGAGGGTCCACGTAGGATAATCTGGGAGTATAAGAACATTTTATTTGCTTCAAAACAATTGAAGAGGAACACTGTTTTGTGAGTTTGCTGGGGCTCCATTCTTAGCTCTATCTGCAGGCAAAGGATATACTATGAAATTATGGGGGCACTTGCAATTCCAAACACTGGGGGGCGTTTATCGCAAATGGCCCTCAAAAAATCTTGTGGCTCTGGACATAAGGGAAGGATATCCACGTCTACTCTCGTTTCTATTATACGATCTACCCTGAAAACGAACGTGCTCTTTTCTATAAATGGGTGTAACGATAAGTGGACTACCCAGCTGATAGCCTGTTGTAAGCACATTCATCATTGACTGTATGGTAAAAATGATATGTAGGGTGTGCTGTGCCCACAAAACATGAGCAGCAACGGGTGATATCCTACAAAATACAGCGAAGTCGAAAAAGTTAATAGGTGAGGGTGGTATATGAGTAAAAGGGAATTCAGATATTATTGACAATTAAACTGTTTGCATCGATCAATGTTGAAATCATAGCTAACTTTCGGCTAATTGTAAATCATAGATAAATCTGGAAACCTCAAAAATCTTCCACTAAAAGCCAAATTTCTTAATAATACATTAATTATTCAGCAGATAAAAATCAAACCAACAAAACACAGTAACACTCGAAAGAAATTCTAAACAAAAGTTGAAGAAATTGCAAACTATCACTATGAAATCTCCACCATTTTGTATGTACTGTACAAGCAGAAAAGGTCGTAACCTACTAGACAGCAGGTCGTGACTGGAGGTGAAAGAGATCAAGTATAGAGTCAGTATAGGCTAATAAATTCGGGGAAATCGCCTCTCTGTGATTCTGGCCAATTTGAGTTCTGTTCTCAGTTTTTGAGTTCTGTTCTCAGTAGATAATACAGTGCCAGGGATGCAAGGAAAGCTCTCAGTGTTCAAATATGAGCACATATATATTTTATTTATGAGAAAGAGTTAGACAGTGAATAAAGGAACGGTTGTTGCACCAAAAATGCTATGTACAGATTTCAGATTTCAGAAAACAATGATTTCACTGGCCACAAAGTTGCAAATCGTCACTTTACAAGGCCTCTCCCCTAAAACATCTACTCTGGTCTACTCTGACAATATAAAATGCCATAGCTGAACTCTGAAATTCGAACTTGAAAAATAGCAAAACCTACTAAATGTCCCCAAAATTAGGACCACTCCTCGGTAATGCTACAAACACTTGGAGTTCAATGCAAGGTGAAACCTCGTAGCGTACCCAAATCACGTGTGATAATGTACAGAGTTACTTTACTTTTTCTAAAATCATCAAGATAATCATTTGATATACGTTGGCACTTTGCAAAATGAAAAAATGTTCACTTTCAAATATTCAAATATTCAAAGCTTCTTCTGGCTAGAAAAGGATGATACAATGCCACATGGATTTCCTACTCGTTATATCCAAAATCCTGAGGTCCAAGCGTGACCCAAAGCTTCCTATGGAATTGAACGTTGCGTTGTTTTACCAGAATGCCATGCGGGGAAAATTTCAGCAGACTAGTGCATAGCCTCTATGCTTAACTGTTAAATCATTTCCGATGAAAATGTTTCCGCTCTGAGAATGTCTTGCGAAGTTTAGTATCAATTAGCAGTTCCTACCCATTCTATCAGCATCCTTTTCTGATTGTCACACTGAATGTCTTTTCATGAATAAATCTGAGTACTTCCTTGGAATTGTCAAACAATTCGCCTCCTCCGAACTCATATCAATTCCAAGCATATTTCTCTCATGGCAATGATATGAGAACCTGGTCAAGTTTTTGGGAAAACCAACCACATAGTTTTCTATTGTGAGATTTCTTTCCTATCAAATCAAAGCTTTCACTATACAAGCCATTCATGAAAAACAGTTGTTTCCTCTTCGCATACACTATTACTTCTTTGATAAGGTGGTACGATTGGCTTGCTCCGTAAGTAATCACTAACAGCACTTTGGCTGCGCTTCACAGGATTTGTCCTTGGTAATGTGGAATTTGAATTCGACTTGTTCCGTTTGAATTCTTGCAGCAATTCTGCGCACCTGCGTGACTTCTCGCGGTCAGTAAATGAGCTGACTTTATCGGTGAATGATGAGGGTACATCTGATGTGTAGCCATCTCTGTATAGTGGTGTCTGTGTGTTTAAAACGAGACTCAAGTTCGTATCTTCTGACATGTTCTCCCACGAATCATCCAACTCGACGCCGAGTTCTTTCTGCATCTTTAATATCGACTGGAACAAGTCACGATTATCCATCGAATTCCGATGATTCTCGTGCTTCTCCTTCCTCGGCGAATGGTAGATCGGACGGCCGTATGTGCGATGTTTTGGAATGTCCCACTCATAATGCTCGTCGTAAGGTCCATTGGACATTGCACGACGAAGCGGTCCGGGCGAGCTTCGAGTTGAGATATCACTCATCATATCGAAATCACGTATCTTATACACATTTGACGTAGGCGGCAAAGAGTAATGTAAAGACTCTGTGTCCGATGTTGAC
The DNA here is from genome assembly GCA_964019165.1 of Mastigias papua. Classification (NCBI taxonomy): domain Eukaryota; kingdom Metazoa; phylum Cnidaria; class Scyphozoa; order Rhizostomeae; family Mastigiidae; genus Mastigias; species Mastigias papua. The sequence continues at coordinate 10,833,090 of OZ025270.1, read as the reverse complement.
ATCGGTTTGCCCTCGGATTCGAATCCACTCGATCTGATATCAAGAGAGCGCAACGAATGCTTTTCGACTGAGTCGTTGCTTGTCCTTGGAGACGTCTCCTTTATCGCTGTCAATGGACGATCGCCATGTAGTATTCTCTCCTTCTCTTCTAACGATGTAGTGCGAATAGTGTATCCCGGTTTGGCTGAGGGGTGACGAAGTCTCGACACAGAACCTGGAACGAACGGCCGACGATCACTTTCAGCGGCGGAGTTTTCCGAAGATGCATCATTGGGATCCTCGAAAACATTTTCTTTTGAACCCTGTGGAGGAGAGCCCGAGTCGCTATTGACGTCCTTATCCTCAGTCTTACTGATATCCTCCTCTGACTTGCCTCGACTTGATTCGGTCGGGCTGCCAGAACCCTCCTCATTCTCCTGATCCGCTTCTACTGGGCTTATCAAACGAATTTTCGAATCTTCATCGTTTCCGGCGATATACAATACAGTATCAGCTACTCTGCCTAGCTTTTCTTTGGGCGTTGAGATGATATCCTTGGAGCCAAAATCACTCGGTGATCGACAGAATTGATCGTAAGAATCGATCATCTTTGATTTCTTCATTTTTGAAAATTTACGATCGATCGTGGGAACCTTTGAGTCAACGAAATCATCGTCCTCGCTGTCATAATCATCATCGTTCACTATCGTTTCCGTAGTAACATTCCCGCCATTTGAGTTCGTCATTCCATTCGGTAGCGACGCACTTTTGTACAGATTAGCTTTTGGTGCTTTCTGAGGCCTTGAGCCTGGCTTACGAGGTAAAGTCATACATCTCCTGTATTCACATTCGCATTTTTCCGGGCTCTGTGAGAAAATAACATGGGCACTAGCTTCCTGTAGTAATTTTTCGTGTTCAGTGTCATCAAAATCGCTAATCAACTTGATCGGGCAGTTATCAAAATGAAAAGGCTTCGCTTTCTTAACTTGCTTCTTAAAGAAACTTCTGTCTCCACCAGTGCTGATTCCATTGCCAGTTCCAATGGCTTCATTGCCGTTCCTGTAAACCAAAGGATGCATTAGATCCTTGTTGCTCTCTGGTACTATAAAAACCTTGCAGTACCGCGCAAGGGTTCCTTTACCTATCATTCTAACTCTAGCATGATAGAGAGGTAATTAAAATACACAATTTTAACACTTTCAAACATAGTATTTCTATGACTGTTATGTGCGGTAATCTAGATTCACTGTGAAAACAAATTAGCTCAACTTCACCAACCATGATGCCATGCATTGGCTGCAAAGATCTATTGGCCACAGACTGCATCTATGCTAGCCTGAAAGTGGCAAAGCCTAGACCCACACAGAATATTCTGTCTCCACGACTAATTTCAATTATTCTAGAGTGCAAATCACAAGGAAACAAGCTTCTAGCATTTCTCAATAGTTTTACATGGAGTAACCAGCTGAAAAAGTACGAAGTTTGCTCTCATGTTGTTGATGGCTACTACAACCGCAGCGCAAATAAAACACACACCTTTTCAAAATAACATAATGGAAGTAGCACTTAAAAATTGGTTCAAATTACTTCTACAATTACAAATTAAGAACCTTGTAGAGATGATTGCTACTTTCTATGTTTCTATGACTGCACGAAAAAATGACAAGGTGAAATTAAGCATCAAATGATGTAGAAGAGACAATGTAATTGAAATAGGAATGATAGAGATAAGCTTGGTTTTTACCGTAATATGGTATCGCTTTCATCCTTACTATCCAAAATGTGATCTGAAACAAAAATCAAAAACATAATCAAACCATGAATAGCAAAGATGTATCGTTGCGTGACACTTGGTGCACAATTAACTGGCATACAAGTTTATTGTAATTCCCATCTAGAGGTGCATACCTCCGTAACAGGCATATGCCAAAACTAAACACCCACTTCGCTCGACTTTGATGCATAAATTTCTCTTATCCCACGAGAATAGGTTCAATTGGCAAGACTAGACGATTTAAGACAGTAATCAATCATCATGAATCAAAATCGAAATAGTTTACTCTCTTTCATAACCTAATCACATTTTACGAGCTATAGAGGTCTGCTTGCAACTATCTGACACATATATTAATACGACCAGACTACCCAAAAAGAGTACCTCTTGAAAAGCAACAACTGAAATACCATGTACACCTGCGGTCATATACACAAACGTACTTGCAAATCATAGGAACCTATATAAACATTGCGGCAATTACAATGCTACCAGCTGACTCCCGGGTAGGCAATTACTTCTGCCATGGGTCCACATAAGAAACATACGGTATGACGGAGGGCCAGACCAAAAGGCTGGACTCAGTTTTACATAATGTTAATTGAATTTTTGTGCATGTGAAGAAAAAATATTTTCTGTATAAAAGTAGTTTTCCTGTACGCATGAGATAAAGCCACAAGATAATCATATTTTGCAATTTCCAATCTAACTTTCACGGGCCGGTCACAGTCAGTCAAAGGGCCGTATGTGGCCTACGGGCCGTACATTGCCAAGATCTGGGTTGACTACGAATGGCTCACTACACTAAAAATCAATTCGCAAAACTGCTAAAAGCGTAGGTAATGCAGTATAACTACACACCTTCCTGGTTGCGATGCTCTCTATAACCTCCCAATCTTCCTGTTGCTCTCAAAAAGCACAGAAGACTGATGATAAGGATGAGCACAAAGACAGAGAATATGATACCAAGAATAATAGCTGGCCATTTGTCATCGCTACGCGACGTTGACTTCGCAGGTTTCACTGGAACGGTTGGCTTTACTGGTATGATAACTGGAAACGAACCAAAAATGAAATCGATAAATCATCAAAGAATTCAGATATCTGTTTAGCTTTTCATCTGGGAAACTAACAAAGGCGTGTCGACTTAGCTTGAGCAATGCAACAACAATATTGCAAATTTCAATTTATATCATTTAATAACAATACAGATATTATTTCATATCTTTCTATTGTACGATAGCTGATAATTCACTAGTCTTTTAGAGCAATATGCTAAACAACTGCTCTATATACCTACTTAGCAAAGGAAGGGATAAAAATATTAAACATTAAACAACAAGAAAAGTTAAACAAATAATGATGTTCAAGAGTCCAATAAGTTCAAAATTGTCCACGAATTTTACATGCTGCGTCCGATCAAAATAACCGTACTACTAATAATAATAATAATAATCATCATATGCACTATACCTCAATAAGTAGTTACAATACACAAACACTATACAACCTACATTTATATTTTAAAATATACAAATTTATACATATAAATACTTGTTGAGAGGCTATTCAAACTAATTAATATGAAAATTCCACACTATGTCAAAAAAATTTATAACTACAAAAAAATCTTTAAAAAAAATTACTCTATAATCGCTGGCAAGATTACAGCACGTAATGGAAGATGTATATCGGGATTATTCCTCAGTAAATGGGGTGAATAGCTATCTCCCTCATATTAGCCACAATAATCAATGAAAAACCAATTCTAACTTAAAACAAATTAAAAACAATATTCAAAATTGCTAACAAGATAGTTGGGTAGCTCATGGATTACTAAAGGGACCGAATACAAGTATCAAGGATAAAAAAACTCCGCTATGAATCCACTTACCCAGTGCGTGGACTTTCGGCTCAATCACAGTGCTTTTCATCATTCCCTGAGCATACATCTTAAACCGGTAAAAACTGCCAGAGAAGTTGCTCGAGGGTAAGAGAAACTGATTGAGAGATTTGCTGATTTGAATGGCAGTCCATGATCGATTGACGTCAATCACTTCAATGATGAAATGAATGGGTGGTGGTCGTCCGGGAGCAAAGAAATTCTTCCAAGTAAAGAGGTAGCCCTTGCGGGTCACATTAACTATGAGATCTTTAGGCGCCAAAGGAGTTTGTTCTGAAAGGGAAGAATATTGATGTGAATTTGGTGCGTTTCAGCTCAACGAGTAGCACCAAATACATGTACAGAGGTGGAAAAAGCATCAGACCTTGGAAACGTCGTTTTCCAGGATTTATCTGATTAGTAATCTATGTAGAAGGTTTCATAGAACTCCTGAATTGTTGAATCTTGAATTGTTGAAATGAGTATATGAGGCTCTATAGACAATAGTCAGTAATTCAAATTAACTGTCTCTACTAGACATTTTATAGTCTAATGACATTTAACAGTCAGCCTAGAGATACGTAGAACAATAGACATACCATAGATAAACATGCACCTATATATATCATGTATATCTAGCTGTTTTATCCATTCTGCAGAAATTTTCGAATCAGATACTTCGGTTACAAGGAAGGAAAAACTTTTACCACTCCTGTACATGAGTCAACTAATATTGCAGAATAAAACTAGACAAAGCAGAAATTTACGGCATACCAAGCTCCGTGTTATACAGGCTTTATAGCCAAAGAAAAGTACAACCCTAGAAAAGCAAGACGAGAGCAGCACTTATGGATCCATAGTACCATTCCAATATTGGAAAAGCTCTCCTTTCCGGTCTGGAGAATCTATGTGGTCAGATTTTCATTCGTTGTGAAGTCCCTTCCAATCATCCTCAGGTCAAACGTACTTCAGATTTCGTACTTAATTCTATTAATGAGGGTATCCTTTCAGGCTAAGCTGATTTATAAAGGGCTCTCCATCAAAAATGCAACATAAAAAACAAAAGACATCTTACTGGTAAACATCAAAAGATGTCATATACAAAATTCGTCAAGAAAAAGCTCTACAGGCTAAACTTTTATTTATTTATCTATATATAGTTTCTATAAAGTTGCCAATAACAGTATCAAGGAATGTATAATGATTAAAAATAATGATAATACAAAAACGAACATTACCTAAATCCTATATCGACTCTTACAATCAAGTACAATCAAACATGATTGACAATACTATGGAACTAATCAAAAAAACCTTACCTATCACTGGGTCTTTAACTGCCTTAATGCCTGTTCCATTTTTAAACAAAATGTAAGCATCGCTGAAAGGACCAAGGCCTTGCTTATTTTGCCCTCTTATCCTAAACAAGTAATCCTTGCGGCCAAACAAGCCAGTAATATTTGCAGTTTCGTTGCCGAATTGTCTGAATGTGACATATTTCCATTCGTAATCAGTCGATCCCAACAGTCGATACCAGAGTTCAAATTCTTGGACAAGCACGCCGAAAGCATCCGGGATCCAAGAAAGTTTCGTGACATCTCCATAAAAGTCGGTTGTAACATTCACCGGCTTGTATGGTGTGGCTGGAAAGTGACAGCAAATTATTGAGATGAACATTTACAAATGCTTTACAGGAAATATGAACTTGGTAAAAACTGACATCACTCACAACCCTCGTGGTCAAGGAAGCTAAACATAAAGCAGAGGTATAGAAAGTTTGATTTCATTGGCTCGAGTCCCGCCCGGTCCCATAAATCTCCTTCGTGTGAAAAAAATCGATACAGTTGTAAGTAAGAAAGAAAATCAAATGGATAAAACTGCAGAACTTTCGAATATTACTAATGTATTTATGCAGAAAAATAATTTACGAACACACACACACACACACACACACACACACACACACACACACACACACACACACACACACACACACACACACACACACACACACACCACACACACATATTCTAATTCGTACGTTAACAACAAATAAAAAGTAACAACAATAAATGGGTCATCTTTTCTCCCACCCCAAACTGTCGACAACCATGCACTGTTCGCAAACATATATTAAATGAGAGAGGCAGTGCTGGGAAAATATTTGCTTTCTATGGGAGTGAATATCTCGATAGAAGTATCATTCAAATCTGCAAACAATGAAATTTCAATGTAAGAAAAGCTTTTATAACCACAAACGGCAACAACCTATACACATAATGCACCCAAAACAACACGATGACGTCATACTCCATCGTGATTCATTCGTAAATGACTACGGAATAACATTAAGAGTGAATTCAATTAATCAATTTCAATCTACTGATGAGTAAACACTCACCGATGAGAAACAGCATAAAGTCCCGTGAAACAGTTCCAGCTGCAGATTCAACAACGCACCGGTAACGTCCATAATCCGACATGCGCGTATCAACGATTGTCCGCACGCCATCTTTACTTGTGAAGACACGGCCTTCAGGCCATGGCGACCAGACCGGGTACCATGTGATGTTTGGCTTTGGGGCGCCAATAGCCGAGCAGTCAAATGTGGCATTAGCTCCAACTTTTACTCTTTGTATGAAGGGCGTCGAATGCCTAAACTCCGGGGGAACTAAGGACAGACATAATATGCTACAATTTGCACCAAACACCACAAATCTTGTTAATATGTTAACAAACGTCATATCAGATTGTACTTTACTACTATAATATATTTCATTACATTTTCTTTATTACACAAGCTATTTCCAATTGCATATATATAAGCATATTACTTTATGTCACCATTTCATCTTTATCAATACATACAAAACTGCATATAAATAATATCGCAAAGCACTTTTCTGGCTTTTAATATGAAAGAACTGTCTCTACAAAAATTCTAGCTTGTATTTGAGAAAAATCCAATACTATACAGATGTGGACCCGCTTAAAATCATAAAAGTCAAGCAAGACAAGGCCTAAGGCAAAATAAAAGTATCGTAGTACGTACCCAGGACTGAAAGTCTGGTTTCTCTCTTCCTTCCAAGCCATTTATTAAACGGGGTACAAGTATATAGCCCCTGGTCCTCCTTTTTCAACTTCTCAATTATCAGAGATCCATTGTGGCCGACTTCATATCGAGGGAAGTTCGCCACTGGTTGTCCGTTGTACGTCCAAGAGATGTTAGCAGACGGGTTGCCCACAGCTACACATGGCAAATAAATTGAATCCCCAACAATTGCTGACATCTCAGGGTAGAAATAAATGATTTCTGGACGATCTACAATGTTGTAAAGAATTAGAAGGTAACTGGAATATAAGAACTGCAAAATACAAAACCATGGGGTATTGCTACTCACAAAATACCCAAAATCTAAGTAGGAAGATCTATCATGTTTCACAGTTTCGTTTCAATTCATCAAGCTTCGACTCCAAGCCCCAAAGGATTTCCATGGGTCGTTTAAGACTACCGTAAATCCTCTATTAAGTCCCCCGGGGGTTTATTGTTTTCAAGCACTTTGCGGGGGGGGGCTTAACTGAGAGGGGATTAATAAATTTTTGAAATATGAACAGATTTTCAATGGTGATATAATATGTATATTCTAGGAATCTTCATCAGTTATTACCACTTCTGTTTGCAGCACATAGACTTTTGAGCTTGATGTAGATGTGGCTTGTTGACGTACTCATGAACGTTATCAATGCCACAAAGTTTATGCTCGCTATGACCGTATCTTATATTTCGCAGTATCCACAATGTTTAGGGGGGGGGCTTAATAAATTTTTCCTTCTGCACAGGGCTTAAAAAGAAATTGCGGTATTATACAGAAACAATAATAACCTTAGTCGTAAAAGAAGTGAGCTGTAACACACTTTTTAAATAAGGAGCCTAGCTCAATGCCTGGTTCTTAAAGTTCCTAGTTTTTGGACATAACTTGACGAAATTGTAGTACTACCTGGACCAACAGAGGCAAATTTTGTAACAGCCAATCAAAAGCGATCCTCAACAACCAATCAGAATCCTGGATGGTGACGTTATTTGTTTACATTCTGCCTGCCACCCCCTCTAGCAATGGTAAAACATAGCTGCATAAAAAAGACCATCATCAATATATACTTGCTTGAAACTCTCCCAGTTTTTGGCAGCAGTTTTATAAGGTAATAAGCTATAAATTCCTCGCGGCCCTAAGCGATAGCTCAATGAAAATTTTCTACAGCGACGTTCAAATTTCATCCTTCCTAAATTGTATTTCAAATAGGTCTAGGGATCCAGGAAAAGTGGCTCCCAACCCCAGAAGACCTGTTCATAATTCACTGTCAATACCGCAAAATTCCTCAAGAGAACCCTTTTTCAATAGCATCCTTGAATTGAAATTAATCTCTTATTGTAACTGTAACTTTGTCTCTTCCCACCCCAGAAAACCAGGTAATGATTTGTACATTTCCTGTGACAAAAACCAACAAGAGAAGTATGACAAAGAAAACTAATACCCTTCTTTAACTTAGACTTGCTTCATCAAGGCAGCATCTTTCACAACAAACTTATTGCTGAGCGAAACGGAGTTGTAAGGTTTCCGTTCGGTGAATTAGAATTATTCCATTCGGTGAATTAAACTCCGTGTGTCTACAGTGAATATAAAATTTGCAATGGCTTCTTGACGTATTCTCATTATCGTCGACGAAACATATCTTTCGTTACAAGAGTGTATTTATTTTATCAAATTTGCGTCAGCAGGTATTCATCTTTGCAGGACTGTTTCAAAGAAATTTGCAAATCATTATCTATTTTTCGGATGTGGGAGAGACAAAGCTGAAACTAAAAAAAGGAAATTAACCTCAAATTGAAGAGGCTATATAGCTAATAGATCAATATTTGAGGTAACAATGTAACTTTTTTTCACTCAACTGATGGAGCGAGCTTGTTAGACTACTAGCAGCGTACCACCTATTTTATTCTTTCTTTTCGCTGCTTTATTTGACTAATAGTTTTAGAAACTTCATCTCACATTAGCTGTTAAGAATTCTGGTCTTGTGCATGTACATGTATTCGTTCTATAGATTTAGAATTATTTGGTACACCCAAAAACTGTCCAATGTTTACCATGTCTATTTCCTGTATAAAAACTCAACATCTTTTTGACACCAACTTTACTTATCTTGTTGCACATATGTTGAATTGTAAGCAACATATTCTGTTGGAGCCAAAAAACTTAGTGTCCTGTCTTGTTGTATTTGGTCACAGTGAAACTAAAGTAAGTTGTAGTTTTAAAATTCTTATAACATATAAAAGGAAAAAAGAGGCTACTGAGAAAGGATTCTCTTGAGGAATTTTGCGGTATTGATAGTGAATTATGAACAGATCTTCTGGGGTTGGGAGCCACTTTTCCTGGGTACCTATACCTATTTGACATACAATTTAGGAAGGATGAAATTTGAACGTCGCTGTAGAAAAATTAGATGCAGATATCGCTTAGGGCCGCGAGGAATTCATAACTTATTTTCTTACCAAAGTACTGCTAAAAACTGGGAGAGTTTCAAGCAAGCATGTACTGATGATGACTTTATTTTTGTACGACTATGTTTTCCCCATTGTAAAGAGGGGGTGGCAGGCAAAATGTAAACAAAGTGACGTCACCATCCAGGCTTCTGATTGGTTGCTCAGAATGCCTTTTGATTGGCTAATTACAAAATTTGCCTCTGTTACCTGGACCACGCACATTCCATGTGACTTTGACTGCAATAGATTTTCTGAGTTCTAAATTTTTTATTGTCTCCAGTGATAAAAATAGTCGAATTGAAAAGTTCCTGAAGGGTTCAAGTTCCCTAAATTGTCTAGCCTCCTAAATGTAGCCTCCTAAATGTAGCCTCCTAAATGTAGCCTCCTAAATGTAGCCTCCTTATCAAGCGGTTCCTTATTTCATATAAAAACATGAGCTAAATAAAGTAATTGAAAGATTTATAATAGTACATAAATAAGAACCATCCAAACTTTCAAAGGTTGTGAGCTGCCAGGCACCTTTGCGAAATTTCTCATCACTTATTTTAGCGAAATTTAAGATTTCTAAGACTTCTGATTGCTCAGTTGATCGCCAATGATGAGCTCAACTAATAGAAGGATAAAATACACGATACAAAACCTACATTGTACATTGAAGAACATTTCGTAAGTGGTAACTTTGAATTCCCCATCTTGTATCCGCATGACCGAGCAGTTATATGACCCGGTATCGTTTCTCACGGCTCGGTTGACAATAAGCCCTCCGGTTGCAGTATCTAACGTAAATCGAGGGTTATTTGTCGCGACCGAACCATCACGCTTTGTCCACGTAACTTTCGAATCTTTTGATGCTTCATTTCGCCCACATGGTATAGTCTGCATTTGCGATTCAATGGCGTCGATATAATGTCCGGGCAAAACAGATGCCGAGGCTGAAATAATCAGAAATATTATAACTTAATATCAACATAATCATCATATGAATTACGTCCAAAAAGTGCCGTCAACCAGCTAGGACCAAGAAATTGGCATTGAGCTACAATCAGGGCCGGGAGCTAGGGGGCTCAGCCAACATTTTATGTCCCATTACGCTTAGCCTTAGTAAAGTCCTGAATTTAGTTAAATTTTAGCAATTTCAATAAATCAGTGGGTGTGGTCGAGGGTGGGTCACATAGAAGCAATCTACACAATAGCTTATCTTCATAATATAAAGGACGGCTCAGAATTCTGTTATTTGTCGTTTAAAATGTGGTGACAATGGATTTTCCAAAACTCTTCGGTCTGAGAATACCTTGCATTTAGATTTCACGTTATACTCCAATTCACGAAATATCATCTATACAAAAAGATCTAACCAGCTACCACCGCCTACCCAGTGTCCAAATTCATTAAAGCGAGACAATTTCTCTCAATTCATAACGTGTACTGGTTTGAAGATAAATGATCAGACCTGAAGGGAACATAATATGTATAACTATAAAATGGCCTTGCAGAACAAAATTTGCCTTATGCAGAATCCGATTACGATTGTCAAAAATTAAGACCCAAGCAATAAAACGTCAGATTCTAGGTAAGCAATGGCGTTCTAATATTTGATGAGGGATAGAAACACACCACTGTAAGACTCTCCAACCCTAGTACTCTTTTTCGCCCACGCGCTTTCCATACAATCGAAGCTGGCATCTTCTATCACCAACCTTCATTATCCTACTTTTGCTATTTTTCCTCTTAGCTTTATTTGAACAAAGTGGGCACTTTACAGGAACCTACCCGATTTTCATAACAAGAGGGAGAAATACAAAGCAATTTTGTGGATTGCGATACACACTTGAGGCGGTATGAATTGGAAATGACTTCTTCTGTTTCCTTAATCCACGCCAGTGTGTGGTTTCTTAAAGGCTTAAAGAACATCGTCCTAAAGCTGGTTTTACGATGCTCTTATTCTCATGTATGAGGTGCTTAAATTTAAAGAAATCACCTTAAACTGTAGGCTTGATACAGCGGGAGTTGCTCTAGGTACAGTCTCTATAAGAATATATTTAGTACTTACTCTTGACGATCAGCTCTGTAACGTGTGCATATGTTCCCGCCACGCTGGTTAAAGTAACCTGATAGCTTCCACTATCACCTCTTCGCAGCGCCTTGATTGTTAAACCTTTCGTTGTTGTAGTAAATCTTCCCTCTATGACTTTTTTTCCATTCAGTGTCCATTCAATTGTCGGCGGAGGATTTCCCCTTACTTCGCAAGGTATGAGAACTGTACTCCCAACCACTTTGGCGATAAATTTCTCCTTTCGTCCGTCACATCGGGGCGGGTCTAAGAGACAAATTATGACAATTTCATATTTCATCGCTTCTTTCATTAGATAGTGTATTCCTATAGATTCCTTATTAAGAGACTGCATAATTACCATACAGGTGAAACTATAGACGCATGTATCGAGTAATTTCTATTTCTAAACCGTGCAGATCATAAATGCTGCTGTCTCTGTTGGTAGGCAACATAGCAAAGAAGTCACCCCATGAGTAATACACGGATTTGCAAATTTCAAGAGGAAAACACTGTATAAACTCAGGGAAGTTTTGCTAGCAGAATCTTATGGAGAAATATTGGTAACCTATTTACGGTTTCTGGGTCGAAGGCGGTACAACCTTGTGGTCATTCTGTTCTGTCTACGCCACGTTGCAGTAAACAGACGCAAATTTCAAGTCATTTCATATGCAAATTATCCAAAGAGGGCAACCATTCAGATTAAAGGGCAAATAAATACACTGAAATAACCGTCCAAATTGTAAGCTTCATAACCTATATAAACTTGTAAACTCTGTCCCCATCTTTAGGCCATGCAATAAGCAAAGGATGGTGAAACATGGATCCTATTAATAAAAAGAGTCTGGTGCTCAACGTTAAGTAACGGAACTTGCTAATAGGATAGCATATGAATCTTGTCTGCATCAATGAGCAAATTAGACAATGCAGGCAAGATGCTCACCTACTACTCAAAAACATCCGATATAGATAGCAAAGAGACGTACACTAATGATTCCTATATTCCCAACCCAATAACAATCCTCATTCTCCCGTTAATCAGAAGTAATATCTACAAAAGCCTTCCGTAAGCTGACTCTATCCCATTCGTAACAAAAGAGGGAGGCCGTATGAGTTTATACTTCGTATTTTCGAGAGTTTTCGAGATGGTATTGTGAGATGGACAAAGAGGGCAGGTAACAAGACTAGAGAAATAAGCCTTCATTAAAACATCGATTAGCTAGCTCAATAAGAGAACAGTACCTGATTACGATAATTGAATCTTGCATGACAGCAATGTCTAGCAAATAAATCTCTTTCGTGTGTGCGTGCGCGTGCAATATTGACGCGGTGACATTGTCTACTTGGTCACAGGAAACAACTACTCTTGTATTTTGTAGATAATTCAGCCCAGCGCTATAGCTGCGCTCCGGCGAATTTCTACTTTTAGTCGATGGCAACAATACAAAACGCATAGCAAAAATCGCAATGCTTTTCTCCCCGAAAGCTATCGATTTTCAAGTTAGCGGCAAAATCGCAAGCTACCCGCAAGCCATCGCAAGCCATCGCTAATATACGCAAGGTTTTAGAAAACGCTTGACAATATGATAGAACTTGGATGCGTATTCTTCATAAAGAACTTGGATGCATATTCTTCATAAGTACATAGTGATTAGGTGACACAATCCCACATCGTCGAAAAGTTACGACCGTAGTTTCGTTAAGTGGAACTCTGATGAATCGTTGCAAACTGCCATTTCGTTTCTACGTTCGATTTTCTGAAACTGACACACAACAAAGTCGCTCTGTACGTGATAGCTTGTTGTAAAACTCCCATATACACTGTCAAAAAAGAATGCAGGCCCAACACACAATGTTTGCCCTAGATATATACTATCTTGTGTACGGCATACACATCTTTTTTATACGGAAACTAGTTCAAGGCCTAGTTCCAAAAGTTCCTTATTTTTGGACCTCAAATGATCAAATAGTAGTATAAAAAGTTCCTTTGTGCATAAAAATGGTACAGACACAAGGAAAATATTGACATCCTGAGTATTGCCTTTAATTTTGGCTGAAAAGCAAGATCAATGAAAAATGAAGGACTTATCGCAAGTATAGTATAGCAAACAATCTATTCGGGTTCACGCTGTAAATGAATGGAACCAGCTTCCTACCTCTTGATTGTTTGGTGCTATAAAAATTTTTCGAATTGAAGAGTTCACTAGGGAGTTTTCTTTAGAAGCATAAGTTCTTTAAATATTTCGGCATTCTACATGTAGGTTCCTTATAAAAAAAGCGAGTATCAAACGGTTTCCAGTCCACATTCTCTTCCCTGGTTTAAGCCTATGAGAAATCACAATAATACCGGCACAAAACAGATATGTTAGACCGAATGCTGCGCTGCTTGAAGTGCCCAAAAGATTCTTTCTATAGATATTTTCCTATGTGTGAGGTAGAAAGGCATTTCTCAACAGCAATATCTATTGTCAGCTGAGGAAATTTGTTGGATATAGAGCATATTACAAAATAAAAGCAGCATGGAAAATGCACGACGTGAATCATAATTGTCGAACAAAGACGAGGACTGTTCTATACGATAAGTCTCAGGCAATCTCGCAACCTCCAAGAATAATAGTCGATATGATTTGTTTGAGGCTTTCTATCAAAACATCGACATAAAAATAGACCCTCTAGGGCATGAAACGATAAAAACGGTGTCAGTCGGTCTGGTTATAACCTCACAGGAAAAGAAACCACAAACGTAAGCCCACATCTAAGATATTTGGCTTAGATCTGATATGCCTCATAATGACTGTGTTCTCTCCAAGCAAGAGCTACGTTTTGATATCTTTATGGGCATTTGCAAATACAGTACGACAGAGTTTCTAAATATAACAGCTTAAAACCATCTAGCCGTATAAACCGATTGGTCTTTATTTGGCAACGGGGATCTATTCAAGATGGCGTCCCTCGGCAGTATGCAAAACTTCAAATGAGGGGCTACATGGTGCACTGTGATAAACTCGTATTATTGCAACTGAGCGACACATATTCCTCAAATAAAATGGCTGACTATTTGCCATTAAATGACTGCCTTGACAAAGGAAACAACAAAATAACAGTTCAATGTCAAAAACAAACGTATGTGAAAACATCAGAGCCTTTCAGAAATGTCAAACAAGCAATAGTGGAAATCATTGCATTACGCGAATCTGTATGAAACAGAAACCAATGGAATTGGACAGTTGTGTTCAAACCAAAATATTTTGAGTTCACATCTTTTTGTGACAAAGAAATCACCAAAATTGCATAAGTTATAGCAACAGTTTGGTTCAAAACATAGCTTGTATACATATTGCTACCATTCTCCTTTGAAATTCTATACAGTTGGTGGTCTCTACGCTTGGCAAAATACACATTCAAAGGAACCAAATTGCCATCACTTATCGACATAAATTGTATAATCAGATATTAACCACATATATATGTGACTATGTTTTCATGCCAGTGTTACCGGCTGAAAAGTATAACCAACATATTATCCTGTGAAATCCAATTCATGTGTTATTCTGTATTGATTCGCATCAATATCCTCTAGCCAGACGCATTTAAAACTATCAAAATCCCCCCTGTTCGCAGTGCAGTGGAATACTAGAACGGTTTGGGGCCCTTAGGAGTAATTTGCTTGGGAAATCTATCATGCCTACAACGTTTTCCCAAACCCAAACAAATGATTAATAAGGATTTTATCAATAATAGCTTAGTACTGCTAGCCCGCTAAACGCGGGCTCCCCTAGCCCCAGTTCAGAAGTTGTAGATTATCCTTGGAAAGACTAACGCTGCGCCCCTATAAAAAGCTATGACATATCTTGGAATGTCAATAAATGTAAAAAGGCTGTCCCTTGAAAATTCCTCTAGGGCCCCTTTCAGGCCTAAAAAGGCTTGGATCCCATAGGCCTTTCGCTAGCCTCAACAGATTACTCGGTTAACTTACACACTTTTTTTATAAGAATACCTAATTTGTGCTGAGCCATACTATTCTCAGAATGTGTAAATTTTGAGTCTAGGATTATTCTCAATTTATTCTTAAATCTCAGCAATTTTTGCGCATTAGTATTCGAAAAAATCTATACTCGTATAACAAAAAGTGTGAAACAGACACTCCCCGATGAGTTGCTGGTTCCCATCACAGCGTAATGACTCCCAAACCATATAAGTGAAATTCACACGTGTTTTGTTATCTAAAAAAACTCAAATAAACATCTAAGTATTCACGAAGTCTGAGCCTTGCACCATTTTCAAATTACTCTTTAATTTCAGCTATGTTGAGCCTTGATATTCTTATGGACTATATTCTAATAAAAAACAGTGCGTACCGCGCACATGGGTTCAAAATGACAGTTTCATGTCTTCAACCAGGTCATTTCAAAAAGACAAATGCAATAGGACAGGATTTAATGAGGTACAGAATCTCATAGTGCGATTTAATTTCTGGTAAATGTTCTATCATATGCTTCTCATCTGTTTAGGGACAGCTCCGGATACTGTAGACAACTGCTTTGTAAAAACAACACAAGCGACGTTGAAAATATCGATTCCCTGGGCCTTTCGAGTATTTACGTTCCCAGAAACAACTAAGCCTTCAGTGGTCATGGATCTATTAAACCAGCGGTTTGGGAACACCTGAGTACAATTGGTTTATTTTTAACATAAAATTCTAAAATGAACTACGAACGATCTTCCTCAATGCAGAACACACATTAAGAAGCAAAAATCTTTTTTTAAAACACATGACTGAAAGTAATATGGCAAAAAGAAAGACAATCTTAATGCCACCAGAACAGTTAAACTGCTATCAACAATATGCTACAATTACCCTTATCTTATATGCTGTTAATATTTATTCAACTCTCACTGGTTAGTAAATAAATTTGGCCACAATATTACTTTTTGCATAGTTTCAAACAAAAATCATTGATCTGAGCTCCTAATAGCAATTAATCTTTAATTTAGATGGGTTATTGATGTTACAAAATCTCAAATGTATCGTACATGAGATAATAGTTCTGCACAATTACTCACCTTTTATGATTCTGTCAGGTTCAACACGTTGAGATTTATCTACAATCATAAATTATCCGATGTTTATGTTTCATTATTTACATTATCAATGCTAGTGAGTTACCAGACAGACCTTTAATCATTGGTGGTTAAAAAGATGAGTTTCCTCATCATCTACTGTGTTTAATCAAAAGATTTAACTTACTGGCATAAGTGAATTTGACAACAAACTTCATTACCAATATGCAAATTATCAATTACACTCTTGCTCTTTTTATTAGAAGCAGACAATGTTTGATGAGGCTCAATACTTGTAATCTTTTGATAGGTATAAACTCAAATTTTCTTAAAATTGTTCCCATTTCAAGTGACTTTTTGCAAATATTTGAGAAACTACAAGTACTATGAAGATTCTAAGTCTGTCTGCTGGGCTACTCTTGAAAAAAATTAAATGAATGCTAAAGCCTATTTCAAACTACTTCATCAGAATGTATGTGCCAAAAGAATGTAAGTAGTTGAGTTCCTGTGAGAATCTAATAATTTCTCATCTGAGGATGCATTTTCTAGCTATGTTCTTATTTTTGAGCAAATTGAGCCACAACAAATACTGTCAAGAAGAGATATTAATTAGCACCTTGAAGTTAATGCATCATCAAGCACTGTCTATTTTCTTTATTCTTAGAGTATCAGCTTCAGAAAATAAAACTACATTTAACATTTGACTGAAAGTAATATGGCAAAAAGAAAGACAATCTTAATGCCACCAGAACAGCTAAACTGCTATCAACAATATGCCACAATTACCCTTATCTTATATGCTGTTAATATTTATTCAACTCTCACTGGTTAGTAAATAAATTTGGCCACATTACTTTTTTGGCAGAGTTTCAAACAAAAATCACTGATCTGAGCTCCTAAAAGTAATTAATCTTTAATTTAGATGGGTTATTGATGTTACAAAATCTCAAATGTATCGTACATGAGATAATAGTTCTGCACAATTACTTACCTTTTATGATTCTGTCAGGTTCAACACGTTGAGATTTATCTACAATCATAAATTATCCGATGTTTATGTTTCATTATTTACATTATCAATGCTAGTGAGTTACCAGACAGACCTTTAATCATTGGTGGTTAAAAAGATGAGTTTCCTCATCATCTACTGTGTTTAATCAAAAGATTTAACTTACTGGCATAAGTGAATTTGACAACAAACTTCATTATCAATATGCAAATTATCAATTACACTCTTGCTCTTTTTTATTAGAAGCAGACAATGTTTGCTGAGGCTCAATACTTGTAATCTTTTGATAGGTATAAACTCAAATTTTCTTAAAATTGTTCCCATTTCAAGTGACTTTTTGCAAATATTTGAGAAATTACAAGCACTATACAGTTTCTTAGTCAGTCCACAGGGCTGAATGCTAAAGCTTATTTCAAACAACTTTATCAGAATGTATTTGCCAAAAGAATGTAGGTAGTTGAGTGCTTATGAAAATCTCATAATTTCTCATCTGAGGATGCATTTTCTACCATGTTCTTATTTTTGAGCAAATTGAGCAACAAATACTGTCAAGAAGAGATATTAATTAGCACCTTGAAGTTAATGCATCATCAAGCTGGTCACTGTCTAGTTTCTTTAGTTCTTATGGTATCAGGTTTAGAACATAAACTACATTTAACAATAGTTACAATTACAATACCAATAAAGATATGTTGGCATTCAATGTAAACCAAGTATGTACCAGCTCATGCCTCTTATTTCAAAAGCCAAATGGACTTCCCTAGTTGTTTTTCTATAAACCCTTGATTTCTACATATCATTTAAGCAATATTTAACTTTCTGTTATCTGACTTTATGCTACTTACCAAAACTATAAAATGTTCCTTTTCCTATATATATATATATATAAATAAATATATATATATATATATATATATATATATATATATATATATATATATATATATATATATATATATATATATATATATGCATATATCCTTGGCTATGAAGAAGGCATTACAGCCGAAACATAGAGAAGGCCCTAGATGTGTTGAGGGACTCACGGTAGAGTGACCTTAAGACTCCACCGCTATTCTTTTGTGCCTGGATGGCGCAATTGATTAGCAAAGGAGTCTTCTGATCTAAACATTGTGAGTTCCAATCCGCACTGGGGCCAAAATAAATTTTCCAATTGTGATAGCCCACTCATGACTTAGTATTTACCCACATCAGCCTTAGCCAAATTAATACTATATATATATAGATATATATATATATATATATATATATATATATATATATATATATATATATATATGGAAATTCAAAAATATACTTTCTTGTGTCGTAAACATTTCAATATATTATCTTCATCAGTACTGATGAAGATAATATATCAAAACATTTAAGACATGAACTCATAAAAGCATTATACAATAACCTCAAAGTTCCCTGTCAATAGGAAAACATTTGCACTTGATGTCATGAATGCCTAACATTCTGGTGTGAATTAGTGAAGGGTGTGGGTCATCACTCCCAACACCGAGATATTCGGTGAGCAATTTTAAGGCTAAATCCCATATTTGAAGGATAACTTTATGGTATGAGAAATAGCACTGGAGAGCTGCTTTTCTGCTACTGCCCCACTTTTAATATATAACTTCACTTGGAAAATGCTGCAGATGCCCTCACCATTTGACACTTTATAAGTAAGAAATAATAAATGGCACATGTGTATGTATCAAAAAGTATTTGGGCCATTGGTCAAAATACTTGTTCCAAGTTTAACATCTTCAAAAGGTAATCATATATACCAACTCCAAGAATCACATGCAATGAGAGTAAAAATAACCTTAGTTGCTTGCATTTGTGTTAGTTAAAGTCATTCTTAAAGCAGCTGAAATATTTTCCTTTTGAATGTACAGTTGAGATTATAATAATACTGTGGTCAAGAGCAAACCACTCTGATGAAACAAATTGACTATCTGGATATTGTTCTGACTATTTCCTGACACTTCTTCTTTTGCTCCACAATCAAAAAAAATAGACATGACTTCCTTATATAGAAAAAAAACCAATGATAGAGAAGAAATTGTGGGGTTCCTGCTGCAAAGATGGCTAAAAACATAATGTGCAAATAAAAGTAAAAACAAAGAATATAGAAAGATAGCACACAGTCTGAACCACATGGATGTTGTAATAAAAACACTGTATTGAACCAAGCTGTTAACTATTATTACCTGTATATAGACAAAGCAAAATCCAATTACAGCTCATATTTCATACACTACAATTGAACTTACCAAGCACCACTAGTTTGATAGGTGCACTGCTTGATGATGTGCCACCAGATTTTGAGCTAACAACTTTGCAAAAGTAGACATTATCATCACCAACATTCAAATTGGCTATTTCCAAGTTTTTCTTCTCCCTAAGTGCAACTCTGTTTCTATATCGCCTATCCACACTTGGCACATGGGTTTTGTATTGAACAAAAATTGCATCAACAGTATCATTCCTCCTCCACTCAACCAAATCAAAGTCCTTGAGATCAATATCACAGTTCAGGGTAACTTTTGATCTTACTGAGGCTGTAACTAACTGCCCAGTTGGAGCTGCCCGTTTATCACGAGAGCTGCCAGTTGCTGCAAGAAAAGCAAATTATGAGTGAAGCAGGGAAAAATGGTGGACTATGATGCAAGTCTAAGTATATCATTCACAGGAAAACCAATACAGAACTTATCATACTTTTTATGAAAGCTTACCAAACTCATCAATAATTCTAGAAGACCTTGGTATTAAAAGCCTGAGATGCTGCCGAGAAGTCAGTCTCAGAATACAGGTTGACAGAGGTAGTTCCCTGTCATAAAAGCACTCACAGCACCCATTGGCCTATATTTCTTTGAAATCCTATTGCCTTTACAAAACTTTCCTTAACTCTATCCAGTCGATGAGGCTGCCATGGCCCCCCTGGTGTGAGCAGTCCTCTCAACAGTAGGTCCAATGCACATTGCGATGGAGCTGCGATGGCTCCCCTGTGCAAATTGGTTAAGAGAGGGGCGGTGCGAGCAAATGACCTACCCTTGAGCAACGATTTGGAAGCGTGGCCAATATATACATATACATATATTTGCATTTGTGTGTGTATATGTGTAAATATATATCATTATATACATATCATTATTCTCTGTTTTCTTAACTATAAATAGGTGTGATTAGCTGGAACACTGCCAGACTGACTTACAAGTGTCTCCTTCCAAATGGCTAATGGGCAGAAATCATTTCCATATTGTGGTGCTCACCTTTGGAACAGCCTGGAATCTGAGGTTAAACAAGTACCCTCTGTGCTTGTATTTTAAACATCAATTTTGATGTTTTTCTTTTACTGTGTCATTTTTCTGTTATTTTAGCATTGTGATTAGGGCAATTTACTTCTATTGTATCAATATTGTATTTTCACTTGTAAAGGTTTTTGTCACACCCCCTTGAAAAGCAGCTCTAGCTGATGGGGTTACTGTGCATAGAGAATATAAAATGAAATGAAATGTCAACATGTAGCTATATGAAGCATCAAAATAGCCTGAGAGATAGAAAGTATGTCAAATTGATAATGAGAATGTGGCCTGATGGGTTTAGCCAGTGTTCAGCACTTATATGAAAAGCTTTGCAGACTGAATGTGAATTTACAACAAAACTGCTGGCTAATGCACGATCATAATAAACATGAACATATTTTTCTTATATTTTAAAAATATAAACCTACCTACTGGAAGATAAAAGAATTATGAAATATCACTAGTATTGACTTTTAGAAAAACAATGTCATGGATGAACAATGTTCATAAACCCAACTGACAAGGGAGCATTATTGAAGACCAGAGAGGAAGAAGAGCAAGACTTTTCAATGAATGAGAGGAAATCACCAGGAATGACCTGAAAAGCTAAAGAGCTAGTAGGAACCTTGCTTTGAATAGACTATATAAAAAGTCATCCAGCCCATGCTGATAGAAATGATGTGACTGATGTGTCCATATAGCCTGATCACCATGAGATAACTTATATTGAAGCGTTTGGTGGGCTTCCAGTATCCGGCAAATCTACAATTGTAGCGCATTACTAACTTGGCACAAATCACCCTAAAGAGCCAAAACATTTACCAATAAACGAGTACATGCAGGCTGCTAAGACACTTGGCGACAAAAATAAATTTTATAGCATCGTCATGCTCATTAAAAGAATAAGTAATAGTGATTATAATGCAAACTTTACCGGACAATGGTTATCACTAACAAAAAAGGTTTCAAGATTTCTATACGGAGCAAGGAAGAAGAGGAAACCAAACAAACCCAGTTTCGGTTGAGATAAATATAAAAGTACAGTCGAGCTTCCTACACGGAAAAGAAAATAAATACTTATAACATAATAATGTAAACCATTAATTTTGCAATTACGAAAACGCAGACTAAATTTATTGGATAATTGTCTTGGTAGTAATCGCCCAGACCCAAAGCAACCGAACAATAAGTAATCAAAGATGAGCGGCCATATTGTAAAGTAAGTCCTTTTCCGAAGATATGGAAATGCGTGTTAACGATTACTTCAAAATTGGGTAAGGATTACGGCAATAAGGTCAATCATGAGGGCAAACGAACCTTAGCATTAGTTCTAAAACATCAATCCAGGTGCTTATAACTATGATGACGAAAGTCTATGATTTAAATAACAGGAAGCGAGAACGTCAATTTCACGAGAAAGCATTATGACAATCGGAACTACGAAGGTCCTAACAACAGTTTTCTTCCTAGATTACATAGAAGTTTCCATTGAACTATCTTCTAGCAAACTACAATTTGTAACTACTTCATATAGGGTACTATATTACTGACGATGAAATGCCTTCAGAATAAATAAGCCATGGTTGATATCTGATACCGCAGTCACCTTGTAGTTGTACAGAATTAGATATACACGAACAGCAGCAAAATAAATCAGTCAATAAAGATACAGCAAATAAGCACTTACCAAACCCACAGATGAATGGTAATATGTAAAATATTATTGAAAACATCATTCTGCTCGCATGATTTGTCTGAGGTCTCTGAAAATGAGAATAATATTGGACTTTTTACTCTAGCTGCTTACAAAAGCTTTGTCTTTCAAGATTTCGTCATAAAACAGATTTGCAACAAACACAAGTAATCCAGAAGTATTGATCTTGGGTTCTAATCCATTTCGTATCGTCAAACTGCTAATTCAAATACTAATTCCAAGATTTCTAGGTACACTACAAAGCTCCCAAAAGCCAGCACAAGTAACCTACAGTGATGTTGTCTAGTTGATCTGTTGATGATTGATTCATAAGGTCAGACGCAAAAGGGGGGTAATACTGTCAAAGCAGCTTTCGACTGTGGACAAAAATAGCTTCTATTAAGCTTTATAAACTACTTTATACGTAATAAGACAATGTAAAATTATTAACATAACACATAGCTGTTAAATAACTGAAGTTTATATCAGTCTAACAGGCAGGCAAAAGGACTCGAAGTGAAACAAACTATCAAGTCACCCCCGGCTATCCATCAACGCTTCGCACAATCAGAATAAAAACCAGCAACATCCAATCAAAGTACAGGAACCTGACTCACACTTTTATCATGCAAATTACATTTGCTAACAGCCAATCCAAACAAGCTCTAACACTAAAGTCGAGTTTTACGATGATGTTCCGAAGCAGTTGTTCCGAAGAAGGGGTATGGTTCATCAGGACTCTAGAAGCAAATAACTGTCTTTGCGAACTGAGAAGTAAACCATATGTGCTCCTAACATTTCGAAGGAATAAGATGTTCGATTTTTGTGAGTACACCGCTTTGTCTCCAAGGTCCTAGGGAATTTTTTTCCGGAAAAGGGCAGGGCTTAGACCCCCAGGATCTATGCCTTGAGCCTGGTTTCTTATAAAAATAATGTAATACATGCAGTTTCTCAAATATTTGCAATAAATAACTCTTGAAGTGAAAACAATTCTAAGAAAATTTGAGTCTAAAGTTATCAAATTATGAAAAACATCGAGCCTTTGAAGATGTATATATTTCCATAGGATGTCTTGACCATTCAACAAGGGTCTGCCTAGGTACCGCGAAAATAAGAGGGGTGGTAGGGCTTCAGCCCCCAGTAATTTCTGACCAGTAGGCTCTTACTAAAAATCAATAAACAAAAGAATGCATATATGTATTTCAATATTTATGCTTGTTCTTCCCAGTCCCCCAATCCATAATGTGTTATGCGACCCCTATGTACAGAATATGCAGAGAAGTTGGCTCTGATTCAATAAAGACATTGCAAATCATTAATTTGACATACTGTACCTAGGTAAAAGCAACACTGAAGGGAGGAGCCTGACTCTCTTCCCCATTCTACGTTTTTATCAAGCTTTACTAAATAGGATGATGATAGCCAACCCGCACTTTATTTATCTATGTTTGAAGTAAACTTTCCAACTGTCAAATGCAATTTATGTCGGTATTGTCTTTGTGCACTCCTTGTTAATGAAGATATGAAGCGATATAAATTAATTATTCATGACAGGTACCTTTCCAAAAGCAGATTTGACCTGATAAATCCACACAACATGAGGTCATTATTAGGAAAATTCTAGTGATAGATGGCCTCATCTTGATTTGGTAGATTGTCATGCTTGAATACTTAAACTAGCTAACTGGAGCCATGCCATTTCACGTTCAAATGGGATGGTTCCAATTCCCTAGTTTAAGTTAAAATCGGTATTTATTTTTCAGTAGATACTTTACTTTAAACATGGGCCAGCCAAGAGCTTTCCAGCGTACATACACATACATGCATGTTATATTTTCATGCAGGATAATTCAAGGCCTTTTGCCAGGGTGTTGGACTCCTAGAAATCTAAAGCACTTAAAATGAAATGACTCAGTGCCCCATTTAGAGCGCTGGCAATTGAGTATTTTTGCATCGTTTCCAAACTTTCATTTATATATTGGCAAATAATTGATGATAAACGCACTTTGTTTGTTATAACTCGCTAGTAGAATTAGATTTTTATAATCTACCAACCCCGTAGGACAACAAGAGGCTAGCTTTTTGCAAGCCCTGGAACCTTTTCTGCAATCTTTTATCATTGTTTTCTCTTGTAACTAAGCAGATATCGACTGAAGTGTGGTTGATCTCACTTTTGGCCTTTACGAGACTGTTCATTCTTTCCTTGAGCACAAATTTATTCATTTGATTTTGACAATTTTGATAACATAAAAGTCTGAAATAAGCTCTCGAATTTCGTGCCAAATAATTCCATAATACAATTTTGCCACCTCTGAAACAGAGGCCTGGCTACGGAGCTTGGGCTCTGCTTGATTGTTTTAGTATATTTTTTCCTACTCGATATTTCAGGAACCTGATTCCATGACGTACTTTTTTGCTAACCGTCTCTTACCCAATCTAACTGGCAGCAGACATTACACCCAAACCCTGTTTTACTTCCCTGTAAATATTCTGAATAATGAAACTTACTAGTATCAAGCCTCGGTCACACGATCCAACATATCACCCAACATTTCATCCAACATCGTGTTATGTGAAGTGTTGGATCGTTTGACCACCATGTTGGGCAAAATTTGCCAGCGTTCAAACATGTTGGATGAGGACGCCCGACAATTCCTTTGTTCGGAGAAGTTGGGTCAACTGTTGGGACGTTTGACCACCTCTCCCAACATTGTTGGCTATTTTAAGTACGCAGTGGACTATGTTTGGAGGGCGCACTTGTAAAGTCACTGCTATCAGGGGTCAAATATTGGATCATTTGACCACTCATGTTGGATTGTCTATACTAATGTTGGGTTGAATGTTGGATGAAATGTTGGCTAAACGTTGGGCCGTTTGACCGTAGCCTTATCAATCATACTTATGATGCATTCTGTGACAACTCTTCACCGACCGACTTTACTTTGATTTAGACAGAGATGAATGAAAATCAACAGTTCGTGTTCCTACATTTCGATTACAAATCCAATCCAAAAAGTTTACCACCTTCTACCCCTTAATCTAATCTAATCCAACCTAATCTTATCACCACCTTGACATTCACGATTATGCATTGAGAAATGGAAGTCTACGTCCGGAAGATTAGCATATGTTCTATTTTGGGGCCAACTACACCACGCTAACTGATTTTCAGCACCCGAGATCAACAATCATTGAATGGGGAAAGTTCCCATAAGAGCCACAAAGATGGAGACAACTTTGTGACCACGTCCTGTTGAGATATTGGTAGAAAGTAGACAACACACATTTCACTTTCACGGTGATTTAAATCACATTATCTTTTTACATGATGCCAGGATCACTCCAAAAGAGTACCATTCTCTCGTTGAAAAAGCTTTTTAGGGTCCCAAACAGCTGGGGAAGTTCTTTTATTCTACCAGCCACTGATGGGGAAAGCATTGGGCCTAGTGTGTACTTTGCGCTAAAAAACGCCCTGTCTGAGATACAAGCGACCTTTCATCGAAGTGCACGTAAGTTCGATCTATGCAATAAAAAGGCTTTGATTAAACTTAAGGTAACTCTGTTAGTAATCATGCAGAACGGATCCCAGTTACAGGTCAGCAACTGTGGATATTGTTTTCATAAGCAGTACAAGGAACATATATAATTGAAGCAGTGGATTATTTTCAAGTCAAGCCCCTCCTTTCTTCATTTTGCATTGTATACTTTAGCTAGGTTTTTTGACGCTATCCGCGCGTGTTTATTTTTGCAGGCTTTCAATTGCAATTGTCTTCTATAACATTGGAAACTTCACCGCAATCTTTCACATGGCATCACCTAACTCAATCCTGAGATGGCATTTACCAATCACAATGGCAGCAATGAGATAGATCACAATGGCAGCCTAATAATGCACACTCAGACTGAGCAAAATGCTCCAGAGCATGTGGATGCGATCCGTGCATTGCGAGTGCTAGTTTGACTGGACACGTAGCTTGGAACATTTGGAATTGTATCCTAAAGAATGGCGGTCATTTCCCTTCTGCACCGCATTTTATTTTTTTGTTGTTGCCATTAGATACATATTCGCTCCAGGGTGGACAGTGACCGTGCATGGATTTTGTTTCAAGAGAAGGAGCATGATAAATGGAAAGAGTGCAGTTTTCCACACCGCAGGCCTGGTACACCTGAAGCGGCGTGGGTTTGTCCCAGATACTAATGGCCGAATTACTGTTGAAATACAAACATTTACTGTTTCGCCAATAGACTCGCTTGGTGTCGCTTGACCTCATTGATTGCTATTTAGGTAACGAAGATAGCACCTAGGCGCACTTCAAATCACGATGATTAGCATCGTTTGTCTAATCTTACGGCACTGTTAGGGATTATAAGGACGCGTAACAACAGTGAGAGTTTTGCCAATGCGGCAAATGCGATACATCAGCATCCTCGTAAATAATTAATTTCGAACATTAATCAACCTACCACGTGTCGTAAGTCATAATTGAGTACTCTTGAATCGTGGTCAGGATTGTCATATATATTATTAATGCGGTGATTACTATCGTGATTGTAAGTCGTAATTTTTCCTAATCATGCATTTATTAGTCTGTTCGTATTTGTCGTAGAGTATGCCGTTATCTGTTCAGTGCAATAAAAGGGAAGTAGTAAGGCACCTGGGAGAAGGAACATAACAACGAATTCAAGTCTTTTAATAGTGCGAGGAGTATATCACTCATAGAAAAGTGTACGAGATACAGTGGGGCATATTCTCTAATTTTTTGTGATTTCTGCGTCTTTTACTCTACTTTTTCTTATTTTATGCGAGTTGGTTGTGTTTTTGACGTTTGATGGTTCTTTGTCAGTGATTTTTGTGATTTTTAAGTGATTTGTTCACACATTGTACGAGGTTTTTCCTAATGATACGCCCCTAGTACAACAGCAGACTGCAGACTGAACAAAAAGTCTAAGTACTCCTATAATCTTTGTCTCGTCGGTGACAGGATGAGAAGGACGTTGTATTCTTCTTTGAAAGCAGATGGTCACGATAAATGGTCATGTAATAAGTAGGAACAGAAAGTGTTTTTAAGAAAACTGCCCATACAGTGCAATGGAGATTAACACAGAAAAGCACATCACGACAGAAGGCACACTCAATCCTACCTCCTACACTGGTAGAAGTGAACTACCCAGCATATCTGTAGTATGGGGTTGAATGGTCCGTTAATTAGGCCATATGCAACTGCTGTAGAAGAATGCAAAGTAGTTTTCCTATGGGGGTTCATAGCAGTTACTAGTTACGTTATACCTGAGGACAGGGGCAGACTGGCTAGGGATGCCGGGACGCAATCGCACCTTGGGCTAACCCTGCCTGTTTTCTTTGCGGGCCCCCTATTATCCTCAGCAATTTAGTTTATTCCTTTTCTACTATTTGATAGTTAAGGAAAATAAATGACTACACCCGATGCGGTCCCCTTTCATCAAGTAGCACCCCTGGGTGGGAAAATGCCGCCAATCCGCTCCTGCCTGAGGAATATCGGCCCAAACATTATCGAAAATCGCAACAACGGACTGAAATCATATAAACAACAAAAGATGCTAGTAAGATTATGAACGCAGTTGTGATGGTTTAAAAACTAAGCTTCTTCAGAATTTCACGAGAGCTTACTGCAATCCATTTTAACAGCGTCCTTAAATTAATTCTGAATAACTAATAACTCGGTAATGCTCTAGACCACCGCTTTTTTTCAAACTCTAACGATTTCTGGTGCTTTGGAGGAATTTTCTCATTCTTACAGACCCCCTTATCAGTACAAGATTCCCCAGGCACTCTCTGATTAACCTTAATCTAAAATGCTCCATCACACTGCCACAAAATATCCCCCACTTTATTTACAAATGTTCCAAGTATTATTCACTTCAAATTCTTTGATGCCGTAAGCCCACAAGGGGCATAGAGCCGGGGGTGTGGGGGTGTCACACCCACGAACTGTTTTGAGTGTGGAAAATTCAGGTAAAATTATGTCATTACGTCGTTAACATCAGGTACTTTTGGGCGAGTGGCCAAGTGGTTAGAGCGCTTGACTGCTGTGCGAAACATCGATGGTTCGAACCGAACCCTCGGATCATAGTTGGGATGCTCGCTCACTGTCCACCCAGCAGTAATTGGGTACCTGGTGGCAACACTGGGGAAGCTAAAGGCGGCAAGGAAAGGAGCTGGTCACCCTACCTCACTATGCCGGCGGCTCAGGATAAGTGTCCCTCTAACAGACACTCACCAAACGTACGGAATCGTACATGAGACTCACCTTTACCTTTTTACCTTTACTTTTCGATCAGTAAAATCATTGAAGTATTGGAAGAGAAGCTCATGTGGCGAAGAAATGATCGTCCACATGCGTTGACAGTACCCTCTACAATATCCACAAATTATCAAGCTAGCTACCAGTAGTTTAATCAAATGCTCCAACTCCAGCGGTGTATTTTGCACTCGAAATCAAACTGGTGCTTCTAGGCTGCCATGAAAAGGGTAGGGTTCCTAGAAGCCTAGACCCCCACCCTTTTCCCCCTAAACCATAAAAGTGTCCTATTCTTTGGACATTTGAAGAACTGTTTATTAAAAGTTCTTAATCTGTTAATGATCATAATTAAACTTGAAAATAGTGATGTCAAAAAGTCCATATAATGTTTCTTCCTTTTCTAAATTTGAAGTTATTATTCCAAGCTATGTCAACTCTAAAAGCATTTTAGTTTCTCCTTTATCGTGGATTAGGCTATTTCATTTCATTTCATTTTCATATCATTTAAGGAGAATGCCTCTTCAGCGAATGCCAGTTTACAAGGTATCCTCCATCTAATTTGCAATATAACGATTAAAAACAAAGATAATATTAAATTAATTTACAATTATTAAATGAAAAGAAAGAAAGGAAAGAATAAAGAAAGAACAATAAAGGCCATTTTACTTTTACTTTGAACAAATTCCTAGGTGCACACTTGCTAAGTAACTGATACAGAGAGGTCCAGATATGGGAATTGATGCTTGGATAATATAATCTGATCTGAGGTGATTTTGTTAGACTGTTGTACAAGTGGAGGGGTGGTTGGGTTTGAATGTACTATCGCGATACTGCTGGTTGGGTCTGAATATGGTCCAAATATGCTCCAACTTCAAAGCTTGCTTACTCCCATAAATGTAAGAAGATTTTGATCAAATTTCAAGGACCAAATTCAAGAAAAGATGTACCAATGCCCCAGTGCCCTAGAACTCTTACCTCCCCGGAAATTGACTGCTTTCTCCCAGTATCCCGGTTTTTAAACGCTTTCTCTAGGGTAATCTTTGCAAAATCAAGTTATTTTGTTTAGATATTCCTGGCCATTTTCTGATTTTAATTCGAGTTTATGCACGTGTGCAAGACTTTTCACCGAATGAAGTTATGCTTATAATCATTATGAAGGTACGTTTCATCCTACTTTTCATGATTACCTTTGTCGCAATCTATTTTATACTTTCAACAAATTTCGGTTGTCTCCCGGTTTTTAGTTAAATCTCCGTTTTTTTATGGATAATCTTAAAATCTCTAGGTTTGGAAAATTTTACCCACCCCTTTACCACGCCACTGAGAGGACAGCACAAATTAACAAGACAGCGACCCTGCCCCGAACTTAATGCAGCAGTTGAGAGAGAACTTTGGGAGATTCCGCCATAATTCTTATTAAGCCCCCTTATGTTAAGTACGATTGTATGGGGGTATTTGCTCCTACCAACAAACGGACGAGTCTTGATCTGTTTCCATTGGAATATTCAAGTTCCATTGTTAATCGCCGTAATAGAGCGCAGAATACTGATCGAAGTACTGCGCTCTGGCGTCTAACAGAACCATCAACTATGACCTTGCAGCGAAAAAGATTAACAAAAAAGGCCTTTTTGCAGAACATCCATGAATATTAGTGCTTGTGCGTGCTATCATAAGCAAAATAACGCTGATGGTAATCCTAAATGTTTCTGTTGCATGCCGGGAGACCATCATGTTATGACAGGCAGATGTAAATGAAACTTAAAGGATGCTATTATGGTTCCTTCCATGCCATTTGGTGAAACCAATTCTAAGGTAGCGAATAAGTAGAGTCTAAAAAGCCAAAAGTGTCGATTCATTAAGGTTTTATGAACGTGTAGTTGTCCTACCATGCAGTAATTTTAGCCTAGAAGCTCTTCTGTAAAAAGAGCATTCAATAAGTTTCTCAACAGACTAATAAATTCACCATAAGTCTTCAGTTCCTGTGAAAGAATGCTTTACCAGAATATACGATGCCAAGCTTGCATTATAAGGAACCTGAGAAGATTATTTTTTACCAGGTTCTCAAGCATTTGTCGATACGGTTTCTAAAATATTTTTGACATGACAGGAACGCCTGGTGGCTCAACTCTTATTGTCAAGTGTAAGCACCCACGTCTGAGCTGCTAGAAAATGGACCCTTTTCTCTAATTTTTAACTCAAATTGACACCCTATTTTCTTTGAAACCAATTAAAAAATTAGACCCCTTTTTAGAAAATCATATATAAAAGTCGAATTTGAGCCTAAAAATGCTCCTTTTCTTAGATTTTTTGTTGTTTTTTCTCAACAAACACCCCTTTTCAAATTTCGATGTCCTAGGTCAGAGATGGGTGATGAGAGCTATGCTTGGCAATGAGAGTTGACCGACTGGGCAGCAAAATCAAATCATTGACGTATTTATTCCTAAATAAATTTCCTCAATAAATTTCCAGTGTTCTAAATACATTTTCAGTAATATCCACATGCTGAAAATCAGTGCCTAAATTAAGGGAACCCCAAAATATCACTATTTAGGAAATAGCGTGGATCTATACAAGGAGTCTTGAATGGAAAATTGTCCAAAAGCACATCTACTTTTCCAAAATGAGAGCTTTTTTAGAGTTGTACTTCTATGGTCTTATTCTTTTTTTAGAGAATTTCGTAACTGCCCACCCAGTAAATGCTGTGCCCACCATTTTTTACACCACAAATTTTTTTGCCACTATTTGACCTGTCAAGACCATTATCGTGACTTAAAATAAGTGTGGACCTGACTAATTTTGTAGAGTTGTACGTCGAAATTTGTAAATAGGACATATCAAGTGTCACATATTTGGCTCCTCAAAATGAGCCAGAGAGCACAAGGAGAGTATAGTGTTTGCAGAAGTTGAATATAACTGAAACTTGTAGTGACTGGTCATAACCTTGCTGCTTTCAGAAAGTAAAGAGAGGCAGTATCTGTGCATTATGCCAACGTAAAAATCACACTGTGTCAGTAATTACATGATATATCAGACAAGAACATTATCCATAAGGAATGTTGTCCCAAGTTAGAGCCATGAGTTATTTTGAATCTATCCACCTTTGTACCAGAGAAACGTACGTTAGGTGATTAATAGTGTATTATTAGATCCATTATCAAAAGCAGTAGGTCGATTATTGCTTTAGCGAAACAGAGAAATTGAACTTCAAATGTTTGGACTTTAATCGACATAAGTGCGCGCTCTAATTCTCATCAAAAATAGCCGTTAAAATCACTCTTCATAAAGTACTTCGCATATTGCCTAGAATAAATTAACAGTGAAGGCTGTTATTGCTACTCAAAAATGTCTGTTACATGGGCTCTTTTGAATTTGTTGACTTGAGACAACAGTTAATAACTATCAAGACAAACCTTAGTTGAATTTCCATGCATCTTGGTTATTCACAGCCTTTTTCAAGACACAATGTAAGACATGGCTCACTCTCTGGTCCGTACGAAAACAAAACCATGCTGCAAACACCTAGTTTCGGCGCTTCTGAAACAGAATCCTTCCGTTCTTGCACTCCGAGAAGAGTCAAATTGCAGCTATCTGGTCATTGACGGCAGGTAAAAACTGGCGTTTAATCTACACAGCGGATCACCCTTGCGAAGGCGTCCTTATAGCAGACTTTTTAAATGTCATGTAAGAAGGATGACATAAGGTATCTGCTGTGGGATCAAACCAGTATTTGCATATGTTTAATTATGTATAACCGTTTTAAGTAATGAATTTCTTTTAAAGCGGCAAGTTCATCTTGGATATCGAAAGTAAAGGAAGACAAAGTTGCTTCCTTTTGGGTATTCACCCTCAAATAAAATTTGAGATGGGTTCTCCACTGACTGGTAGATCAGTATTGTACTGTAAGATCTTGCCAACTTTCAAGACCGATATGGACTTGTGCACTGAATTATTGAGCCAAAGACATAGCTGAAGGATACAACTCCCGGAATTCACAATACAATGTGACCTTTTATGCTTACTCTGGGCTACTCTGGCCTACTCTGGCCTACGCTAACCAGTCAAGAGGTATTATCTGACATGTTAGGTTCAAGCAGCTCTGATGGGTACTCTAGCATAAATCATTTGCCTTAGCAATTTTGGATGCAATCAGGGCTTTTAGGAAAAATGCAGAAGTGCACATTATTCTTACGGGTATTGACTGTGCTGAAGGAATAGTTCTTGGCTCTGACAAAAATAGATAAAGGGTACCTGACAGGCCACTTTCATGAATTAGATCCCAGCCGCCAGAACTTCTTAGTTGCGCCCCTAAATCGGCCAAGATTTTTCTTTAGAGCCGCACAAAAGTGCATAGAATTATGCATTTTACATCGAACAGCAGGGAGGCCGTTCATAAAATTTTTATTTGGGATTGTAGGATCTAGATTTTCCTCGCACAAATGGGTGTGGATCCTATGACTGAAGAATGTTTGTGCATACTCTTTTGTATATAAGAACCAGTAAAATTGAGGTGCAGGCTGGCTGTTCTTAATTTCTCCATAATTTTTTAGGCTGAATTGTTCTAAATCCGTTCATAAATCATTGGGATGTAGGCAATTCAAGCATTGCAAGATATACAAGACAACTTTGGGCCTTTATGAGGCAGGCATTATTTTTAATAACATTCGCAGAAGACAAAAGATACACATAATCATTTTACGGCAGTTCTTCAGCACCAGCTTGTTTTTAATCTGCTCTTAATTTCCCATTTATTTTGAGGCCCATTTTCTTTTAAACTTGCTTTTATAAAAAAGAGTGCATATCTTTAATTCTTCAATTTTTCTGTTTTCAAATGATCGACTAATTTTGTGAATAAATAAAAGCAGCAAATTAATTAGCTATTTGTTATACCGCAGTTCCTAATTCTTCTTCTTGGCTTCCTAGAATACTGAAAATTAAACCAATTTGTTGATGGAAATAGCAAACTTAGTAATTTTCCTACATAGATTTTGTCTAGGAGTGTGATATACCCTGCAAACCACTTCAGGTATAGGCCATATTGCACGTTAAACAACCCTAGTTGCTGTGTCATAATAGTGTGCAAATTCAACTAAGAACTTATGCAAAA
The DNA here is from genome assembly GCA_964019165.1 of Mastigias papua. Classification (NCBI taxonomy): domain Eukaryota; kingdom Metazoa; phylum Cnidaria; class Scyphozoa; order Rhizostomeae; family Mastigiidae; genus Mastigias; species Mastigias papua. The sequence goes on along the minus strand of OZ025270.1, from coordinate 10,799,404 downwards.
GAGCTGCTGAATGTATTCAGGAAAGAGTTTGTCAAAAATCCATTTGTTATTCATGTTGACTTCATATTGTCAAAGTTGTACCCTCTATGTCAATTCGGACAATAAGCGGAAAACCTCCTGTGTTAAGAGACTTGCCTGAAATTAGTACATCATGGAAGTCAGGACTAGAATCTGTTTACTGTATATCATCAAATCATATGTAACATTTTATAAAAATACTTGAATACAACCCATACTAATGAAATGGTTTGGCAAGCATTTATGGCAATGTGACAGTGCAAACAGGACTTCACTCCAGTGCGTAAAACTGCCAAATTTATTTTCTGCACTAGGGATTTCTGCATTCTAGTTTGAATTTGTGGCTACACGTATTCGGAACAATTTATCGAAATTTTACGCCGAAAGACTAACCCTTCATTAGCAGGGAACGAAGAATTTTCCAGACATCCAACATGATCACTACGCTTCAGATAGGTTAATATTTGGGCTTAAACATTGCCAAGTAAATAGGGGTTAACAACCGCATCAATGTAGTCCGCAAATTAACTCTAAACAGCATATACAATTATCATAAGAAATCCCATCTTAATGAAGAGTTAGAATTCACTGACTGGTTTGATACATTAAATGAGTTGAATGTGCACGAAATCCTAAGGTCAAAAAACGACTTATATGGGATAAAATATCAAATGACTTGATGCAAACAGGACTTTACATTCTATGGGCTCAACCTAGGTTAAACCCTCCTCCAAAGTAGCCTAGGTTGAAACCAGGCTGAGTACGTATACTAGATTCAACTTCGGCTGATTAAAGTAGTTTAAGGACAGCCTTTGGCATACTAGAGGCATACTGAACTGAGGCAACAGAATAGCACGTTTGGTGCACAATTAATGCTAGCTGAAGAGTGAGCAAAACTTCGTATTTTGCACTATGAACTTAAGGTATTTTGCCTGCTAGCTTCAGGCAATTTTGAAAAGTTTTATTCTTCTCCCTCAAAATGAAAATGGGCAGAAGTCAGTCTATCAGTCGACTAGAAACAGGTGCAAGGAAGTGCTGGAGAGCATCTCATTGGGCATACAAGCCGAACTCAGGTACGAATGGAATGAGACCCTCATGTGGCCTTGACTCACAAGTCCAAATTTCCTTAAAAGAAGCCATGTTTCATACCGTCTACATACTAATCTAAGAAATAAATAGCTGGCCTGATTGGAGAAAAGCCTCTCCTGAAGTCCTTGTCCTTGACTCACTAATACATTATCAGTGCTAATGGGTAGAAAAGAGGTTCAGTAAACAAAGATCACGAAAATTTTTCTAGTGATGAATACACTTTGATAAGAAAATGAACTGAAAACTGGCACAAATTAACATTTTTGGCCTAACATTCCTTTCTTAGCCCATATTGGTAGTAAACACAGGGACCTGTTCCCAACATTGAGTATACTCTTCGGCAACGCAGTAGCGTAAGTAATGGCCTTGTTCAAAAGAAGCTCAGCTACAGCAAAGGTGGTGATGAGAGCTTATAGATACCTTTACTTTGGAAACATACACTGAAACCATTGTGCGATGTAAGAAGTCTGGAGAAATCCCAAATTTATGTGGTACTTATATCATTTCCAGATACCTAGTTGTCCAGGATCAAACTGTCCTGATTTAGGTGCCCTGTGCGAAGATCATGATTTATTCGTAGGGGCTTTTTTTGTCACAATGCTATTCAATCTTATCAATAGAGCCCATTCCCTACCCCATTAGCCCGTAGCCTGCACCATTGGAGGATCAAAGTTGAGAAGTACAAGTACTTGTGAACAAGGACGTGCCGAAGTAACGCATTTGAGAGTGTCATACCCCCAAACTTCTTGCAGAAGCCGTCGGTAAATTCTGTCTTGTAGAAGTTGGCATAACGACCGTGGGCTTCTCGGCAATTATGGTGCCTTGTTCAATATGTTGGGGTAAATTTAGCTTATTGTCCTTCGCCACAATACAGATGGTGAGGGTTTACCCGAAGGCACAAAATTAACGTTTGACTAAGTTGCTACTTGTTTTCTTCGCTTCTTAGCTGATTCTTCAAGCGAGAGGAACGATCTGATCCATAGCTATTTAGATTAGGGACCATTGTGAAGACTAATCTTATGTTTCATGAAAGAGTGGAATAATCTTGTTAGATACAGTTGAAATCGGGAAAAATGACAAGAGGATATATTTTTAAACAGTATGTGAAAAAGAGAATCATCTCTCCTCGCAGGCTCCAAGCAACAAGCTTTCCATTATTTACACAGTATTCTTTGGTATATTGTCGTTGTAATTCAAATCCAGCAGAAAGCAGCACAATATTTGTGTAGCCGCACCGCAATTGTATGACACGCAAAGAACGAACCTTGTGCGCAAGACTCAGTACCTAACTGTTCTTTGCGTCCATTATATTAGAAGAATTTGTGTGGGAAAATAATAAATTCCAAGTGGACGAGGCTCGTGGGAAACGGTGACCGAAGTCATAATTAATTGCAAGTGTAATTTGTCTGCGTAATTAAAGTGGATATTTTTGGTTGTTTATCGTGATGTAGAAACAGCGGTTAACAAACTGAGCGCCAGCCGCAGGAAGTCTGTCCAGTGCTTTTACAGATACTTGGACCATTCTGAAGTGAGGGATGAAAGGGGCCTATCCCAATGGAATAGAGGGCCTAGAAGACAACAGTCTTGGCTACGAAGACTCCGCTTACACTGTATCGGATCACTTTTGATCTGCTACACAAGTTACTCCCAGCAATTGTGTTTGCACTGTACTGGTACAACTTTGGATCCGTATAGGCAAAACAGTGATCTCTTTCGTATCAGGTACAAAAGCTGTATCTGTTAGCCGAACAAGTTTTGTTTCGGATCACTTGCGTGTGTGTAAACGGCAAGTTGCTCCGATTTTAACTTTTGTAGTAAATCAACAAGTGATCTAATACAGTGTAAACGGGGCCTAATAGTAGCTTCAAAATCAAAATCAAAATTAGTGGCGTAAAAATCAATGGGTACTGCAGTCATGAAATTTTATTGCAGAAGGAACGAGACAATGGAAGTGGACATACTAAAGCGCTTCTTGTTTGGTAGCCATATAAAATACTACAGGGAGCATGGAGTTGCATATGAACCCTGTGGCCACCACGTGTAATTAACTATCAAAATAAACAGAATAGCAACTTCAATGGCGAACATTTGCGCATTGAGCGGTGATGGACTAGGAGCAAGGGGCAAGGAGAGGTTTCCCTCCATTGATAATTAAAAATAACATTTTTGTGTCTTCTGGCTACAGCGATTATACGTCTTTTTTATAAGAAATAAGTATATAAGACACATGAGGCTCAAATCAGGCAAAAATTAAGAAACAATTAAGAAACACGAGCAGGCTGAGTTTCAAAAGTGAACTTGACAAATCTGTTTTTTCGAGAAATCTTTTAATTGAAATGGAAAAAATATACAAACAATATCCGTCTCTCAAATGTTTTCAACTAAAACTTCAGTTTCTCGTCCTTTAGTGCCTTGTCGTTATAGGAAATTTCAAGAATTTAAGAAATACTTAAGAAACATTTAAGGATGGATTTGACAAAATATTAGGAAACATCCACGCTGAAGGGAGAAAGTTTGTTTCTTATACAGAAAAGATGTGTACTTTAATCCCCGATAAGGCGCTTCATGTATGATATCGGTATGTTCCAGGAACATTTCTTTCAAGCTTCGCTAATAAATCCTTAATGATTGCTAAATAGTAATCTTGGAAAATTAAGCACTGATGGCATGTGTGTAACCCTATGTCCTCACTCTGAAGCGAACCCATTAAAACATTTCAGTACAGAGGTATAGTAAGAATTTGGAAAGTGGAGGGGCACAGTAAGTGCATGTTGCACTAAACTACTTATTGAAAACAGAGAAGGATAGGGAGGATCAATAATGGGTATTATAGAGTGTAAGAAAACTAGCATGAAGAAAGCCATTTTGATTTTGCAAGGACCTCGATCCCATGCACCTTACGAGAGCGAGATTGAGAGAGGAGAAATCAAATAAAAATAGAAAAAGAGGCGCTGATGTTGAATATAGATATGCATTCCATTTAGGTAGAAAAACAGCTGATGAAAATCATTGAAATGTTTGTGAGAAAATTGAATAGACCTCTTTGCTTCTCTATAAAAATTGTTCCCAGATCAGGTAAATTGATAGAGATACACGTTTTCAGAGCACTGGGATCATGTTAAGCGCTAGGTGACCAGAAACACAGAACCCTTCCCTGACTTAACATGTTTATAAGACTTTTGGACCAGTCTATTTTTTTGAGGCTGTTGAAATATCACGTTAATTTTATAATGTAACAGTCAATGAAAGAAGTCTATTAAGAAAAATCACCTAATATCACTCCCTTATTTGGCACACTTCAAACACACAAGCATCAACAGAGTTTTCGAACAATACCACAGTGCTGGAGAAACAGGGGTGTGTTGGGGAGTTGGGGGTAAATAACCATTCACCTCTTTCCAAAAAATTTATAAAATCTGTTAAATTTCTCACACACAAGCCAATGACTTAACCTGCTGTTTTCTATCCAGAATGGGTCCGACTCTACTACTTCACGGCGGCTAGAGCAGCAACTGTAGTACCGAGGTATCAAAAACCCTCTCTCCACGCCATGAAAAATACATAATGTGTAGCGTTCTGTTTAATATCTATTAATTGATATGAGGATGTCCTATTCTTCCATAATGAGGTGAATTTGTTTGGCTCACAAGTCCGCGGTTTCTACAATCCTAACTCTTCAATATTTGATCAGGTACGGCTAGAGCTCTGCCTTGAAGAGGTTTCGATACAGAGTGGTTGTTCAACCTGCCAACTGCAGGTGAAATTAAACTACGCTCAAACAAACAACAAGCAAACATATGATTCATTCTGCAAACAATCAATCCATTTGTCATCATGAATGGAAAACATACCAACAGACAAAGGCAGTTTACTAGAAACCATGATATAAAGCTCAATGCACAAATACTCATTTGCAGGATTCCCATTAGGTCATGATTCAGGTCAGTGGACGGTTTAAACACACGATGTCATGTCCCAAAAGCAAGCAATCTGCGAGAGACATGCAAATCACTTATTCTAGTGAGTCTATCAAACGTCCATTCCACAGGCCTGTAGAGAGTTGACCTGAATTAGGGGATGGGGCACTGCCTGATGATATGCAATAAATCAGCTATTTAAAACATATCAAAATACAATCTCAGCAAATTTTTTTGGGGGGAGGGGGCATTGCCTACTAACGTCTACGGGCCTGCCTTTACATGGCTTGTTTGTAAAGAAACTAGCAAAAGTTCCTTATTTGGACGCCTGTTGACCTCATCATACTTCTAAAAGTTCTTCAATAGTCCTCTAATTTAAACTGCACGTGTAGAGCTCTGAAGATACCACAGAAGCAAGGAAACATTTTAAGCGTTAAGTGTTAAGGTAGGATACTCCATTCTCAATTGAAGCCCCTTTCATGAGCCACTCGCTACATGGATTGCATAAATATAATTCATGCAAATTTGATTGCAAATGATGGAATCAGCTTCCTTACTCTACACTCATTCCAGTGATAAAATAAATTTTTGAAACTGAAATTTTTCTTCGTGATTTTGTCTTAAGTAGATGTAGTGCAAGCTCCTTAGGGCTTTTAATATTCAATACCTAGGTTCCCTATGACGTGGTTTTTATAAAAAGTGTGTAAGTATGCAAGTATCTTATGGTGAGTATCATGGCCTCGATTCCACTAACAGCAAGAATTTTAGAATACCCTTGGAGAGGTTTGAGAGAAAGGGAGCCTACGGCACTATGCACTGGTGCACCTGTGGTTGGAAAAGTTTTTTATATGAGTATTTTCAATTTTAGGACACATAAAAGAGATAGGCCTTCTTCAATTAATTGATGAAATTTTCTCATTGCCGAGTACCAAAGCCACATAGCTAAGCACCATTAGTATCAAACGTTGCCTACACTGTTGAATGCCATACTCTTTCATGTAAATTGACATTAGCAAGGGCGAGAATAAGAACTCAAAATGAGAACTTCATGACAGTGAGTGAGCTTATCATAAGAATTCTCCTATGTTCCGTAATGTAATTCACTGTTCGCAGCGCACTACTTAATGAGTCAAACCTAAAAGAGCCACAATCTTCCTTGTTCATTAGCGATGCGACCAGAAATGAGAGCAATGTGGGACTAAAGAACCACAAGTGAAATTGTTGAGGTTTTTCTCCCATTGAGACGCATCAAATTCTTTTATGGGTCTCAGTAACGGTTGCTTCAGCGTTACGCATTTTATTCTATTCACGTGGTAATAAGAGAACGTTATAATTTTTTGAATAAAGATCGAGTATCAATTATAGATGTGAGGTAAACTAGGCTAAGACCACGGCTGTATGCAATAAGCTGGTTCGAACAGGAGAAGGCATAGCGGAATCTTCTAAACGATGGTTGGAAGACAGGAGCACTTCGTATAAAATGGCTTTATAATTAAAGTGCCATCATGACAATTGAACATTTTGTATATAAACTATGACTACATAAGAGAGAATTCCACCAAAACTTCAGCTTCAACATGAAAACCGCACACAGCTGCGCCAGATAGAGTTCGTTGGCTTATGTTTTTGCATTCAATCTACAAGGCCCATGGTCTTTGTATATAGCCCAGAAGCTCTTAATGAATGCACGGTACATAAGGATGCACTTTACGTTCAATCTTGCTAGAAAACTAAGTACCCTTGTGGATTAGAGCAATAAAGATTCAAATGTTATTGTCATTAACTTGCCCGCAGTCCCTAGGCTTAGAGGCCCAACACAGCTATAAACTAGGGCAGCAACTCACCTTCAGATTGGTAACTCCTCTCTCCCGTAACGTTCTGATAATCCTGGTTCCAAGAAGTATCTTTCAGATAGTGTTATCTTTCAAGGCCAGTCGTACAATCAAGAGGATATAATACATGCAAGTAAAAGAACGCAAATCCACAAGCAATATGCCGTTGACTCGTCAGTTACTCCATCAAAGTCTAATTTACGTCGATTAAGAAGCTGCAATTCAATTAATATTTCAAAAAGCCAACTCCGTGGTTAACCACTCTATACAGCCACCAAAACTATAATCGTTGGTCCTGTATGATGGGTGTACGAACAGCTAAGCGTTACGTTTCCACTGCTTGAAGCAAAGCTAGCTACAGCATTAGAACAAATACGATTAGGAAGGCATAAGGCAATGAAAGAAAGAAGAGTTCTGCGGTGACCTGTCTTTCTCTCAAAAGCCGAATTCGCGTATTCAACTTTCTCTGAAATATTAACTCGACACCATACAAGACGTTCTTATAATCCGTGCGTATTCAAAAGAAAGTCAGCTGAGCTGGAAGCGGAGTTAAGGAGAGCAAAACAAAATTTAACACAATGTGGCATAAGGGGTGCTTATTGTGCGCATATTTGAACTATAGCAGATTCAAAGAGTAGAACAATCGAAGAGCTCAAGTGGCATAACTAGCACTGTGTGATATCCTATCTTTTGTAAATGATATTCTGATTAAAAGAATAGAAAAAATGTTATTGTTTCTGGCCTTGAAGTAAATTTGTGATGCAATAATGTTGCGTCGACGTCACCATAAAAGAAGTAAGACATATGACTATTCTTTGTGAAGACTTGACATTCATCACAAGTTCAATGGTGTAGGACAGGGGTCTCCAAACTTTACAGCCAGAGGGCCACATGAACTTTCATCCAGCATGTTGAGGGCCGACGAACCGTATACCGTTGGTCAAATAATATTATTATTTTTTTCTTAAGTGTCTCTGCGGGCCGGATTGAGGGGCCCAACAGGCCGCATCTGCCCCGCGGGCAGTAGTTTGGAGACCCCTGGTGTAGGATCCTCAGAAGTGCGAGAAAGGACTGTTTAAGATTCCTTAGATCCTTCCATACAAATTGATAACTAGAAATCTTGGCGATCGATATTCATATCGCTCAACGTAAAATCATAAAACTGCATAAAATGGAATCGTGATGCAAATAAATAGGAAAACGGATCACAATAAGAAATGAAAGCGAGATATACACTTGACTAGACTATAATAAACAAATGCATTGCGCATAATGAAGTAGGTACTGAATGCTACGTTAAAACTGGATAGCGCAAAACCGATAACGTAAAATAAGTGAAGGAAAAGATAAAACTATGTGAGTCATGTGAATCATTTTTGCAGACTAATGGACAGAGATTCCCCTTTTGATATAATTGGTCCAGAAGATATTCAGGGAAAATCCCAGACAAATTTTAAGACTCATCTAAACTTATCCTAACCCTACTTCTATCCAGGAACGCCAAAAAATGTGTGGCAGGTGGGGGCAGACTGCCCAGGCGATGAATATGAGAGGGACCCCTAAAAGTCATGAAATGAGCTTTTGGTCATTGAAATAACTGACAAATTTCACGATAACGTCATCAGGGGTTCCATTTTGTTCAATTGACCTGAACTTAAATAAAGCTCTTGGAGGTAAGAAATATACATTGTGCAATTCACCTGGGTGAAGGGGGGTGGCACAGTTCTCGTAGTACGAGGAGCACGATATCTCTATTTAATATCATAGCCGCCAAATGTTTGAGAACGCTGTCAGGTCTATCTTCTCTCAACCTAATAGACCAATCATCATGCAGGATCCTGACCAAACATGCTAAGACTATGCCCATTTTGGATGATGATTGGTCAATTAGATTAGGAGAAAATAAACATGACAGGCCTCTAAAAAATTTGGCAGCTATGCTCTAACTAATATCCATACATTCTCGAACAAAAGCATAAGATGCATGGACGCATTGTGGGTGTACTAAACGGGTGGATAGGTATAACAAAGTAGAGATAGAGCTGCATTGCCCTACAGTTGATATCTGAGAATTCACGGTAGGCCAATCAAATGGGGGCTTTGGGGTATACAAGGTTGAAGCAGGTTAAGAGCAAAATTTTCACAGGGTATTCTGCAATAAAAGTAAATAATTTGATATCACATTGGTCTTTAACATGAAATATTTGATTGAATATTAGCCAAAAACCACACCAATAATTCATTAAAATTAGAGCCAATGATGAAATAAATTAGTGTAAGCTTTCAATAAACTAGATCATATATAGAATTGAAGGAGTACAAGAAATCCTGGGCATCCTATTAGCAAGAACTTTAACATCAGATAATGGTACTTTCCTAATGTCTCAGACATTATCAAAAATGATGGTATTTCATTGCCTGCAGGAATCTATGCAAAAGACTGAGTTCAACAGTATTTCATAAAATTTTCAAAGCTTTGCTTGTAGCCTCCTAACTCTATCTAAATATATCAGTAAGGGGGATTGCCATGGGCTCAGCTGGCCCATTGGTAAATGTAGCCCTTTAGCAGTCTGAGAGATCTCTATATGCCACAAAAGGGTTGATGAAATAGGCAGGGAATTTCTTATAACAATCTAATCTTCCCCTTCTACTAATCGATTGTTCTAGCCATTAAAACTTTAGGCTACCCAGACCTTTAGATTGTTGTGAGAGAGTTGTTCCCTAAAAGTGAAAAAGAAATAATGCACAGAGCTCATTACTAAAGGACAAGGAGTGCAACTTTTACTGGTAGGGAATCTGGGCTTGGCTTTCTCATAAATGGGGTTTACTCTGCAATGTTGAACACTCTTAATAAATTTAACACTAAGCCAATCTACTAAACTTGAAACAAATACAGGCAACTTTAACTTGCAGCTCCTCATACCAAAAAGCTATAATCAAAACTACTAAAAGATCAAAGTTAATGGCTATACAATCTCTGATGTTAAAAATAGGCTACTTTCAATTTTAAGCATTGCTACAGTCATGTAAGAGTATCATTAAATGTTAAAAAATACTTTCTATGTACATGAGTTCTTGTGTTACTTTGCATACTAAGACTTTAAAAGCTAACAAGAACTGCAAGCTATAGCAAGAAAAGGCCAGGAGTACATTAAGTCAATTACATTTACTACTTACACATCACAACTATCTCCTGCAATGCCATAAACTCACTGATAGAAAGAGACAAAACCAGAGTTCTATTCCCATCACTGTTTTCCCCCTATATTAACTACAAGCAGTGACAGCATTAGTAAGTGCCCCATTATCACAGAAATATCATTTTCAGCTTTGGTGGCTTTGCTACTTTTGAATAGAATAACAGGTCAAAACTTAATGCAGAAGATATATAGCTAAGCAAGAATAGACCATATCTTTCCAAGAGCATTGCTTGGAATAATTTTGGCAAGGGGATCAATTACACCTGCTGGTAAAATGAATCAGGATCTGTGATCCATACAGTTAACAACTAGCCTATTCTTTAAAACATCTCAATATTATTTAAAGGGCACTCACTCCTATGGTGTGTCACAAAAGGGTAATATCTTATGGTCAGTATCTATCACTGACAACAGGTAAAGTGCTTTCTATAGACCATGGAAATGCATGTGATTTCACAGGGGTGCCTTGGCATATGCCAAAAAACCTGTAAGGAATGCAGTAGATTGCATCCCTTCATTGGAAATTTCCCACTAAGGTTTGTAAGCAAAGGTGTTAAAACTTGGGTATACACAGGTCTTCTATTCAGAGTAAACAATGGGATGATTTCAATTTCAGAAAAAATGATTTGAAGGCTGACCTAAAAGAGATAGTTATGGGATGGCTATAAAGATCTAGGTATAGTTCCTGCTTTATAATATACACAAAATAGATCTTTATAGGGAGCCATATTTAAGACTACTGTACACTATAACATGTCTAGATTGAACAGGGCATGTAACTTGCTTCACTCCCTTAAGTTTATTCCTTGCATAGCCAGGTTCTATGGTGTTCAAAGAAAAGTAACTAATATGGCTTTGGCCTATATCTTCTGTCAAGAGATGCACAAAGTTGTCTCCTTTCATGTCCATATCTCTCTCTTCTACTAATGACTGAGCTGTCAAATAGTTGTCTACTACCCATACTATTTTGAAAACTGTGGCTAAGAAGTGGTTGCATTCTCATTCCCATTAGTGGTGAGGGTAAAATTGAATCACTGCTAATTGCCCTTTGTAGCAAGGGGTGGCTTCCTATAGGATTCATGTTTGGAGTTCTGCCAAGTGGACTCTCATTAAAACTCATCAACTGCAAACTTGGTGTTCTCCTGATGTCATTGTGCCTTCTTAGGTGTGCATACTCATCATCTGAGGAGGAATTCATTTGGCTAGGACTTCCAGCTTGAAAATTATGTCTAGAATTATCATTTCTGGAGTTATCCCCTGTAAGCTGAGGTCTGCAGCTTATAGAACAACCAAACAGTTTTAGACCATTGAATAATTCACAAGCATACTGAACTGAACATGAATCTTGGTATGTTACAAAACCATAGGTTTTTGGTTTACCAGATTCTTTATCCATGGGAATTCGCACCTTATCCAGAGGGCCAGCCTAAAGATGTAAACATAATGATTTTATGCATGAAGGACTTTTAATGATGCAATTAAACATATAGGATTTAACTTCAGTTTCATTTAATTTTAAAACTTCAACTACATACAAAAATTATTTAAACTAATAAAATTGACAATTGACAAATATTACAACAAGAAAAGTAAAAGAAAATGAAAAAATTAAAATAAGATTATATTAATTATCAAATTCAAATGGAGAAAAGTTTTCTTAACAAAAGAGCTCTCTCAGTAGATAAACTAATCAATGCCAGAACATCCCTTTTGATAGACCTATCATTCAACTTGAAGCATCATAAACACTCAGTAATTGATTGATGCAAAAGTTAAAAATCTAGACTTGATTATTAGTGGAGAAAAGGTGTAATTTTAATTGGTGGTAAGGAGGTTGGTTAATGCTCAATCAAGGCAATGTTGTTCAAAGACTTAGCACCAATGTACCTAATTCATCTTTCACCATGTTGTAAGGTGTTATGGGTCATGAATACATCACCTTTGTGGGTCTGCCTTTTACCATGCTGCTGAAGATCTGACAGTATTTCGAAAAAGTGAGAGGAGTTTAACAAAGCTCCAGCAGAGACTTATCTTGCTAAACAAAAATACATACCATTTATTATATGCCTCTAGCAAAACGTTGCCTTGATTAATATAGTGGTAGTCGCATACAAAATAGAGTTAGATACAAAACGTCCAAGCTAGAATGTTACATGTATATAAATCAAATGCATAGTAAAAGGCCAATACTAATGAATAAACTTATTTATTCGTTTACTTTTCAATTCATTCATATACAGAGTTCTACCAACAAACATCGAACATACCTGTAAAAACAACTCCCATAGTATTTCTTCTGTCATCCTGCTGTGAAGTCCACGAACGAAGATTGACTTCGATGAGTTCGCCATTTTTGAATAGAACTTCAGTCACAAACAAATCTAACATTAAGTCTCACTGGTATTACGCGTAGGATTTCTTGGAAATGTGCTACGAAGATAAACCATGGGTGTTTAACATCGTACAGGGTCTTGCACAATCACAAATGGAACTTGTATTCTTAGAATGAATGGACGATTTTCTGTTATTGTACTTATCTTACCACTTTCATTTCCCATAACCGATGAAAACAAATAGTCAATACCACTATTATAGAAATACTTGGACTGCTACTTCGACCAAGGGATAAAAAGGACTTCATGGAGCAGAGGCCAGTTTTAAAAAGAGGTCGAGCGAATCTTATGTTTTGCGAGTCTTTGGAATTAATGAAAATAGAAGTTACTGCGTTGGATTAGTTCTGTGTTGTGAGAATAATATGATATTTTGACACTTAGGGTCAAAATGGCAATGGGGAAGTCCGAAGCAAGCGTGAAGTCACAGAGCAAGTCAAAAAAGAAAGACAAGGACGTGTTACCAACTAAGGTTATTGGTTACTCCATGCATTTATTATCACTCAGAACGAGATTTTAATTTGTTGTAAACTTAGTGGCAGGTTTTCACATTTCAGAGTAGGGAGTTTGGCAGCTTTTAGACTATTTTTGAAAAACATTGGAGTTACGGGTAGTTGATATGGAAATCTGGCCAGAGATTAAGCTGCTAGAGACGAGTTAGTGGTGTATTTGAGTACGTACTTTGAGAATGTGACATATCTTTTAAAACTGTTCAAAAATCCGTTACGTCATAGCTGTTATAAAATCAAACTTTAAAATATACAAGATAGCAATTTTTCAAGTACAGATACATATGATAGTGTATGGTATGCATTGATTTATTTTTTAAGATTGACTCATATGCTGTGGGCGTTTTATTTTTGTTAAGGTTGTAATGAGGAGATTACCTGCTTCTCTTACTGAAGAACAACTAAAAGGGTTACTGAATGGTGCTCCAGAGTTTGATTTCTTTAGATTTGTTCCAGCAGATCACAGGTAAGCTATTGTTCACATTGATTAAAATAGGCAGGCGCTGGTGCTCAATGCCTACATTGTACAGGGTGACTGCACGGTAGTTGGCAGATATTGACCAAAAGTAGTATAACATGCGGAGCTTTTCATGCATTAAATGCCCTCATTGTATACTCTCTTAGTTCCTAAAAGTTGTTTGATACACCTGGGTGTGGAAAGAGACTGGTATATGGACAGGCCATTGAGACTATTAGAGGGCAGTAAAACTCTCTGATAACAGCCATACAGAACATTTTGTATTGCAATAATGTGTGATATAGGTTAAATCTCATGAAGAATTAGGAGTGGTATGCTACATGCAGCACTTTTGTATCAAATTTGGGAATTTCTCCGCAGGATACTTTCCCAAGTACCGTTTCTGTCTTATGTTGCATTTGCACTTGTGACCCCCTAAGCCAAGCATTTTGTTTTCACTGACCAACAGGTCATGTTGGATGATGAATATTAACAATCAATGTATTATGAATGGTGATACAATGAAGTTCATTTAATTCATATGAATTTTTTGGCTTGTTTATGAATTACTATGGGAGAGAAATACCACATTGTTACAGAAAATTTGGACTTTGGTGTCAAAAATGAGACATTTCAAAGATTACATATTTTGTCAAAATCTGAGATTGTTGAGCATTTCTGACTTAAATATAGAGCAGATATGTTTGCTGTTCTCAATTGTTAACACTGAATTTAATTGTGTGTTCAGTAGTTCTGTCTCTTTTTAAGCCTGGTGCAACATGCTTTTTCAAGAGCATACATCAACTTTAAGCAATTTGAAGATGTTGCAGTTTTCCGCAATGCATTTGATGGGTACATATTTAATGCAGGAAAAGGTTTGGTTATCTTTGTGCATTCATGTGATATCACTGATTTTTCTAAGTTTTTCATAAGTTTGTCAATTTATTCAAGTTTTCAAACATATGGACTGATCTTGTGAAACTGAATGGAAAGAAAGACCAGGTATGAACAAACAGTGGACTGAAATTCTTCACTAACAGACCTGCCCACAAACGTAAAAAGGATATTTTGGAAAATGCTGCCTAGACAGGCCTTGCTCATAAAGGCACTCAACTGAGTGCAATGCCTAGAAAAGGCCTAAAATTATGCATGGAACACAACATGCCAAGCATCCAAATTCTTGGATTCATAGGTATGCAGTCTTAGAAGGGGTGCAAAACAAAGTCTCTTAATTAGTCAAGGAGAGTGTTTTGTAGAGCACCTTTGGTTTGCTCAGAGCAAGGCCTGCCTGGAGTGTCTAGTTTTGAAAACACATGAACTGCATTGATGTAATTTGTCTTACTTCAAAGAAAACTATCCAGCTTGGGAAACAAGCATAAACAGATACAAGATTCTTCTGTCAAGTGTTTCCATTAATCCACTACCAAAATTACACAGTGCTTGTTGCAAAATATTGTTAAATGTTGGCCTGTGAATAGGAATATGTGGTACAAATCATTTGTGTCTAATTGTTGATGACAATAGGAAACATCCTTTTTTGAATTAGGACTTATATTTTCCCTGAGGAGTAATTCACTCCACACAGAGGCCATACCTCCAAGTTTCAAAACTAAAATTAGAGGAAGAGATGTGGCCTATGCATGGACTTTTACATGGTGTCCTTATTTGCTGAAAATTTGATTGATGAATGAGGAAAAGCCCTTGCCCTAAGCAAACCAAAGGTACTCTAAAAAGGAGCTCCATGAATAATTTAGGGGCTCTGTTTTGCACCCCTTTTAAGAATGCATGCCTTTGACTCAAAGAGTTTGGATGCTCAACATACCACATTCCATGCATAATTTTAGGCATGTGTTAGGCGCCCTTGCTTGATCAAGTACCTTTCCAAGCAAAGCCTGCTGGCACTGCTGCAAGTTGCCTGTGGAGAGCTATAAATTGTTTTCAAACTGTGGTTAGGTATGTTATATAGAAATAATGTACCAGAAATTTAAGGCTCTAGTCACTGATATTTTACAAGATTGTCAACTGTAAGATGCAAGGAGACCTTTAACAGATTGTTGGTAACTTGTAGGAGTGATCTATTCTAATATATATTACTTTTTGTTTAACTACACAGCTTTGAGCAATTGTTGGTAAAATTCTACTTAGTTATATCTATAAGACCACAGAGTGTATATGAACTTTCATGCTTCCTTTGGTATCATTCATCATAGTAAGTCAGCATGTGTATATGTTGTGATGATGCAAAAAAGAGGAGCTAAGCCAATAAAAGAGCTCACTACCTTTGATGCATAGAATGGGATTCTTGTTGCAGGGTTGTTTTAAGTGTTGTTTTAAAACTCTGCCTTGTTCCCATGGGTATAGGAGGATTTGAAGTTTATGGGGCTTGCAAACTTTATCCAGATGGATATTAAAAGTGGTGGTGATGATTTCCCAGGTTGGTTTTTGTCCAGCAAGATTGAATGGAAGCTATTTTCATAGAATATATTGTTTTCCTGAAGAAATTTGAGTGGCTGCAGCCCCTAGCTCACTATGCCTATCCTTGTTACTTACATTTTCTTCATCTTCACCATCATAGCCAACACCATCTTAATCATTTTCACCATCTGGCATTGACATTTAGTTTCAGTTTCATTTCAATTTCCAAAAGTATGATGATAGTACATAAGGCATACAATTTTTATGGAGAAGAATTTTCTTAAAGGAGGAGCCTCTCTCAGTAGATAAACTAATCAAGCAGAGAACACCCTTTGCAGAGGAATAGATCGAAAAATTCATAGAAAGTGCAAAAATGTAGATTTCTTACAGAAATATTATGAGTATAATCTTCCATTACCACTCTATTATTATTTTTACTATATAAGTAGAATTTGTTTTGACCACTTTATTTTTGCTATATAATTATAGAAAGTCCTTTCTGTTTAAAATCTATCAGTTTTCTGGTAAGGGGAGGCATTTTCCAGCAAAATGGAATTCTTACTCTACACCAAGGGTTTTAACCTCCCTGACCACCTTCTATCTATCATTCAGTTTTCAAGCATTGCAAACACCTTGAGACTGATTGATGCAAAGCTAGGCAATCTAGATTGAATTATTTATGGAAAGAGGTGTAATTGTAGCTGACATCATCCTATAAAACTGTTTTTGGTACAATTGTTTTTCATGCACACCATTAGCTTTAAGGAAATAGGCCCAATAAGTTGAAGGATCTTTTCAAGAGCTTTCTATGATGTTTCAAGAATTATTCATCTGGTCACATTATTGTAAACTGATGTGAAGAACCCGCTGTAATTTTCTTTTGCAGGAGATGAGAGTAGTGCAGTTGTGGAAGTTGCTCCATTCCAAGGTATACCAAGAGAGGCTAGAAGGAGAAAAGACCCAAAATGTGGTGTAATTACTAAAGGTAATAATAAAGCTTGTATTTAGAGTTGGTGAAGTGCTTTCTAATAGCTTGTACTCGTGACAAGACTGAGCTAATAAAAACCAACTGAAGGAAACTTAAAGACAGTCAAGTCATACTATTTATAAGCAATGACATAATTTACAACTGCTTCCAACCCCAGACCATATGTTGATTTTTGCAAAAGTAAGCTATCGTTTTGCTGCACTTTATCACATCTGGCATGCAGTTTCAAAGTATGCTGCCCCTGAAGCTTATGGATTTTGTGCCATGAATCGTCTTGGATTTGCTGGGTAGCAAGATTTGGTTATTTATTCCAAGATTACGTCTGAACTCTTTCCTCTGACCCATGTCGGGTGCTCAATTCATTTTGCAGACTTTCTTTGGGCCTGATTTCCATATTGTTGTAAGTGACGTGTATCAGTCATCTAGGAGCATTATGGATGGCGAGGCATTCTCAAATGTTGAACTTATTTGAACTTTTCCATGTCGACTGGGACGTCGGCGACATAACCAAAAACACTTTCCCATATCATCGTAAACGCCCCAGTTGCGTCGCCGACCCAATGACTAGGACACATCCCAATCACATACCATGATATTGAAACCAGGCTTTACGCGACCACCATATGAACGTGTGGCATTTGTTATTTAACTTCACAGCATTCAAATCTGGCTGTAAAATTAATTTAGCTGCTGGATGTAAATAAGTCTTTTCACACTTAAAGGATGCAATGTGCAATCAATTTTTAGATGCAGATTATGAAGCATTTCTAGAAAATCTGAACAAAAAAATTGAGCCTTTTCCAAGCGCTGAGGTTTATGTGGAAGAAATGGAGCAGAATAAATCAGCTGGTAAATTATATTTGTTTTATGTTTTCATCTTTTATTTTCCATTGTTTGTCCATCCATCATGCATTTATTCTCCATTTTTGCTGTCATCTACCATTTTTATTTTTGTCTTTACATCATTCATTCTATGTATATGCACATTCCGTTTCAAATATGTCATATTCCCAGGTGCAACAGAGAAAGTTCAGACACCACTAACAGAATTTTTGAATAAGAAGAAGGCAGCAAGGAATTATAGCCGACAGAATGCTTTGATTTTGGTAATGCCAGTTTTTCTTTACGTGAAATTAACTCTAATCTTTATATAGAAATATAGAAAGTGCCCTTTAATTTCTTGGTATGATGTAGAAACACTATTTTAATGGTTGTTGCCGACAACATACGTTTCACTCAACTACTTGAGACAAAGTCAAAGATGTTTTCTGTCCTCTTACATAATTTCAATGTGTTTGATTTAACTTGCTTTTTGATCCTTGATTGTTATTAAAAAAATTGAATCATTTCCGCAATTTTTATTGGTTTGATATTTTATGATCGAAATCAGGAAAATGAGAGGAAAATGAAACGAGAGAAAGAAGCAAGAGATTCGTCAAAGGTAGGCTGTTGGTAAAAGGTTATGTCTGATGCTAAATTCCAGTTGGAATCTTGATTTCTTTTTACTCGATGTTTTTCATCAGCGCTTTGTGGCTTGAGTTACTTTTGGGATAGATACATTTATAGTCTGTATCCCTGTTTCCCAATCTTTGTCTGGCTGTTCCCTTTTTATGAGATGCAATTAATGAGATTCCCGTTCACCAAACTAAACTGAGACTGATTTTGGATCGATACTATCTACTATCGCCCTTAGAGATTAGCCTACTGCCGCTTTTTCGTGCTGTGCTCAAGTCTTGATTGGATATCAGAAGAATCCCAATTTGGGAATCGTCTGAATTATTGACCAATCAGATGGTTTGTCAGACACTTCTTGTAACGTGCACATACTATTTCATAGCCAATGAAAGATGATGAGAATCACCCGGGGAAAGCTTCAAGCTCAAGATCAGAAAAATCAGACTTGTAAGCTGTATTGACATGTTTTTTTTAATGCTACTTTTTGGCAACGATAGCAACTGTGTCATACGAGTTGAGAAGATGAGAGACCGACACAAGCGAGTAGATGATGTTCTAGCTCCATATGCCATAGTCTAGGCCAGCTTATATGGAAGGCTCTTCCCTTGATAAAATTAGAGACTCTTTCAAAGTACATCTTAAGTGATATGCATTTGACTCGTATATTCAATCAGCATTTTTGGGATATCTTTTGAATTCTTCTACCGGATGTAGGTAGCGACAATTTTGCAATGATTGATGGTTTTGGAAAGTATCAATATGGGCACATATTTACGTTGCAGTAAAAGACCTCATCTTCCTAGGCACTGGGTATTACTGGACATTAATGCCATTACTGGATATTACTGACATTACTGGAAAAGATCTTCTGCCAGTCTTCATATCTTGGTGACATGCAGCACCCTTGTAGCATTTACAATTGTACACATTTGATGATATTAATTTATTTCCTGTTTACAGTGGTAAAGGCTCACAAGATAAAAGGAATTCAGATAGTAAGCGGAAAGAAGAAAGGAGAGAGAGAAGGGTATGTGCTGGAACATATGACGTATTATAACATTTATATCCACTTTTCAGTCAATTTTATGTGTGATCTGTGCTATGTTACCTTTCGCTTGATTATTATTACCTATTTTCATAATAATTACAATGCTTTGATTGTTTGGAAAAATATGGAGGTGTATTTATTTCTGCATTTCTTTGTATATTTGAATGC
This sequence comes from Mastigias papua, assembly GCA_964019165.1. NCBI lineage: Eukaryota > Metazoa > Cnidaria > Scyphozoa > Rhizostomeae > Mastigiidae > Mastigias > Mastigias papua. The sequence goes on along the minus strand of OZ025270.1, from coordinate 10,779,918 downwards.
GTATAATGTAGTTATATCTATCTGCTATGTAAATCCACATATTTATAACATATTATGTTATAAATATGTGGATATATTATGCAAATAATATATTGCATATATGTATATATTTTAGTGTAGGATATATTTATATGCTATTTAGTTTGTAATTATGTTTCATGCATTATTATGTTTATCCGTAAATTGAAATTTATCTATTGTGCCCATTTGGAGTTGACTATCTGTTGTATCTGCATATTTTTAGAGTGGATCTGGCAAGAAGAACAAAATAGATCGTGATGCCAGGGTATACATCAAAATATCTTTCCCTTCCTGTTGTGATCATAAATTTTCATTTTTCTAGAATTTGTTCCTTTTTTCAAGACTTAGCTGAGCATTTCATTCTTATTTTTGGTCAATCTTTGTCTTTCAACTCCTTATTATAATTAATCCTCCTGTTTTGAACTTTGTTTCAAATGTATTTTTTCTTGCTTTATATAATTTTGACAGGATCATTTTTCATCAAGTTCCTAGTATTTAATTGAGTATAATATTAAGATGAAATGAAAATTCTGACAGATATCGCTTGTCTGAAAGTACAAGGTTTGTGTTGTGAGCTTTTTCCCTTTAGGAGCAGAAGAAAGCGGAGGTTGAAGATGACCGGCCGTTAAGCGCGAGGTCTGACAGTTCAAAACGTAGTGAAGGAAGAATTAACAAAAGAGAAGAAAGGAGACATCAAAATGACAGACGAGGTCATGATGAACGGCGAAATCGAGACGAGAGACGAGACGAGAGACGAGACGAGAGACGAGACGAGAGACGAGACGAGAAACGAGACGAAAGAAGTCATAGAAAGACTGAAGAACAAAGTGTGTTAAAACCTTTGAAATTCTTTTATATTTAGACATCTTTGTTCTTGGAGAAACCACGAGGATGTTTCTTGCAGTTACTGCAAGTGATATAAGTTTAATAATTATATCCTTTCCGTGTATTTTAATGAGTGCTTGCTCCTTCATCACTTCACTCTTTTTGTATGTATTTATCAACTGCGATTTAGCCTCCTTCGCTGAACCTTTGCAAGCAGTATCAATCAAAAGATCCTATCCACTCCCGGCTACTAGCTCTGAGAAACAGTTTCTAAGAAAAAGTTATCAAAAAGTAAATTTTTTCTTAGACGGAAGTTTACCTGTTTCATAATGTTGTTTTGTCGAATTAACTTCAAATACTGTACATTTAAGTATATCCTTCACGCTCCATGTCAGTAGTGAAAGAAGCAAGAGAGTTGATAGTCAATTTTTGAATTGTTTTTTTCATCTAAATTGCTTTGATTTTGTAGAAAAGTCTTCCAGAGCCGAGACAGTGAAGGATGGGGGTCAGTCAGTGCGACGAAGGTCAATTGAATTTGAAGATCCAAGTATCGTTGCATTTGGAAAGTCAGTTGATGGTAAAAGTAAGGTACAGGGAAGAGAAGGAGCTAAAGGAAAGGAACCAGAGAGCAACGAGGAGCGAAAAACTGGAGAGGCAGAAAGACAGAAAGGTAGTGAAGTAATTAAAGGTGATAAGCTAGCAGATGATGGAGATCGAAAAAAGAGGAATAAGGTAAGATATTTTTCCTAGATCAGCTCTCGTTTATGTAATTTGTCTTTCTGTTTTTTTTGCAAACTGATTCTCCTCAAAGGTGCCAGTGCTCGCTTTATACCAGAATGAGTTGATTGATTGCGATAGGTTTTCATAATTTGAAGGATTAATATGGTAATTTCTGTTGAAGTTGCCTTGAGAAGCATTAGTTACTGTAAGAACAACGATGAGATGAAAAATAGAAGAAAGCAGCTCATTTTTACGTGTATATTGTATTTTGACACATTTCGGACGTAGTAGAGGTCCATCATAGTATTGAAATTGTGCGGTATGCATATATTTTTATAGAAAGTATAAAATAATAAGAAAAGTTTCAATCATTAGTTACTTATTCTGTAGTTAGACATATTGCATTTTTATTTATTGTTTTATTTAACTGGGCTCAAATTCAACTGAATCATATGTTTTTTGAATTTATTGCTGATGATGAATAGTTTGCCATGTTGTACCTGAAATTTCATTCATTTCATTTCATTGTTGATTTTAAAATTCTTTACCCATGGGTAGGTTTTCGTTCCAAGGATGATTCTGGTTAAATAACCTGCTGTACAATCATCCCTGAAACGAAAGCTAAGTACAGAAATAACTAATTGTGCAGACTAATGACAAAGCTAGAGATCTATGTAAATTTGTTTGATTTGGAAGGAGCGGCCAGAAATGGTAGTGTACAGACCTCCCGTGGCGAGACAAGATAGAGGCAAAGGGAGAGGTATAAATTGATTTTATATTACCTTTATCGAGCCTCCAGCTGCTCTTTCATCGACTTATTGCAAAATTGCTTGTATATTTGATATTTGAATTGTTTTTCATTCATTCGCATTCTTGCTTTTTCATTGAATCGCTCTTTTTCTGTCTTTCATTTATCCTGATATTCACTCGTTTGCTTGTTCTTTCGTTGGTTCGTTCGTTTCGTTCATTAATTCATTCGTTCGTTCGTTCATTTGTTTGTTTATTTGTTTGCTCATTCGCCTAATCAATTTGCTCGTTTGTTCATCCACTTGCTCGTTTGTTCGTTGAATCATGTGCTTATTTACCGTTTCGTTTCTTCTTTTCGCTCATTCATTGATTTATTCATTCATTCATTCGTTTATTTTATGCAGCACTACCCGTTCACTATTAACAACTCCAAACAGAATTTTCATAGTTGAAGAAAGTCTTTAACGATGGTTGATTCTTGAACTGAGATTATTGTATATGGACATTTTCCCTTCTTTAGATGATCGAGCAGGTACTGATAAAAGTCGCATCAAGTCACCGCCTGGAACAAAATCACCGGAAAAGAAAGATCGTACTTATGAAAGAAACTACAGGAAAGATCGACCTCGATCCGGCCAGAAGGAGCAAGATAGAGATTATGGAGAGAAGGAGAGAGAACGAATAAGGGAAAAGGAGCGACGGAACCGGGAACAAGAACGTCGGGACAAAGACAAGGAAAGAGAGAAAAGGAAAGAGAAGGAAAAGATTAAGGAAGGTACCTCTAAATAAGCAAGAAGAATGGCTAAGGACAAGGAAGATCCCAGATTTTATTTAATGTTCTTTCAAATTGTTCTATAATTTTAGATTGCAAGATTTCTGCTTTTGTGTACATAGTAGATAATTTTACAAATTATCTTTAATTGATGATGTTTGCATGCCGTACGATAGGTAGTGTTATTCTTCTTTTCTTCTTGGTTGTCTGTCGCCAAGTAACTTCAGCGCCACACACGCGACCCACCCCGTTCTTTAACCTTGTTGATCTCTCCATATGTTTCTATTCTGACGTTTTCTTTCTTTCGCCTGCGATCGACCGTAATCTTCTTCCTTCTTCTGCCCCTTTTGCCTATTAACTTTCCTTCGATGACATGCCTTAGCGGTCCCTGGTATCTCGTACCGTGACCGATTCACTTCTACTGGTTATAGACGGTCGAGATCAAGGTTCTTTTCTCCTCCAATACTTCGCAATGCTTTCTCGTTTATCAATCTTTCTATCCATCTTATCTTCACCATTCTCCCCTCAACCATATCTCTGCCTTTTCCAATGCTCTTTTACTCACTTAGGAGGAGTATTAAGGGTTACCAGTTCTCTATGCTCTATTCTGGTAGCAGGCCGTAAAATGATTCAGTTTATTAGACTTTTTGGCGTTGATAAAGTCTAATAAACTGAATCTGGCCTGCCTCTTTCTTACAGCCGCTTGACTTTGCCCATTAGTGATTTTTTAAAGTCATGTTGGGAATGATACAATTCAATCACGATGCAGGTATTTTCGATATCGTATAGATAAAACTACAGACGTTGCTGAATGTTGTATCAAAGGAAAGCGAGAGACTTGGGTTAAAGTTAAATTGTGAAAAAATGTACGTGATGGTTGCCAGTAAAAAGGCACAGGCCCCAGTATATAGTGTGACAGTGAACAGCGAGGAGATAGAGTAAGTGAATCATTTCGAATACTTGGGCAGTTGGATAGCACTGGATGGGAGATCTGATTTTGATGTTAAATGCAGAATTGGTCGGGCAAAGCAAACATTTATGGATATGAGAAATGTATTATGTGCAAGGAACTTAGGATTTCGACTTAGGACGCGTTTATTAAAGTGCTACATCTGGTCAGTGCTATTGTATGGATGCGAGTCATGGATATTAAGCAAAAATATGGAAAAAAAGCTTGACGCGGCAGAAATGTAGTTCTGGAGAAAGGTGATGAGGATATCATGGACTGAGAAACTGGTAAATGAAGTAGTTTTGGATAAGGTAGGAGCAGAAAGAGAGCTTTTGACAACTATCAAGAGGAGACAGTTTATTGGGCATGAGTTGAGAGGAGGAGGCATAGAGAGGAATATCTTGGAGGCTGAAATGGCAGGGAAAAGAGCAAGAGGAAGACAGATTAAAGAGGCTAGATTGAATGAAGGAGAGATTGAGAGTTGAAGATGGTAAACAGCTAGGCAATGTTGCAAGAGATAGAAAAAAATGGAAAGAGAGAGCACCGCCATGATTCGTCTACGGTATTTGATGCCATGACACTAGAAGAAGATAGATAAAATTTGCTTTGTCAAGAATACCCGGAAACCGGTAGGCTGGGCCATCGTCTAATTATGATAAGGACGTACATTGGCATCAAGCAACCCTACGGTCTTACTAAGACGTACTGAATACATTGGGAAAAAGTTGTCTTCAAGCAATCAAAGCCATTTTTGCGTTTTGGCACTTTTTCTCAGTTCCTTTAAAACTGTACTGAAAAAGTAATTTAAAGCATGTTTCTCACCGCTACTCATACTTAGGCCTTCATCTGCGCCAGAATCCTCATAATGAATGTAGGGTCCAGGCGCGCAACTACGGGGTGGGTCCTGGGGGCCTAGATCCTTGCCTTTTTCCTCAAAAAGTTAAAAGTGCCCCTTTTCTTGGAGAATTTTGAAACTTTTTATTGTAGTTTTGTTACGTAGACTGGCTTATAACCTTTATGACACGTGGAAGTAAGGAACTTCTGAAACTTACATACGATTTCGTTTTTTTCTTCCAAATTTGAAAAATATGATTTCAAGATACATTCTCATTAGAAAGTGTTTAGTGTGCCCCCTTTTTTGCTGATTAGACTCCTGCCCCCAAAACGTCCTGATTCAGCACTTTTGCTCTAAAAACTATCTTACTGGAGACACTACTAACTGGTCTGCTGTTTGAACAGCAAAATGTTCATACACAAGTTAGTTTACCAAGTGTCACCATCTAGTTGAAGAGCATCTATTTTTCTGCCTGTCATTGCATGCTCTCCATACAGACAGCTGAATAATGAAACACTATTTGATTTGAATAAACATCTCTGAACCAGCCAGGTGAAACTGTATATTCATCCATTACACATCTAATAATCTTCAACCGTGCACTAATGTGACTAGGCACAGTGGTTAGGGAACACTGCCTTGGTTGATGTAAAAGATAAGAACATTAAATAAAAAAAACTGTAAAGCCTTTGGTTCCACAGCAAATACAATGTTGGTCTCCATGTTTCAGATTTGTACAATAAAGCTACTGAACACAATGTACTAGAATGAAGGAGCTAAATTGACAAAGACACATGGAGACACAAACACACACCATACTCACACAATACCACACACTGCACTCATACAAACATACATACATACATACCACCAAACCACATTTGCACACGTACTCACCCATTTCACTCATTTTGACTTCATTTACAACTCTTTACCTACGAATGTCCTGTCAGTATAAATAAATAGCTACTAAAATAAGCAAACTCTTTAATAAAATCAAACAAAAATGCTGCTGATCTACCTAAGGATCGTGGTGTTGAAGCTTCTTTTGAACAGAGAGATTGCGGGCTCATCCTGATGTTCCTTGGAAGTTCATTCCCTGTTTTGGCACCAAAGTAAAAGAAGTTTCCCTTTGAGTGTGCCAGACTTCGCCTTGGGATATCAATATCAATATGGTTTCTTTATAAATAGCTAGATATCTCCGATCTTGTGATAAATAACTAGATATCTCCGGTTTCAGCCCCCCCCCCCCCACTTTTGCCAGCCAGTGATTTTTCTAGCTTTTGTCAACCAATTTATTGTTTGAAGCCCCCCAGCTTTCATTTGGCAGTGCTTTGCCTGCATGGATGCAATCTCTCTTCCGTAATGGATAATTTTTCAGGGACGCCGGAGCATGTTTTTGAGTGGGGGGCTGGGGATGAGTTGCAAGTCCATATGGAAGTATGCAAACATGAGGGTAGTAGGCAGGCAGTAGGGGGCGAGGAGCATTACAATCCACGTCCTTTAATTCAGTAGGAAACGCCATGTTTGAATAGATATGCATTCTGTCTTGGTAGAAAACGGCAGATAAAATCATTGAAGTGTTGGTGGGAAAATTTAATAGACCTCTTTGCTACTCTATTTAGATTTTTTGCCAGATCAGGTAAAATGATAGAGACATACGCTTTCAGAGCAACGAGATCAAGTTAAGTGCTAGGTGACCAAAAACACAGAACCCTTCCCTGACTTTATATGTTTATGAGACTTTTGGACCAGTCTATAGCATCACTTGTTGACAAAACTTGGGTTATTTACCTCCAATAGGTCCTAATGACTCTGGTACTGGTACTTTTTAAGGTGAGTTAATTTTAACACGGAAAAGGGAGACCTAATTTCTATTTGGATCGAATGCCTCAATTTTGACATCATACATGAGCCGAAAAGTGGGGAGGGGGCTGCAGCCCCCAGTCCCTCCGGCTCTGGCGTGCTTGTGTTGACACTGTAGACACACAATAAGAAACAAATGCACTTGTTCGCAAACATGAGCTTCAGACGAAAATAACAATAGCCAATTTTGCCTTGTCTAGAACCAACTAGTAATTAACAGCTTTGAAGACTTTTTCATGTTGTTTCCTGGTTATACGTCATCAGGTCGAGCAGTATGGAAACGAGACGTTTACGTGATCCTCTGACCTGATCTGCTGCAGCAACAACTTACAACAACGTGAAGTGAAACAGGCTGGATACGCCATTTCACGGTGGGAAGTGAAGACGACGAATGTTGCCTGTTCGTTAGTTTTGCAGACAATGCTTTTTCAATGCATTTAGCAACAGGTAGGAAGAAGTAGATATCTTGCGCTGCAACTGGTTTTAGCTGTATCTTCTAAAGACTTCGAAAGGTGCAGTTCGAACAAACGGTTGGCATTTCACGCCAACCAGCCAAAAGTGCATCGATGTTAGGAATAATTTGTATTCGCTGGATAAATTGAACATATTGGTAGAAGTCTTCCAATCCCAAACAAATAGGATATTTTTGAAAATACAGGTAACGTAAAGAATTTGGTAGAGGTGGCGATGGGATAGTGGTCAGTAGATAGTATAAACAGTTTTTGATTCCCCGTGACCTTTGCTCAGTGTCTAGGCCAAAAACTTGTCAGCAGACGGCAGGACGGATAACCCTTATTTCAATTTTGATCAATGGTTTCGTGTATAGTGGAATGGTACAGATAACTGCCTGTAGTTTATGTTATAAAAGAATATGAGTAAAGAGCTGTTTCATGCAGTTAGAGGGTTTTAGTTATACTGAAGCCTTTCCCAGCCCTTTGTGGAACATCACGACGGAGCGACAACAGTCATCGACTTTTGGAAATGAACATTCTATACTTGTCTTTCTCATGTTGTTTTGAGTAATAAACAGTTTCTTTGAATCCCAAATTTAACCGTATGCATGAGAGAGAACTCCATAGTTTTTGACATTTTAATAATTCATCACATGTCATGTCAAGGTGCAATTGTAAGACATCTTAGGATGACACCCCAGATTGCAAATATTGCAAGTATATTATTATAAAGAGAATGGTGCTGTAGATTGAAAGCTAATAGTGATTTCGTAGGCAAGCATCATCCCATGTCCATTGGATTAGTTTACAAAATCAGGCATTCTAGAATGAATAATGTTACTGTGACCCCATGGAGAGTGTGAGGGGGTGGTTAGATGGGCATATAATGATTTGCTGAGATGGTATCTTGAGATTCTCTACATCAGAGGATCATACACTTTAGCCTACAGACCACTGTCAGTCCATCAACTGATTCTATCTGGCCTGTGATATGCTAGAACCTCAAAACCACCTTTTTACATTTTAAGTTCTTCAGTATTTGTTAGACTTGGGAATATTTCCTGAAACAAATTATTCACAAATAAATGCAAGTGACTCTATCATCCTGACTTCCATTACTTGGGTTCATATCTCTCTCCAGTTTTTTATTTGATATTATATCACTGGCCAATTTCCTTCCATCAATACATTCTGGGAAGAATTTGAGACAAGATTTAGACCCTAACCCTAACTGGATCTATAGTGGACAAGGACAACTAACAAGGATTACTCGCAGGTGTTGGCAGCCTGTCATCAATTCAGGACACATTCTTTCTGTTGCTTATTTACGAAAGGCTCATAGGATACCCTCAGATGAAGAATGCTGCTATTCCAGTATGTTTTGTGTTAGGCAGCACATATGTATGTAAGTTAGGATTTCCTCATATGAATCGGATCAGGAGGAACAACCAAACTCATGTGACTCATTCACATAACTTTCCTGGACTCAGTTAATCTTTAGTCTCAGAAATGCCAATTTTGACCATTCCAAGGTGTAGAATTTGAAAATTTTCCTCCACTGTCAGACCCAACCAAGGTGGGTCCTGCTATGCCACTAAAGGAAGTTATAATTCTCCCACTTGCAGATTTACACTCCAGCACTGTTCCTGCAAAAAGATGAAATGAACATAAGACTGAATGAATGCATCTGGTAAAGGAATTAGTACTCCATATTGTTTCATTGACATCATATATCACAGAAGTCATTCTACTTGGACAGAGTTCAAGGAATTAAGCTGAAGTTTAAAGCAAGACTTTTTACATCATTGTAGAAATTACAATACCATAAATCCTCGAATAAGCCCCCAAGGGCTTATTTGCAAAAATGAATTTTTGGGTTGGGGCTTATCTGAGGGGGGGCTTATTTGAGGGGGGGGCTTATTTCAAAGTCTGGCATTTTCCTCAAAGGTTGACATAAAAAATGACATGATTTTCTCAATCAACTAAATTTTGAGCTTTTACTTGCAGAAGCTGATATTTTTAAAAGAGTTGCAAAGTGTTGTGTGATATTATAATGCTTCTATTATCACGAAAGTCATGTTTCTTTTTGCTTTTTTGCCTCCATTCAAAGGAAGTAATACTGTACAGCTATTGTCCTGTGAGGCCTTCTTGAAATATGATAGTATTCTACAATTCTCCTTCCCTCGAATAAGCTTATTCGAGGACGGGCTTATTTGCAAAAATGATTTTTTAGGTGGGGGCTTCGAGGATTTACGGTGACAACACATAATTACAAGACCATTCCTCGTAGAGAATGAAAATAAATTGCAACCCTGAGGCTTAACGGTTAAAAAGGAAAGTTGCACAAGAGTATTTTATACTGACAAGGAGATGATACTGGTTGGGGAGTGTGATAGACTATAGGCTATAAGGGTTTTCCCCAATTCTATTCTCGCTTACTTCAGTAGAGTATTATTAGATTATTAGGTAACAATTAGGCAATGCACTGATTTAGATTTGCTTGGTAGTCAACTTTGCTATTGTTTGTATTAGGTTTCCCAGACTACCTTGACATATGGGCATTGTCACTTGTCAATGCTTGGTTGTAGACACATAGGCATATTTTAGGGGCATTACACTCTAATGTTTGAGTAATTTTATTATGTATTTTAAGTAATTATGTAATGAGACTATTTTGAGTAATTATTTTTTGTATTTAAGGAACCTATTTAGGTTGATTCAGGTAGTTGGGCTCAATGAGCCTATTTGGTACTAGTAGATATTTTGATAAACTCATGATAAGCTTTCAGTGATTTCTTGGCTTACCCTGCTACAGGGAGGTGGAGAGGAAATTCTTAAGTTTCTTTAAAAAAATCTCTTTGAGGATTCTATGAGATCTAGTGTTGCTTTGAATATTATCCTATATAATTCAAAAGGCAACATTTCATCATTATAAAGGAGTAATGTAACTAATTCTTCATTGGAAAGGTTTGAAGTACTGCAGAAAGGCAGCTCTGCCTGTACACAGTTGAAATGAAGATTTCTCTCCTGGTGATGAGTTGCAGTGCAGCAGGAAGTGTTTCATGTCCTCAACACAGTCATTTGTAGGGCATAGACAGGACTTCTTAGCTTACAGGATGTAGATTGAGCATAGGAGCAATTAGTAGGTTTTGTGAATACCTAATTGAAGAGATATAAGTAGGCTCATGCCATTAACTGATTTAGGCAGGAAACATAAGATCTGAAGTCTTGCAATATTTCAGACTCATTAAATTCAAATGTCAAGACCCCCAATGGATTGCGAAGGAAATCTACAAATTTGTCTGGCCGTGCTCTGAAAGTATTTAAGAATGAGTATGAAAGTATTTCTGCTCCATATTTGTTGGTATTTCCACTTCATCCATGCCTCCCCCAATCTGGGTCAGCTATCTAGAGGCCTGCAACTGGATAAATTTTGAATACTTTTCCTAACCTTCTTTCAGTGGAATCCATCTTCATTTCAACTTGAATCTGCTTCATTGAGACAGAACCACCTGATGCCCTGACTTTTGCCTGGTTGCCTAAATAATGGCTCTTGTACAAACATTGAAAGCAACAGCACTTACATCAAGTGCAACAGCTCCCACTCCTATTTCTGGCTTCAAAATGCTGGACAGTCAAGTTGCAGGCCACTTTGCATTAAGAAGTAAGCCTTGTGAGTATACACAAATTGCCATATTTGTTTTTTTATCTTATAATATGTTATTTGGTAAAGGTTTTAGCATTACTGATTTTTACTGGCTGCTCACGCTGTTCTTCTCTTATGCTTGTTATTAACTTATACACACTTTGAAATTAATACTGATAATTGTATTTTGTTATTTAAGCAAGCCAGATATGTGCACCTTTACCAATGGCGAAAATCATTAAATCTTTTATTCTGTCATCAATTGGGGATCAGTCCAGTTGTTCATACCATTGTCCTTTACTTTGCCCTGTACTCTTAGAGCAACTAACAATTCATTTGACTTGCTGTTTCCTTAACAATTCACTCAACTTGCTGTTTCTTTGATACTACATTTGGCTTGCTGTTTCTTTAGCAATTCATTTGGCTTGCTGTTTTGTAATACTTCAGAAAATTGAGTCTCATTTATTCATAGCAGTTTTTTCCTTCTGTGTTCCTTGTCTAGTTGCCAAATTATTTTCACAGTCACTTACACATGTGTTCTTCTCTGCCCTGGTATAGTGATTGGTAGCAGTTAGGAGCAGTGGTGTGCTATGTTTCTTCAGTTATGCATAACATGACAAGCACACATTTTAGAGCTTTATACCTATTTTTTGGCTTTTTCTACATAACAATAGCATCATTCATGTGTCTTATACAGAATAGTAATCATCCTCCTCAAGAATCCTACTAGCCAATAATATTAATTTGAAATTTGTTTTATGACATGATCTTGAAGTAGAATTTGATTTATCTCTTTGAACTGAATTTCAATTCAAACATTCAATATGACTTTGAACAATTGAACTGATTTCCAAATCATATAGCCTTTGTTTGAAGCACTGTTTATTATTGTACTGTGGATTTCTGATATAATAAATCCTGGATATAACAAACTTTGTGGTATAATGGACAAAATGTTTGGTCATGTAGATTCTGCCTATCAAGCTCTTTACAAATTTTCTCAGTACAACAAACCATGGATATAACTAACTCTCACTATTATGAGCCAGGTTTGAGGTCCTTTCATCATAATAACCCTCAATATAACACATTTCTAAAAAAATTTCACCTGTTATTCTGATCTATTAAATTATCATAGTTATCCATGACTTTCTCTTGGGATCATCATTGTTGACAGTTATCTGGCTATGCACCTTTCCATATGCCAATGAGGGCAGTTAGCCTATTTATCTAAAAAATAGCAAAGACTCAAAAAAGGCTGATTGTCATTGAACACAATTTTTTCAGACAATCTTTTGAAATGCAAACATACAATATTTGTGATGGTGCAAATGGAAACTAGATTTGTGCGTTAGTTAGCCCTTTTCAGCACCAATCACATGATGTGTTCTGTCTCCAGACTTTTATATTTGTGCAGATTTTCCTAGTCTCGCTAGTTGGTTAATACCAGTTGGAACTGACTGATGCGTTTATGCTTAATTGTGTAGAACATGCGTTTACTAAAGATGAAGTTGGCCTTTACAGAGATGGTGATGGTCTAGGTATTGTTCGAAATGCACCAGGTCCTGAAATTGATCGGAAAAAGAAAAACGTCATCGACATATGCAAGCAATATGGTCTTACAATCGTTATACAAACTAATCTCAAAGTGGTGGATTTCTTAGATTTTCGACTAGATTTAAATAATGACACTTTCAATCCATACTGAAAACCAAACAATTAACCAGTCTATGTACATAAACAAGCAGTCAAATCATCCTAATATGATTCCCCTGTATGAAAAGCTCTCAAGAAAAGTGGATTTGATGGATCATTTGAGTACATCCCCACAGATACACGTAACATCAAGCAGTCAAGTGGCAAGTCAAAGAAAAGGAGAAGAAAGATTATCTGGTTCAATCCACAATGTTCAGCGAACGTAGAAACAAATGCTGGCAAAATATCTCTTAAACTGAAAAAGAAATACTTTACCAAAAGCCACAAAGTTGCTTTTTGATAAGAACACAGTCAAAGTTTTCTATAGCTGTATGAGAAACATCAACTCCGTCATTGCGGCACATTATAACGCAATATTTAATCCAAAAACGAATTCATATCACTGTTACAACTGTAGAGTGAAAGAAAGCTGCCCACTTGATAATACATGCCTTACTCTCAGTGTTAATATATGAAGCAAAAATCAAAAATGATTGTAATGATGGAGAAATGTGGTACATTGGTCTTGCAGATGGAACTTTCAAACAACGATATGATAACCATTGTAGAGACTTTTAGTACAGAAAATATGAAAAGGGTACGGAATTATCGAGATATGTTTGGAAATTAGAAAATAAAGGAAGGTATCCGAAGACTGAATGGAATATAGTGAAACATATAGATAGTAAACCTAGAATGAATTATTGTAAATTATGCCTGACAGAAAAACTAGTCATTAATAATTTAGGTGATAGTAATCTATTAAATACTAAATTTGAACTTGTAGGTAAATGTAGACATTAGAACAAACATTTAGTTAAATTCTTTAAAGTTAGCACCTCACATACGATAAGGTGATTGCATTCTACTCTACTTCTTTTGAGATTGCAATTGTAACGGTTATAGCTTATGGTTGTATATGATGAAACTCAGAGTCAAATAAATTAACCTCTCTCGTCTTACTCTAGTATCGTTATTAGAAGCTCCTTGTGTTGAGCACTTTAGCACTTTAGATCAGCTATGTTATCCAATGTTTGCAAGATATATATCTATAAATAAGTAACTGAGTGTGTTGCATTTTATTTTCCTTTAGTATTTTATGCGTACATTATATATATATATATATATATATATATATATATATATATATATATATATATATATATATATATATATATATATATATATATATATATATATATATATACAGCTGAAGACAAGTAAAGAAAAGACATGGTATCTGTGACTCTGAGTTTCATGCTAGTGCATTCATCAGACAGACTCTATTCACAGATACAGATACAGATACCATATATGTCACAGAAACCATGTCTTTTCTTTAATTGTCTTCAGCTGTATACTTTGCTCTGTACTGGTTTTGTACATTGAGCACTATCTCGACAGTTAAGACTATCCACGGAGAAGAGATATATATATATATATATCTATATATATATATATATATATATATATATATATATATATATATATATATATATATATATATATATATATATATATATATATATATATATATATATATATATATATATATATATATATATATATATATATATATATATATATATATATATATATATATATATATATATATATATATATATATATATATATATAAGTAGAAGCAACAGGGTTTGGAAGAAATGAAAAGTGAAAGTGCGAGAAAATAATCGACCCGAGCGGGATTCGAACTCGCGACCCCTGACTTTGTACGTCGGTGCTCTACCAACTGAGCTATCGGGCCACGTTTCCAAATCGTTGCTCAAGGGTAGGTCATTTGCTCGCACCGCCCCTCTCTTAACCAATTTGCACAGGGGAGCCATCGCAGCTCCATCGCAATGTGCATTGGACCTGCTGTTGAGAGAGGACTGCTCACACCAGGGGGGCCATCGCAGCCCCATCGACTGGATAGAGTTGAGGAAGGATCGACTGGATAGAATATATATATATATGTATATATATATGTATGTATGTATATATGTATATATATATGTATGTATGTATGTATGTATGTATGTATATATGTATATATATGTATATATTTATTTATTTAATTATATATTTATGCAGAGTCCAGAAAAATTCACGGCTCCACGACTCTGAGCCGGGGGAAGATCTTGTTTTCTATGTCGTATTTGAGGAAGGTTTGGTAATTTGCACCAACAATCTAGTTTCATAAAGTTTTCAGTTAATATGACATCGACTGTGAAGGACATAGCCCTTCTACCATACAGTTTTTTGAGACATGCACAATGCAGAGTTCGAGAACTTTGGCTAGTTTTAATCTTCCTAATAGAGTAAGGTTTATGATAAAGGTTTTACAACCAGAGGAAGGCTGGGATATTTTCTGGACTCTGTATATATGTATGTATATAAACCTGTCGCATTTAATTTAACTATGTATCTTATTGGCTTACAGGCTTCCTTGTTGATAAAGATGGATTTGTCTTGAAAATGGTTGACTTCACAAAGCCAGGATCAACTGGCTTTGTTGAGACTGCATTTTTTGAAAGTATCTTCAATGCTGATGATAAAGAGACTGAATTGGTGGAAATCAGAAAGTTCCTTCCTTCTTATCATGGCTTGGAGCAATTGAATTTTGGTGGAGAGCATTGTATCCTAGTCAATTAAGTTTACTTAATATAACGTCTATGTGCTTTGCTTTCAACATACATATGTCCTACTGTTTGTATGCATTATTTAGTATTGAGATTAATTGTGGGAAAGGAATTGGAAGCCATAGTGTTTATATGTAGGTTGAACATAGCTTGAACTCTTTATTGGATAATGTGGTTTATGAGACATTCACAGTAGTCTCCACTGATGTGAATGACAGAGATTTTCCTGTAAACTATGCTATAGAGGTTCATTCCACGTTACTTTTTGTGGGCAAGCTCTTAGACTCTTGGATAAATGCGCAAATGCTTCCAAATTTGTGGGCAATATTGTTAATCTATGATCACAACTGAGTTAACCAGTGAATGACTGAATGCCTGAAAGTTGTCTTTTAGGACTCATTCTCCCAATTCAGCGTTGGTTATACTTGCTACAGATGTTTGTTATTGAGCTGTGCCTCATTTAAGTAGTATGATTAGTTTATTCTGGTCAAGGAACAGGAAAGTTTACGGTCAATGGTATGAAGCCTAAATTTAGGACTTTAGCCATTTGGGACCATTATTAGTTGGATGAGAGAATTTACCCATGTAGCGGTGTCACGTGGTCATAGCAATATTACAGGACACGTGGAAGAAACAATTGTAGATATTAATTTCCTTTTCAGGATTTTTAGGATTCTTTTAGTTCATCTGATAAAGTAGTATAGTGTATTACTGTTGTTTACCAGTTCTGACCAAGAAGCTTCCTTTTAATTGCAAGCTGAGCAGTTTACTTGAGCATTTGCGCAGCCAGTGTTTACCAGTTTGAATCTCACTCAAAGGATCATAAGAACACTTTCAGAACTACCACTAACTGCGCGATCCCTGAGTGGCAGATGGGGAAGTTGAGCAGTGCTACACGCAACTCTATCAGTATGTTAACTTCTGTTGACAGTTGGAGGACAAAGAATAGCCAGCCAATAGGATAGAGTATACCAAGATAACAAACTTCCGTTACTTAGTCGCTTATACTTGCGTACCGAAGAAGGGAGTGGTTGTGTGACACCAGATGTTGCAGGGGCCGTCGCTACTTTTGTAGCTTGTGGGTAAAAGTCGGCAGAGCGACCATGGCTTGTCGGTAATTTTGGTGTTTTGTAGGCAGATATGCTGCCTTCTTCAAACCTGTCGATGGATTTTTTTTGCTACGCCTCACCCCCAAGAATCCTCCACCACACCACTGATTACTTGCTTGTTTGTGTATATAGTTACTCACTAGAATCTCCTAATTGACCTTAACTTTATTCAGTTTGGTATCTGAAGCTTGAAAACCTTGTGTCAGACTTTGTCCACCCGTCTGTTATGGATATAAAAGTTGGACAGATAACGTATGATCCATTCGCTGAAAGTTGTAAAGCTGAAAGAGAAATGGGTAAATATAGGTATCAGAAGGAACTCGGATTTCGAATATTAGGAAGTAAGGTATGGATTAATTTTTTGTCCATTTGTCTTTACACTCATTTTTAATAACCAGATAATTTTTGCCGAGCATCAATGTTCTTACTTTTTTATTATGTTAGGCTCAAATATTCTTAAAGTTGTTCTTTAAGAATGATTTTACTATTGAAAATAAAGCAAAGGATGCTGATGTTTATTGGCAACCTGATTAAAATTTGTTTGCCTAAAGATTGAGGGTAGTTGAGTGCTCGTGAAAGTTCTCATCTGAGGCTGACCATGTTCTAGCAGTGTTTTCATTGCTTTTGATAAATCGAGCCTGGGTGTTCTTATAGAGTGGTTTTTTATGAAAAAGAATGCAATGGGAGTTCTGTCATGTAACTTTGAATGCTTACCATTGGCTCCTCTCTAATTAACAATTCTTTTAATTTATTGCATGATGGATAGATGGGAGTACTATGGAGAAGTCCTGATGGCACTAAATTCAATGCTCTGGGGCTAGTTTCAGTCTGGGCCTAAAACAGTGGTCTTAGCCATTAATAGTGGTTTTAAAAATAATCTCAAAGTAATCTTAAAGGTGAATATTAATAGGATAGAAAGTGGTAGTTTTGAAGTTTTCTTGCTGTATGAGCATGAGCATGGAAGAAGACTTAGAATACGCTTCCCTTAGGAAACGGGCGTTGTTCTGAGAAGTTCCCTTTGGTCACCGCCCATAAACTCTTAATGTCAGCTGGTGGTCTTCTAACTTCCCTTACTTTAGGCCCAGGTTTCAGCTAAATGGCCGGCAAGATATTTCAACCGAATTTGATAATGTCATGATGATGAACAGTAGTGTTCGTTTGCATTTTATTGCAGGGTTGAGTTTATGACCATGAATAGGTCAGTTTGGCAAAATCTCGATTATCCCATTCTTTCTTTCCTTTTTAGTCTTATAAAGTGAAGACTGGCAGAACTGAATTTCTTGATAAAAGAGTTGGCAAAAACTTAAAGCCTGATGAAGTCCTACCATGTTTGTATATTTTCTACTTTACCGTTGACCTATTACTTATTGTTTTGATGAATTTCTTTGTTACGCCTTGGTAAACTCACACCAAACATTTTATCCAAAACTTAGCCCCTATATGCCTTAAAGTTCGAAGATGATTTGAATGGTGCTCGACACACCAGGACTGATTAAAAGTCTGTTGTCCCTACAAGCACATCTGAGCACAAAATGTGCCTGCGAAGTAAATTAGGATGTTAAATATGGTTAGATATAGGTAGCTTGTAAACCTGTCTTTTACTGTGTTCCTAACAGCATTAGGCGCTGTTGCACAAACACATATAAGCAACAATCAGGTAGGTTTGGATCCATCGTGCGTGCAGAAGATTTGAACTGTGTCCATTTGTGCTCGCGCACATTACTGAGTTCACCCAGCATTTTGTCCAACCCAACGTTTTTTTCAGGTTGTTTGATGAGATTTTGAGTTGTTGTTTTCCATTTTTGTTTTCTTCTGTATGAGGCAGGTGCGCCATTGCACATTTGTAGCTTCATATTAAACTAAAGCAAGTATCTTTCGTTGACATTCTGATCTGTGCCTCAGGTGTTTGCGAATTTGAGTTCCACTGTTTTGTTACTCATTCTCCTTTCTAAAGTCCGACATTAGTTGATCCTTCTTATGTGAATCAGTCTCTTCTCTCTGGATCTATTTTGCGCTCTTTCTGCTCGTATTCTTACAAAGATGTGTTGGGGTTTTAAACGAATTAAGTATTGAAAGTGTTGTTGATGCCGATTCATATGTATGAATTTACCCCCACCAAAAAGCATCTGATTACCTTCAGTTGAGATTGTTGAAAAGGTGAAAGACGTCCATATGCTAGGGCAAAGGTATTGGTAGCTGTGTAAGATCCAATGCAAGAAAGTTAAAAGACAGTGTGTGTCAACTTAGAGCCACCTTGAAACCACGTGGAGTTTACGCAAACAGCGAATCATTGGTGTCAGATATGGGACACAGTCCTAGATCTATTTGTAGCGTTGCCTCAAACTATTCCGTTTGTCCTTTTTCATTTTATTCAGACGTATCAAATTTCTTGGATCTGGAGAGCGTACCAGAGAGAACTTACATTGTCGCTGAAATTATCTCCAAGCTACAGAACATACTACAATGGTTCTCGAACCAAGAAAGAATTAAGTTTTACAGCAGCTCCATTTTAATTGCCTTTGATGGAGAGAAAACGCATTATACTGATTACCTGAAATCTTTCAGACACGAGGCTAGTTGTCAAGGAAATGACATCATTCATCGCGAAAGTGACCTCGCACGTAGAGGAAGTGACGTAGCTATCTCGAAAGGTGACTTGATTGTTCGTATGATTGATTTCCCTCACACATACATTGACTTGAAAGGCGAGAAATCTCTAGATTCAAATTACATATACGGTCTTAAGAATCTCATTCGAATTTTCGAGTGTTTAGAACCAGTATGTAGATAATTGATTTACAGTATATTCAAGAGCAATACAGTATGTGATGTATATTCAAGAGAAATGCAATATATGATATATATTCAGAGCAGTACAATATTAGTATTCAAAGTTTATGAAAGATAAGACCGATCTATTTTTTATGGATATACGAATTATGATTTCATGAAAAAAGTGGTGTCAAGAACACTTCTAAGTTTGCGCACACAAGGTTGCTGGGGATCCACAAATATCTTTGCATGAAGAATTGTCTCCTGTCACCCACCAAAGTCAAAATCACTGGTCAAGATTGATCATTTTCTGTAAGATGTAGCCACCTGGGAGTACTTTAGCAATGACTATGGTATCTCACTCGCGAGTTGTGTTACACCCACAATGACCACAGCCTGCCATTGAGAGTAATTAATGTTTCTTGATCGTAGTGGTGTTTGGTAAAAGCTGTATGTTTTTAGTGATGTAAATTTTAATTTTAGGTGATCTATTATATAATATACTTGGTGATGTGTTAATGAGCCAAAAGAGGAAGATCGTTGTTCCTAATGCAAAGCATTAGCCAACCATGTACCGCTCACTCTTATTTTAGCAAAAATCATGTGTTGCGAGGTGACAATTGTCTATAGAAGAACATAGCGTTGTTCTACATAGCTTGTTTCGCAGAGGCCCTGAAGACTTCTCTCCTGATCTCTGTAAGCAGCTCTGCCTCACTACTTTTGGTTTCAGTGGCCTACATGTTGAGCATCATATGATGCCTTTTCTGTATAGTTTTAGGAAAATCGTTATCGATTGTACTAGTCGATTGATTGTTCCGATCACTTGTGTCCTACGTGTACTGAGCTATTTTTCCTATCTTAATGTCCCTGGCTGAGCACTTTTTCTTCCTGAGACTACCAAGAAAATACAAGTATATTTTGTTAATACATACGTACTTAATTGAGCTTTTATCTGTAATTTCAATTCAGCAAGATTGTGTATGATGTAAATATATGTGGACTTTAGATATTGTTGTATCCATTGGGTCTATAAAGGACCTTACTGCTCAGTGTATTTTCAAACTTTGCCAATTCTTCATCATCGATCTATCCTCGGTCAGTTGTTCATGCGTTTTGCCATGTTCAGTACTTACCATGCTTTGAGGAACTTCTAGCACTGCACATTTACCCAACTTATGGCTAGAACCAGAGTCGTAGCAAAGACTATTAATCTTGGAGTGTGAAATGAAACCTTGCCATCGATATCGCCTTGGTACCCAAGGACTAGGTGTAGTTTCTGATAGCACAATCTACACTCCTGATATTGCCAACAGCATGCTAGATACCAATATAGTGAGCAATTATTAAGTATCAAGGAGTGGAGTCCAATCAGAAAATAGATCCAAGGATTTGGTAACAGTTGTGTCCCAGTAAAACATGCAAACATTATCTGGAGGCCCAGTCTGAGGACTTAATATATTTTTATATTCTAGCTATGCAAATAGGATTGAATGTAACCGTTGAAATTATTGCACATCTCAATATTTATTTGATATTGTCCTTTTTTCCTGAATTTTTATCTCATACCCCAGCTTCAATTTGCACCAAAATTTAAGACCCTAGACCATTTCCTAGGTTCCCTCACCTCCCTCGTGACGGACCTGGTTATGACGTAATTAGATAGGAGCTAATTCGCGGAAAGCACGCGCTGTATTTCTGGGAAGTATTTTTGCATTATTGATTTGAGTTTGGTCAGCGACTGGTTATTCCTTTGTTTACAGTTCTTGTAAGGCTGAACTCAGCGGTCATTTTACCTTGATCAAATTGCAAAAACCATTTACCCACTTTTCTTTACATTCGGTCGTGTGATGGTAAGCCTTCTGCAGACACGCTAAATCACAAGAAAGCGCATTCCTAGTTACCCCTTGCTTTTGGGCTCATGTAACTACTAGGGGCCTAAAGGCCTTTTCACGCCTCTCGGACAGATTTTTGTATTGTTCGATGCGGAAATAAGCCAACAGTTCCCAGTTAAATTACACGTTTTTTTTATAAGAAAAACACTTATGAGCCTCAAGTTTCTTAACTTTTCACGAATTTGAGGCTGAGATTTTCTCAACTTTTGCAGGGATAAACTGGCTGAAACAGGCTACTCTGTATTTGTTGGGCCACCATAAGTCTCCGTCTTTGTACGAGAGTTTGCAAAAACGAGCCAATATCAATTTCTGGCATTTAAAGAAGATGAACTGTGATTTTCTTGAACTTGACCCTTGTGATTTTCTTAGCATTTTCTTAAGATTGTGGCCATTTGAGCCTCATTTTCTAAACTTTTTTCTTATAAAAAAACGTGTATTACTTGTAACTTTTTTCTCGCTTATTGATAAAAACTGTCATAAGTTACTTTTGCCTAGATTTGGGACGAAATTTTTGGCGTTATCGAGTCCCCGAGCAGCATATTTCTTAGGGGCCCCGAACCTCCCCAATACGCCACTGGATAGAAATCTTTGTCCATGTCCAGTATAAGATTTTCTACAACGAATATCCATGGAATAAAAACAAGTGCTGAATCTTAGTTCGATTGTGGTAAAGCCATGTCGATCTTAAGCGCAATTGTCTACGGGATTACTGTGCTTTAAATGAGTTCTCTGGTAGCTTACTTTCAAGAGGACTCAACTGGGCGAAGAACGAGTCTACATATGCAGTTGAACCACGAAAAGTCGAACTGCCAAGGGAAACGAAACTTTGCTCGACTTAGCGAGGTTTACACATCTGGAAGTTGAATTTTGCTTTCAAATGCCCCCAAAATTGACATGAATTGAAATCCATGCAAAAAATTTTCAAGCTCAATCAGGACGTTTATTGCAATTGATATATTAGCTGATCGAATACACAAAACAAAAGCAACTTCAAATTCTAGTTTCCTTTATATCAAATTGGCTGTAAATAGTCTTTCATGCACGACTGGCTCCGTTGTGTTAAGCTTAAAGAAAAGACCGTTGGCCATTTGAAGAAGGCTGGCAATGGAAAATTTGCAATAAACTATATTTTATTTCCTGAACGCAGATGCCGTAAGAAGCAAATAGGGCTTTTCTTAGATTGCAGTTCTTTGAATTTACGGATTTTGTTCGACTTAAACGGAGTTATTCGTTGAAAGGAGTTAGCAATTTGTTTGACTTATCGAGTTATTCGATGTATCCAGAGTTCGACTTATCTGGGGTATTTTCTATACATAAAGCATACCAAAACCAAGGGAAATGAGAACATGTTCGAGATCAGGGGAGTTCGACTTAAGTGGTAGTCGACTGTCGAGGTTCAACTATATCTGACACTGTCCAACCACAAGATAACACGGAGTGACTCTCACCGCAACAGATTTACGTATTGAAAACTGGATTTGGCTTGCAAAGGGACCGCAGAAAGGAGCTTACGACCATCAGGCCATTGGGTAGAAGCATCAAGACAACAAAACACACAATTTTTGACAGCAATTCCTTCTGCAGATCTATTCTTAAAATTTAATATAAAGGTCATATCCACTTTGATCTGCCCTTGGAGACATTACCGAACACAAACGTTTCTCAACATAGCAAATAATCTATATGCTTTGAACAATTAAACGCAAATAACTTCTCAGTCAATGATTTTCTGCTTTTGATTAAAAATTTTTTTTAATTTTCTTTTTGGTACCTTTTCTGCAATCTAATAATAAAAACATCAAAAATGAACTTTGGAATGTGCTTCATCAGGGCTAAGAATCAATTTAAAACTGCAAATTAAATGATTTAGAATGAACTAAAGCTGCTAGTAAGCAATCATAGTTTTATCGTTGTTTCACAGAACGATTCAACTTGTCACTTATCTAAGAGGAAGTAAAATGAACTGAGATCTTTCAGACAGACCCCTTCTTAAATATATACATTTTTAATAGGTCCTCTTTACTATCTGCCAATCAACTTCTCAATGATTCCATCATGCAAAGTTGAAAACAGTTTGTGCTGTTGCTGCTGTTGCTTCTGCAACCACTTTGATGTCTTTCTCCACGCATTTTGCAATGCACCTTACAACCACAGGAAGTGTGCATGGCTCATTATGGCCTTCCCAACAGAATTCAAGAAGTGATTCACTTACTGGATCTAGTTCTGTTTGTGGTAAGTTTGGGATCATGTATGGTGCATCACTTTGGATGATAATCTTGTCTAGTGGCAAGACTCCATTGCTAATAGCGTCACGGAGGTTCTTGCCATGTTTCTCTAAAATACAGATAGCCAAAAATTACAATTTACAGAAAAAACATGCAAAGAAGTAGTAAATATGCAGTGTTTTCAAGGCCCAACTGGACTAAAGTAGTGATTCCTCAGCTTAATTCAAAAAATCACAGATAGGGATAATTTAACTAACAATGCTGAACTGCTTACAATCTGAACTTACCCAGAATGAGAATACATAAAAATTCTTCTTCTTTCAAAGAAATTTCAAACAGTGCATATAACAGAAACTAGAGCTGCAACTGTACAAACAATACATTTTGTGCATAAAGTAACAGAACATTTACGAGACTTGTAAGAGGATGCTACAAACAGGGAAATGAAACAATAGCCTGATTCTGCAACACAAATACTGATCAAACAGCACCAATATACAATACATAAACAAAATGTACAATTTCAAATAGCATTGGTTCTTCTCCTTTCAAATAAAGTGCAAATAAGTGTACAACATTCAACAAAATCTGGAAAAGCAGACAACTATAAAATGGCTCAATGATGAGAAAACTATAACAACGTGCCGTTATATAGAAGAACTATCTACAGTAAAGGGGGCTGTAAGCTCACAACAACATACCCTTGCAAACAAAACCAGTCACACCAATGTAGAAGCCTCTGGCAATATATGCACGTATTTCTGCTGCAGTTCCAGTAAAGCAGTGGATGACAACTGTTGGAAGTTTTTCTTTGAATTTATCAAGAATTTCAACAACAGCATCATGGGCATCACGCTCATGTACCAGAATTGGTTTGCTAGCTTCGCATGCCAATTCAAGCTGCAATGTTTTGAAAACAATATCATCACATTTAGATTTAATTAATTGAGTAGTTTGATCAATCAGACTTGTTGACAATCCTGGTCTCAAGTATCCTGCTTTTTTGTTTTGCTTTTATAATAATCACACTACTATACAACAAACATTCTTTTAAAAAGAAAGAACAAATATAAATTGAAATCTTGAGAATAACCCATCATTTCTCTAGTACTGAGGAGCTTACCTGCTTCTCAAAAGCTCTCTTCTGATCTTCCCTTGGAGAGTAATCCCGGTTGAAATCTAACCCAATTTCTCCAACACAGACAACCTCTGGTGCACTCATGAGGTCTTTCAAAGATTCTACAGCACGGTCACTAAACTCGCCTTTCACAAAGTGTGGGTGGATCCCAATAGCAGCATACAGAATCTTTGGTCGAGTCTTTGCCATGACAATAGCTGACCTACTAGAATTCAATCGATTACCAGTGACAACCATTCTTTGGACACCAGCAGCCAATGCTCTTGCAATTACATAGTCAACACTCTGTTGCCACCTTGGTTACAAAATGAAGACATATATATATATATATATATATATATATATATATATATATATATATATATATATATATATATATATATATATATATATATATATATATATATATATATATATATATATATATATATATATATAAATTCTTGATTTGTGGTAAGAATATCCTTTTCAGAGTGCTCGACATTAAGGAGCAATATATCAATAATTGTATCAAGACTTTGAAACAAAGAAACTCATTGTTTGTTGCTACAAATTTGTTTCGTATGATCATAACATGATCACACTCATCAGGCAAGTTACAATGAACTTGCAAAGTTTCAAGTTTCAAGTTTCATTGTAACTTGCCTGATGAGTGTGATCATGTTATGATCATACGAAACAAATTTGTAGCAACAAACAATGAGTTTCTTTGTTTCAAAGTCTTGATACAATTATTGATATATATATATATATATATATATATATATATATATATATATATATATATATATATATATATATATATATATATATATATATATATATATATATATATATATATATATATATATATATATATATGATATTGTGCATTAAGCTTGACCACCTAACTTGCAAGCAAAAAATTCACTAACTATTTTATATAGGGAGAAGCTGAGAGCAACTAAAATTATGCAGGAAATTAAAAATTTAGATTCTTTGATAATATGGCATATTCAATGAGAGCAGTGTATTCTGTTGCTATTGATTTGACAAAGAATACTGGAATAAAACTCAACAAAATATACAAGCACAATGCAATTGAGGTTTGTGGTAGAGTAGTGTAACACCTCATCAAACCAGAAAGACCTATTTGCTGTATCCCTACAGAGGACTTTCACAACATAATCCTCCAGTATCTTTGCAGGAATATACATGCTGAAAACTGCCTGCATACATATGGTGCAACACATGGGCAGACGTAAACTTGAGATTCTTGTGAGAACAATTTCTAACACCTACAACATTCAAAGTTTATTGATTGGGCCCTAGGTTGATCAAATGTCAATATTTGACATCATGAGATGATTCTGAGAATGTGGGCTACATGACCAAGCTGATTTGGCATGGAATGGCCCTCAGGTTAACAGAATCATAAACAACCATTTTCAATTATTGCACAAGAATTTCCACTACTTGGTAGGTAAAAGACCCATACAACAAACTTAAAAAATCTATTTCATTGCATAGGCTATGAAGTGTCTTGACCAAATTCTCTAACAGACCTACTTGTTGTTTGTTAGGTTCACCCCACAGTCAATAAGTGGAAAAATCTGATCTTGTGCAAGCACTGGCAAATTGTATTTCTGTCTGTAGCTAGCACCCCGAGGTGGACGATACTGTCCACCATTGTAACTATAATTATAATTGTACATCTGATTCCGTCCCCTGCCTGTGGGTGGTCCTCTCCCACCACCTCTTGCACCTCGTCTTGGTGCACCATTGGTCTTCTTTGGTTTTTCCTCTGTTTTTGGTTTTTTCTTAATGTCTTGTTTCTCTTCGTCTGCAGATTCTTTTTCATCTTTATCCTTTGCCGGCTCTATTTTCAGTTCTTTGCCATAAAAGTCTATTCCATTGAACTTAACAAGCTGCTGGGCAATGTGCTCTGGGACACTAACAAACCCATATCCCTTTGATTTACCACCAGTATCAGTTGCCAACTCTACCCAGCACGAGGATCTAAGATAGGAAGTAGCTTCCAAACCAAACAAATGACAGATGTCCTCTTTGCTAACACAAGGGTCCAGATTCCCTATAAAAAAGATGTTCAATAATTATAATTCTCACAATGTATAAATAAGTGTTTTGAAACTAGAAGATCAGAATCTTTGGGTACCCAGCAATAAGCTTCCTCAGCTTGCAACCAGATTGATCAAAATTCAATATCATATGAAAATCTCCATGGAAATGAATTTTACCTCTCAAATGTGTATAAACTCAAGGGGTAAATTTTTGAATATCTTAGAATGTTACCCCTAAAATAGGAAAAAAGCTTGAGGGAGGTATTTCCTAGGAATATCATAATCACAAATAAACTGCCAATGGTCTGGTGAATGCATTTTAAAACCAAGGTGAGACTACTGCTGTACAATTATGAAATACTAATGAATTCTGGGGAGTAGAAATTGATGGCAACAAGACAGCACTAAGATTACAGACAGACAAAATGGGTATTTCAGATAGCAGCTCTTGCTAATTACTTTCTCATTTATATACATCAGCTAACTAAAATATTTCCTGGAGATATACATAAATAGGTATTGCCAAAAGAATATAGCTTAAAGATATATGAAAATGCACTTATTCAGGGGGTTTTTCTAGCGTCCTACAAATATTTACATGTATACTAGTTCCAGTGAGGATATGGTTGGCGAGAAGTCTGTCGTCACTAAAACATTTAGCAAACAAAGCCTTAGGGGTAGCACCAATAGAGCTCGGAATGTTTATAAAGCAAAGAAGAACTGCGATTTGAACCAGACAAGACCGCCCCACTTCCTTCCATTGCCCTAACAAGCATCACATATATATATCGAAACAAAATAGAGAATCAAAACAAAAAACAATAACGAACCAACAGACCAATCCCAAAAGTGAAACTCTATAAGCCTCCAAACCTTCAAAACAATAACTCGCCTTTTGTAGCACATCTCTTTGCATTTGAAGGCGGGTCAATTTTCCACACGTGCAACTGTATGAAAATGTCTGGATTTCTAAACGTGATAAAAGTGCCTTGCCATATATCTCATTCCCCAGAACGATGAAGGGATTGAATGCTATCAAAATATCACATTTCTTTCAGAGTTGCACTAATATAGCGGAGTAAGTTACGCGAAGCATTTTCTAGTCCCACCATTCAAGATGAAGTGGAATCCGACGCCATTTTCAATAAGCCAAAATGAGCTAGTAGAGGCTAAATCCATCCCGAAAGCATTCACCTTACATAAAGATGTGAAACTTACCTATGAAAAATTTCTTGTTTACCGACATGTTGCAATGTGAAAGGATCAACCAAAGTGGTTTTAGAAAAGGTGCTTCCTGCAGGCTGTCAATACCTGCCGAACGGATCTACAGAAGGCAAGGCTGCAAAAGAATGTATGTTCATCCGGACGGGTGAAAGGCATTTATGCACAGTAACCACGTGGTATAAAGAAGTCTGGACCCAACTCCTCGGCTCTCCCCAAGGAATCCAAGTTTTATTACTCCCCCCGGAGTTTTCGAGGTGGCTAAAACACATAGCAAATTCAATACGCGTTCCAGATTTAATAAAATGAACTCAATAAAAGGCCAGGTTTCCTATTAGCTCCTGACATTTCGTGCTAACTTCTTACCTAGTTTAACCATTTTTGGGCTTTTGAAATGCCTGGTATTGAAGTTGTAAATTATGACGGAAAACAGTAATAAAAGCCATATTTTACGAGGTAATTCCTGGTCCACACTTTTATTGGGTCATTCATTTAGTTCGTACTCACAAAGGGAGAGGGGATTAAGTAGAACCATGCATTTGCGTGCAAGTGGAAGGGGACTGACACACCCAAGTGCGTAGGCAAAATAACAAATCAAAATTGGTTTTCGCGTGAATTATGCAATATCTTCATTTGCAGGAAGATTCCGCAAGGATCATTTGCAGATATTTGACTTATTTATGAAATATTTAGTGGACAGTATTTGTAGTATACTTTTGTTGTGTTTGAAGACTTTCATTGTTTTTTCATAAGATTCTGTTTATTTTGATGATTGTCCTGCTTCTAGACTGTCTCTACCGAATTATGGATTTATATATTTACGCAGGAGCGAGAGTATATGTGAGACAACCAATTTTCCCCAGTTTGGTGCGTACGTAGTAAATGAATGACTCCTATAGCAGTACTAAGAAGCTCTTGTCACATGAAGACTGGTTTCTGTAGATTGAAATGGGAAAACAAGTAACAAGGGTGTCATTTATAAACCTGTGGAAATAGTAATACTATCAAATATATATATATATATAAATATATATTCGTGGCATAGTGAAGTTCTGTAGGCCAACAGACTATTCACGTATGTATAAGCGCCAACTACCTGCAATCTCAAGAAATTATAGACCATACTATTATCATCATCATAATCATCATCATCATTTCCATAGTCTGCTAAGATCGTAGGAGCACTAATGAGTCCTCAACTCTTCTTTTCCAATCATTTCTATCCTGAGCTGCTCTAACTGCCTCTATTGCTGCTAATCCGGTATAGTCTTTGATGTTTTGTATTCATGATACCCTTGGTCTGCCCCTACCCCCTTTCCCGGTGCTCTGCCGTGCAAAAGGAAGGGCGTCATTGTGCCTTGTGACGTGTCCAAACCATTTAAGCTGTCGTTTCCTAATTATCGATATCAATATTTCTACCTTTCCAATCTTTTGTGTGAGCTCCTCTTTTATTGAATCATTAGTTTTGTGAGCTGTGTATGGGATTCGCAACAATATACCATACTATAAGATTTCAAAAAGCTTCAACCTTGTGAACGTTTCGATTTTCATTTTCTCAGTATCCTGGAACAAACTGACAACTGAAAAAGACGAAAGTCGAAACATTTAGAAGTTGAAATTTCATTCTTGAACTTTTTTATATCAATATAGTAAGTCATTGATGGAGGTGGTACATAATATTACAAACTAAGAATTTGGTACAGTATAGAATGGGTATTAATGCTTTAAGTATTGATGCCGTTTTAATATGGTTTAACAATATCAAAAAGAAAGAAGAAGTGTAATTTACAGCATTTGACATAGAGTCATTTTATCCTTCTGTATCCAAGAGTTCTTCAACAAGTCAACTGAATTTGCAAAAAATATTGTAAGCATCAATGGTAAGGAAATGGACATGGGTTCCCAGGCAAGATGCACGGTGCTATTTAATTCAAGGAATCCAAAGCTGAAGAAGAATGGTGATGAAGACTTTGATGTTCCAATGGGATGCTACAATGTAGCAGAAGTTTGTGAATTGGCTGGTACTTTTATGCTTAATTGCTTGGAACATGTCACAAGCAAAGATGTACCTGGCTTATACGGAGATGATGGTCTTAGTATGATAAGACAAACCAGGTCCTGAAGTTGACCGGAAAAGAAAAGTCAATTATCGACAATATTGAAGCAGTGAGGTCACACATTTGTTGTACTTACTAATCTTTGAGTGGTGAATGTCTTGTATGTTCGATTGAATTTGAATAACAGCACTCTTAAACCATACCGAAAAGCAAATAATGAGCCAGTCTATATAGGTATGCAATCAAATCATCCACATAAGTTTCCTACTCAAATTCTAAAGATTATTAATCGAAGTATGTGGAAGTTGTCATCAAGCAAAGAGATATATGCTGATCTGACGCCCCTTAATGAAACAGCTCCCAAAAAGGTGGATATAGGGAATCACTTGTGTAAATCCCTACAGACACACAACATTAAGCTGTTGAATGACAAAAATAGTAAATGATTAGTGCAAGGACTATAGTATTTCCCTATGGTATGGGAACCGTTCGCATATTACACAAGGGAAGGGGGAGATGGATCCTCGTAAATGCTTGTATTTGATTATGGGGAGAAAGAGGGTGGCATGATGGCATAAGCAAACAGACTCGGTCTTTTCGGATAGGAACATATTTAATTATTCACAAACATTCAACTACCTAGATTCTTTTGACATAAAAATTATGATGAGATTTTTAATAAACATTAGCATTCGTTGCTGTGTTTTCAAAAGTAGGGCGGCCGAATGTCTTAAAACAAGGGTGAGCAACCTACCGCCCGAGGACCACTGTCCGGCACGCGATGGGGATTTTTGTAGCCCGCGCGCAAATTACCCCATTCTTTGTTAAATTCTTTGTAGTGCAAAACAGTTGAGATTTCATAGTTTCCGATTAATGCAACCTTTGCTTAGTTTAGTCTACATTTGACCCGCATGACGAAAAAACTTGACTGATGTGGCAAATGCCCCTGCAAGGTTGCCCACCCCTTTCTTAAAATTTGTATACTGCATATAGTTCCTTGGGCATAAGAACACTTTTACAAACAGTTGAGTCTAAAATTATCACAAATATATCGAATTTTTTCAAAAATTATAGACTATAAGCATGGTGTTTCAATATAATCTCTTCACAGCTTTCTTTGGGATTTAGATTTAGCCCATTCCAGTATGCCGGTAAAGCTATGTGACAGAAGCTGAATATAGCATAACATGATTGTTTGTGGTACAGTTAAATCCCGTCAAGTCGTACCCTGGATAAGTTGGACTTTCGCTTAGTCATACTGATTTCTCATTCCCTTGGATTCACTCCAATTTATTGAAAGGCTCGGTTTACTCGGACATTCGTTAACTCGGATGAATTTGGAATCTGCCTTGAGAGTCTGACACAACGGGATTCAACTGTGCTTTAAAGATCACTACTGTGGTCTGTTACGAGCTTGTTTAGGAGACGGAGTGAAACAAGTCATGGCAATCTAGGAGGGGGTCTAGCTAATGATTACGGTTGATTACAGAGGCTTGGGGTGTCTAAAATGGCCAAAAAATGACGACCTAATATGTGAACTGTCGATATGATTAAAAATACTTTGGACTTATTTCCACAATTTCAGATATGAAGTAACATTATACAACATCAAGACTTCAATGTGTTATTCTTGAATCATATATGCTTATGAAAGATTAATTGCAGCAGTGGAGCCAAAGATAGTATGAAAAACTTGAAGGAAATATGGAAGAAGTTCACAGGTGGTATTCAAGAGCGAGAAAGTAAAGTTAGTAGTATTGACCTCATAAATAATATCATTTGAAACATCACCTGAAATATTCATTACAAAAAACTAAAAACCAATAGTATACAATATATATTACCATAGCAAATTATGAATTGCAAGAAAACGCGAGAAAAAAGGATTATACAAAAAGCCGTTTTTATGTTCAAAAGCTCAATCATAAAATTGGAAAGCTAGAGCAAAAATTGAAAAAAGTATTAAGATGCGGTACACATCCTTGAAACCCATGAAACTTTAGAAAGGTGTGCACTGGGCTATAGAACGTTGTACAGAAATATTCCCTGATACAAATGAATAGCTTGGCTTTGGTAGGCAACACACTTGCAAGTTGAGCAGATCTTGTTAATCTGCTCTGCAAAAAGGAAATTATGAAGGTATTGATAATGATGTTGCTGTTGCTAAAAATGCTCAGAGAAATGGAGGTGATACCGATTCTTGATTACGACAGGCAGTGTGAGCCAGGTATGTGCGAGCCAGGTATGGAGCTAAGGGGACACGAAAATGTTGCCCTTTCAAGTAAAAGATGTTGCCCCTCTGCACGTTCAACAAGTGTAAAGCAGAAAGATGTTTTTGTCTAGAAAAAGTAAAACATTTCACGAAGGACGACCAAGGGCAGACATCTTTTAGTTAGTGTATACTCTCGGGCAGTGGCCAAGTGGTTAGAGCGCTTGACTGCTGAGCGGAACATGGGTGGTGGTTCGAGCCGAACCCTCGGACCAAAGCTGGGATGTTTGCTCACTGTACACCCAGTAGCAAATGGGTACCTGGTGGCAACACTGGGGAATGAAAAGGTGGCGAGGAAAGGAACTGGCCACCTTACTTCACTGTGACGATGGCTCAGAATAAGTGCCCTCTCTAACAGGCACTCCCCAACGTACGGAATCGTATATGGGACTAGCCTTTACCTTTATACTCTCGGGTGCTTTATACAAGAAAGAACCCTACAAATTTTAGGATTCGGGACCTCTGTTCAACTTTCCTTTCCCCAAATTTACAAACCTGGTTTTGTGCTTTATTTATAGGTCTCTAGTAGACTTAAATATGACGAAGTTCATTCAAATACTGTTCCCTAAAATGTCTCCAGTTAGTGAAAATCCGTTTATTACAAGAAGGTTGCTACAAAAGCCTTTATGAAAATAGTCCTATATGTTTCAAATTCTGCAAAAATATCTCCAGTCAGCTCTCTCCTTTTCATCTAAAATCGACGAAAGCCATTCCAATCTATTACACAGTCTTCCCATCTATGAATAGAAGAAAAAATTAAACAAACAAACAGGTAGATAAGAGTGACGCATTTTGTTTTACAGCAGATCATAATACAATACTCCAAAGTGCCTCTTAGACATGGGCATGAAGTCCGTTGAGACAGGGAGAAAAGCTAATTTAGTTAGGACGTGCTTTTTGGTCAGGACTTTTTAAGGAAAATCCAGAGCGGCATATTATTATCACAGGTTCTGATGAACAATTCTTAAGTTTCATAAGTACAAACAACATGTACCCGATGCGCAGGTTCAAATAGGCACTGAAATAGCGTAGCAGCCAAATGTGCGAGACCTTCATTCAGTTCTGTTTTCTCTCAACCCAACTGACCAATCAGCATGCAATATATGCCTAAATGCAGCTGTGGAGCGAATATGTTGTTAGAATTCTGGATGATGATTGGTCACTTGGGTTGGGAGAAAATAGATCTGCTCAGACTCTTAAACATTTGGCGCTTGTGCTCACTGAAATGATATCTATAGGAAATGAAATGTATACATTACACATTATTGTAAGGGACATCTCTTTCTAAATAGGCACAGAATGTAACATGCACGGACTTTTTTAAAACTACACGTGTTGTGTAGAACTGTATGTTAAGAGAACCTTGCCCGCTGCTATAAGGGGAAGGTCCTCAGAAGGCCCAATGCTTTCCTCAGAAGTGACCGGCCAAATCTAAGAAACTCCTCAGTTGTTTGTGCCCACTAGACAAGTTTTTCCAAGCAGAGAGTGCAGTACTGCTTAGGATTGTTCTGGCATCATGTAAAAAGAATGTATGCTTCTATCATTGCGAACACGAAAGGAGTATTGCCGTCTTTCGATCAATGTGTCTGCAGGACGTTGTCAAAAGTTTGTTCTATCTTTGTGGCCCATTTGAGAAATTTCCCCACAAAAGGAAACTCCTTAAAACATAGTATAAAAAGTGACAAAGCGAACTCTACTTGGATAGCAATATACAGGCTTCTAGCGAAAGGGGGCATGGGGGCATCACATCCCCCTGGAACAACACAAATAGGTATTAGAAACTAACATCCAGTTCATAGATGCCACACCTATGTCTTCGGGAAATTTTTATTCCACACTCCCTAGAAGCACCATCTTTGGGGCGGCCCTGGCAATACACTCAGCTGAATGATTCAGGGGGTCAATTCCAACAAATGAGATTGATACATACTTGGTTCGTATAGTATCTTCGACTTCAGAATTGAACTCATAATCATAATCATCAGGGTCAAAAGGGCGTACTGTATCTGAAACAAAATGGCGATTCACTATGATTTAAATGATTGTAGTTGTGAAAATGACAATAGGTTTGTAAAAATTAACATTCGTGCTTGATGAATTGAAATACATTATTAAAATAGGTTATTTTAGTCTCTTTTATGTTGCCAGATACACTGCATAATAACTAACGCAAACCTTTGAATTGGCCCTCTTGGAAACGCCCCCTTCGATTAAGTTTCCATCCCAGAAATACAGATTATTCGTAGGCATTCGTCGAATAAGCTCAGCTCCCATCATAGATGATGAAAAAATTTTATAGATTAACTTATATTTAGACTAACTGTCCTATATTACGACGGAAAGGAGCTTTGAAAATGAGATGTTTACTTGGCATGTTTCAAAAGATCTTATACTTCCTCTCCTCGCATAAGTTCTACTTGAATAAGCTCATATACAAAACATATAATAAATAAGCAACCAGGGGGGCTAATTCGAAGATGTACAGAGTTTTAAAAACTGATCAACACCAACTCCAATTTATTGGGAATTAGCATATGAAGAGCAGTAACATTAGCAAATTTAAAAGAATAACTAAGAACATAAATGGATATGGGATTTGCTATTAAAGTGTATACCCAAATTGTCCCAAAATGGCCTGAAAATGTAGCATGATTAAGAAAGAGCCTAAAGATGTTTACAAAAGCGTGATGTCTGATATTGCAGTTATAAATTTGCCATTATCTAGCGATCAACTACACCTGTCATTAATATCACTGCTGTATTTAATCTACGTATTAAACTTTCTTAGCTGCTGTCTTTTTTTGCTAGGTACCTACATAAATTCATTGTTCATCTCCTACAACTGGGCATGATAGGCCTAGAGAGCATGCAAAACATGTCTGCTTGATTTAAAAAGTATTTTCAAGTTAAAGATCGCTTAAAATTCAAGTGAACTGGCATGCTCGAGTACGATTAAAAGTCACTTACCAATTGTTATCTTTACGTCAGATATGGCCATGCCTGAGCTTCTTGGCAATCCACCGAAATAGAATAGCTCAAATCTTCTTTCAAGTTTCCTAAAATGCAGGATAAACGTGGATAACACTCCTGAAGTCAATTGCTAACCAAGGTCATGGCTGTATGGAAGAAACAACTTGCTAAAGGGCTTCTGACCAATACTGCCGAGAACTTGTACGAGGCCCACTTGGGCAAAATCTGTTTTGAGACAGATGAACCAAATAGGGTCCTTGATGACGTCATTTTCAAGATTAGAAGTCAGCAAAGAATCATTTCGTAGCTTAGTAAATTGATTTTCGCTTCCATTCTTCCCAGCAGAATCAAAAAGTTCCATTGCATCACACTTTGCACTTATCCAGTGACACTAGAGAACGTTGGGTTATTAATTCAGGCACATCGTCTGTATTTTGCATCAACTTTATAGCTTTATAACACATCAGGAACTATAATAAAACCACTACTTACCAGTCGCTTAATAACTTTCTTTTCTTGCTAAACAATACGCAAGTGTGTGTTTTTAATGCTGCAACCCATATTGGATATACAGGAGTTTTGAGCATGCTTCCAACCTAATTGTGATTTAAAAGCAATTGAAAATATCAAAACAACATAATTCATCAATGGTCTATCACCTAGGCATGCACTCCATGAAAAGGAAAGATTGACATGTTCTTTACAATCTACTCTAACTTCAAAAAGAAGACAGCCGGGACCCCAAGTTATTACCTAGTCATACACTATATTCACATCAATGAATGGTGTCTTGGTGGCAAAACTGGGGAGGTAAATGTGGCAAGGAAAGGAGTTGGCTACCATACCTTAGATGACCATGTCCTACGCTAAGTGTCTTCTCCCACACGCACTTCATCTCTAATGCAACACAGTATATCGATCTACACTTCACTTTAATACTCTTTAGTCAGCATTCAGTGACAAACGCAATCAATCAATTCTCCTAATCTTTGCATACTGAAGTAAATTTGGAAGTACATACGCCAGCAATCTTTGGATCTTCTACTTCTCCAAAGGACAGAAATCCAATTTCACTTCTTCTAGGTATCCCATGATGCATTTCCATCTAAGAGAGATTGTAAGGACCCTAAGCCCTCTTTATAATATAAATGTAATGTTTTAGGCAGTCAATTTCTGCGCCTGCTCTAATACAGATGTGATAGTTCTGATAGCTTGGAAACAGTTGTATTCTTTAGGTAACGCTGAATTACTTGTATAAGAGCAACACTGGTATCTCTTTCCAGCGCAGCAAATAGCAGCAGTATCTGACGTAATGGTGATGGAAATGGCCTAAACTTCTAGGCCTATTGAAACTTGGTACTTAATATTTTCCAAGATGTAGCATATGCCATAGGATGAATGCAAAAGGCTTGTCTGCAGTTGCTACCAGGGGCGGGATTACAGAGGGGGCACAGGGGGTGCAGTAACCCAAATAGTCAATAAAAGGGAATTTCCTGACACCATTTGTTTGGCTAATCTTAACTTGGCGGAACAGTTGGGAAGGATTTCCTTTATGTCGCCCTTTCATTGCTGACAATATATTTCGAAGCTTATAGAAAATGAAAAGTACTAAGCATTTCGTAGTTTTTGCCCCTATCTTTTGACTCACTTTCCATATTTTCAGTGGATGTTTTCTCAGCAATCAGATGCCCTTTCATCAAACAGGGCACGTCTTTTCGTCAGGCACCTATGCTTCACACCCACCAACCACAATGAAAGCAGTCGAGTTTTGCCCCTGGTTACTAAGACTTTCTCAAATAGATACCCCACCTCCTACACCACAACATGCTGTCATTTCATATCACTTGAAAACTACAAGAAGATATAAGCTAACCGGAGGTTAATCATTGCATAGTCAAAGTTGAAAGAGTAGGTAAAAAAGAATATACTTTTCCATTCTCGTTCTTGATTTCCCTGCTCATGTTAAAAACGTTAGGTGTCGCCTTTCCAAAGATCAGCAAGTTTAGCAAAGCCTGTTTGAAAAAGACAGCATTTCTTTGATCTACACGGCCCACAGTTAACTTTCTATAAATTGACAAGCCAAGAAACTTCATAAGTTATAAAAAGTTGATATTCCAGATACTGGAATAAGCTCCTAGCAAAATTAATGCAGAAGTCAATTAAAATATGTGAACTTTCATTGGTTCTTGATGGATCTGAAGACGATGTAATATACATATAGGTATAGGCCGTGTAAGAGACATATACCCATGCTACAGGCCGTTCGAGTTCAGGCAAACGAAACTGATCCGTTGAATGCACAATTTGAAAGAGGAGATGAATGAGGAAAATATTTTCAAGTTAACTATTGATGAAGAAGACGATGTACTTGATGAAGAAATCTGATATACACATTTTGTCACCACAAAAAATCTTGTCATATTTCAAAAATTTATTCATCCCCCTCTTAACTGATTCCCCCTCTTCAATAAGCACCCCTCCAAAGTGCTCAAAAACAATAAGCACCCCGAGGCGGTTAATAGAGAGTTTATGGTAATTTATCACATATGTCAGCTGCAACCAACTTCTTGTTAATGACCAAGCCCAACCACATTTAAAAAGAACTTCAATAGCCATTATACCATTTAACCGAATCCACACTAGTCAGATAGTAAAGGAAGTCATATGTCATAAGTCATATGTTCTCCACCGCAGAGCATGCCGCTAACAAACGCTCTAGATTGGAAGAAAACGGAAAAAGGATTATTTTCACCTGAGAAGAAGTACCCTGTGTTATGAGACATTCGTAAGGTCCTTCCATATCTTCACTGACCCTAGGAACAAAGACAAGCGAAGACAGGATAGCGAATAAAGCCGCTTTCTAATGACAATATGGACAAACCACGGGGGCTGGAGGGCATGGGAGCACACGTGCAGGAAGAGCACCTTTATCATAACCCCTGCAAAGTCTCTTGCAACTCCGAAATTTTCTTAAGACATATATTCAGTTGCTTAAATGATTGAAACAATGTGTCTGAACAAGATTTATTTCATATGCAGTAATACATTTTCAATGACCATCAGAAAAACCGTTTACTAGTCTACTCATCATCTGCTGGGTGTAAGTTGTATTGCGTGAAATGCATTATGTGTTATTTCATCTTCTTTTAATGTCATTGTCTTATCATGGGTACGTCTGTCGTTGCTTCTCCTGACGAAAAGCAATAGGGTTGCTACCCCCTCATGTCCTCTATTTAGGTTGCTCCTGTATAGAGTGTTCGTTGATGGGTGACCGAGGACCCGCGAGATATAACTAAATCTCTAGTTTCGTTACCAATACTACTCGATGCATCGATCCCCAATACTCTAAACCAGGGGCGTCAAACTCGTTTTCACCAAGGGCATCAAAGGGCCAGTTGAATAGAGACTACCTCCTATTATATTGTAATGTAACTGTTTATGCACTTATTACGTATTCAAGTCACTGGAGGGGGGGGGGGCAATCAACATATGACAAGCACCATTTTACAGAACAATGAGGTAACGCTTTGTTTTTCTTTATCCGTATATAATTTACAACCAACAAAATACAGAACTACACCACGGGGAACATGGAAATACATAGCAACCCTGTGGCGATTACGAATGACTAGTAAACTAAAACTACAAACACATAAGTAATGCTGCCTGGCCTTGAACAGTTACAAGTAGATCCTCCCTTATACTTGGATAATGGAATAGATATTCTGTGCTTAGATGCTTTCTCACACATCCTCATTCATATATCATGTTGCACATACTCATGACATATTATCTGGAACATGCACAAGCCATCGCGGGCCACATAAAATGATGAGGAAGACCACATAAAATGATGAGCCGGGCCTTGAGTTTGACACATGCGCTCTAAACTAAATGAACTCATGAGACTGAATAAATCGGTAGCAAGAGTCACGTGATCAACTGGTCTTATATGTCATACTTCTAAAAATTATACTGGCTTCAACCATAGTTCGAATTGTTAGAAAACTAGACAGTACATATCAGGCAAACAGTAGGTAGGAGACAGAACTAACATATACGTACATATACGAAAGGAAATGGTTTACTCAAATAAATCAAATGAAACACGAAATTATACAAAATTCTTAGGATTCATGCCCATAAAAAAATTCAAAATGGTAGGCCACGTTTTGTTGTATCCTCGATTAAGCTAATGGTCCTTCATGATAGTTTTGTATACAGTAAATTGATTTTGAAAACAATCCAAGACTTACTAACAAAAAAAATTAGATTGACTACCTTTCAATTGACCTCGAAAGAATGAGTGAATAAATGAGAATAACACAACCAGGTCTTCTATCACCTTCAAACTAAAATGATAGATGATAAGTAATAAATATTAACTAATAATTAGACCATATAACATAACATAATTGCTAACATATAAAGTAGACAGAGATAAATGGATATTGATGGTAAATAAATCTGCAATACTTAGAATAATTTCAAATACTTCCAGAACGTAATAATGATAATTCAAATAGAAAAATTAAATTCTACCACAAAATCGCGTCACAAAAAAGTTTCAAACTGATAGCATTAGGTTGTAGGAGTCTTGAGGAAGAGCCTTCAAAGTAGATTAACTAACGAGATAAGGGATCCTCCTAGTGCTATTAGGAATTGCAAGGTTGATGTGAATGATAGATATTTGGTATCTAAAAGAATCATAATTCGTTGACATTTTGATCTACATTCACACGGCGTTTTGCAAATGAATTTTTAGATTTCTTTTGAATAGAAACTTTGAGGTAGAGTTTCTAATTTCTAAGGGGAATTCATTCCAGAGTTTTGCCCCCATGTACCGAATGAACCTTAAGCCAAATTGCAGTGTATTTTGTTTGTGAATATATATATATATATATATATATATATATATATATATATATATATATATATATATATATATATATATATATATATATATATATATATATATATATGTATATATATATATATATATATATATATATATATATATATATTTATATATATATATTTATATTTATATATATATACACACACAACAAATGGCATTATTTCATTTAAACAAAAGTAAAGTTGCTCAGGACTGCGGAATACGTAGAAAACGATACCACCTTGCTGGACTCAAAATCTACGGGTTACGTACAAAGAATCGTAAACAGATCTGTTATGTAAAGCCAAGTGGATGACTTTGAGTTCACAATCTCTAGTGGTGAGCTGAATCACATTTGAGAACAAATGAGCAATAGTTGAAAGGTGATAGGTGATTGAATGCAATCATAGACAGAGAGTATGTCTGATTCCCTGAGGACTATCGATTCGGCTAGTACAAGTAAACAATGAAAACAATATATATAGATAGTTATTTGTCTTGCCTAAGGTGTACATAAATCCATGCTAGTTGTCATGTGCAAATTTTGCACATTTTACAGTTATATAAATACTCATAGAACGTTGACAAGTTATTCTCAAGATTGAAATGGAAAGCAAGTACATACGAAGTGGAAATGCTTCTGGAGAAAATTTTGAAGATCTTCTTTACTGCTGAACTCAAAGCATTGGAGCTATCAGTTGAGAGAAATGTACCAATTTTAGAATTAGAAAGCAAATCTCAAGAAATCATTAGGCAAAAATGTACCAGTATTTCATCCTAGAATTCAAGTCGTCATCTGGGATAGCAAGGAAATAGCATTACGTCGGAGCAAGACTTTTTAGGCTATCATCCATATGAAGAGGGTAAAAACTTCTTTAGCACATGACTATCTGAAAACAGCCAAGCAACTTTTTAGACCATATCATATACGTTCAGCTTCTGCAAAGACTAAAGAATGATGCTGCATACGATATTTTTGATACGTCCTTGTCCTATCTAATTCTATTCTCATCTTTTTTTATACTCATAATTCTTAAACAGTACAGAACAAAACTATAAAAACGACACTGCAGGGAGTATGCTCAACAATATCAACCCTGCGGCCTACACATATAAGGGATCATTGACCCTTTACACAGCACTTCCAAAGGGGAGGGTGGGTATCTTGATTTCCGTTGATTTGCATCTTTCTTAATATCTTTGCAAAAAGCTTACGAATGGCCCAAGAGAACAGCAAACAAGTTCATAAATTTACAGAGAAGAATTGAAGTATTAGAAATGAGATGAAATACACGATAAATGATGGTGCAATACAGCATGGAGAAATTACCTACTGTTTCAATACTTAGTTACCTTTTCTATTAGTCCATCAGGCTTGATTGCAAATGAACATAATAAGTCTTTCTGTGATGAAGGCCTATAAATAAAGTGGAAAAGGAGAG
The DNA here is from genome assembly GCA_964019165.1 of Mastigias papua. Classification (NCBI taxonomy): domain Eukaryota; kingdom Metazoa; phylum Cnidaria; class Scyphozoa; order Rhizostomeae; family Mastigiidae; genus Mastigias; species Mastigias papua. The sequence goes on along the minus strand of OZ025270.1, from coordinate 10,738,699 downwards.
TATGACCTGCTCTAACTCAATCTGTACGGCACGTAAACACTATCTTGATACAGTTTCACTTTAGAATTTTAACAAATAGATCGGGAGATTAAGCAAAGGAGCTTCTGAATAGGCGATTCAAATGAAGATATTGCATGAAATGTAATGGGAACCATAGACATTGATCGAAAATAGTCCTAAGACATAGCACAAATATCCTTGTATCATCACCAGAAATTCTTCCTTAACATCAAAATGATCCTTATCATCAAAATGAAGATAATAAATTGTCCATCGGATATTCTTCTTAGCTCCTAGCTTTCTACCCGTAACAAATTAATCTTAAGGAGCAGTTGAAACCGTTAAGTTCTCAAGCCACTAAACAAAGAATTTGGAACGTTTTGAGAGATTTGATTACCTGTCTCAATCCCTTATCACATGACGATTGCACAAGATTGAAACCAAAGTAGCAATGGTGCTTAAAATGTTTGCTAAGTAAAGCCGTGAAAAAAGAAACTTACAAACACACTGTCGCTTTCTCGTGCGTTCCTGCTTGCCAGAGAATGTCCGTAATCGATGAGATCAGGCATGCTCTGTAGTGTGATGCTAGTTGACTGAAAAGTGATAAACGACAAAATGTTAAACCAGTATGAATAAACATTATGAGTAAAATAGCATAACATCGACCAGGAAACAAGTTGTGTTGTTTTCGTTAGCTGCCATACAATCAATTCAGTCTTTCTATAGACAATAATAAGATAAAATTTTTTATACCTGGTTCCATTCCCATTCATATCATCAAACAGCACATGCTTCAAAAAATGTGCTTGAATGCAAGCCATTACACCCTCTGTTGGCCCCTAAAATCACGATAGGGATTCCAGTTATCCTCTGATGGTCCCTCAGAAGAATACTTTAGAACTCAAGACTGGCAAGAGGGACATCTGACTACGAAAAACCTAAGAAAATTGCTGCAGGTAAAATTGACATCCTTCACAGTTTCTATTTGGAGATAATATCACTGTCTAATGTACAGTAAATATTTTATTGATCCTCAGAGTTGAAAGGTGACTCTTCAGGTTGTAGACTTTGTCAACAAATGATCGAGAAGCCACGATATATATATATTTGTAACTTAACTCTTATTTCTGACTATCAATACAAGTCAGTACCTTTATCAAGCTCTAACTAATAACTCTCTAACTAAATCTACTCACATTATTCAACATATCAATAGAAACATGTCACGTGAATAACTGGTTCAAATGTCTCACGTCTAAAAATTATATAGCTGCTCTACACAATCCTTCTTTGAATTTATCTTTCATTGCACTTTCTTGACTACTTTCCTACACCTCAGGCCAACAGAATCATTATGCCATATAGAATTTATGCGACGAAAACTGATGCGGCGCAGTGCTAACTTCCCTATTGCAGCTATTCCTATGTGGTACACTGTATACAGATGTTCTGTTCAGTCCACTTGCTAAGTCAACATTTTTATAAGCTTTATTGATGATATTGGTAAAAGACTTATCTTGCTTAGCCCATCGAAGGTTCACTGTATCAACTCATGTTTAAACTTTCCAACAATGCAACCCTCATCAGACTAAGCATAAGTGCAATAGTTAGCGAATAAATAAGATAAAGGTCTCAAATATCTCAAATTTACACACAATCGAGCTATTCTTGAAGCCTTGTTTCTATATCGTCGTAAGTGACGGGAACGCATCTCTGTCGTGGCATCGGGGATGCGATGGGGACGTCTGTGATTTTATGGAAACACGTTTGTCAGATATGTCCCTGTCGAAGTCCTCACGATGGTGATGGTTAAAAAATGTTGAGACCTGTTCAACTTGTTTGATTGATGCCGTCACATCCCTGTCGCACCCCTCCCTTCTTTCGATGTAATGAAAGAATAGTTTCCGATATGAGAACATGTATTTCGTTCATCGCCGTTCGACGTGGATGCAACTAACCTACAATGCACTGCAAGCGAAACTCGGAATCCAAATCAAAAATGGCTGTTGTCGGCTTTACTGATGAAAAACTTATGGATACTTATCCCTTTATCTATGATAAAAGGCTGAAAGGCTATAGAGACACAAGAGTCAAGCAAGATGCTTTGAGAAACATCGATGATCAATTGCAAATTAATGTGGCACGGTCAAGATATGATGTGATCAGGACACGATCTCGAGATATTTAAAACTGGAAAGAACTGTACGATCAGGTTTTGAATTTAGCGACGTGAAAATAAAAGACGAATCAATTTTATATGGAAACATGAAAGAAGCCGTCATAAAGGCATCATGACGTTACAACGAGAAATAAGAAAAAGAAATCAAAGGCATTAGAAAGAAATCAAAGAAGTAGCACAAGAAGCGGGACGAGTGGCCGAGTGCTCTCGTCTAATTTGCGGAACATCGATGCTTCGAAGCGCGCATCGTGCCATAATTTGGGTGCTCTCACACTAGATCGATGCTTCGAAGCGCGCCTCGGGCCATAATTTAGGTGCTCTCTCACTAGATCGATGCTTCAAAGCACGCATAGTGCCATAATTTAGGTGCTCTCTCACTAGATCGATGCTTCGAAGCGCGCCTCGGGCCATAATTTAGGTGCTCTCTCACTAGATCGATGCTTCGAAGCGCGCTTCATGCTATAGTATTAACTGTTCTTTCACTATCCACCCAGTTGCGAATACGTAAAACGTAGCAACACTTGGCAGGTAAAGGCGGCAAGGAAAGGAACTAATCACCCTAACTCATGATGCACACGTCTCAAGGCAAGTGTCGTCTCTAGTGAGTACTCCCCAACATACAGAATCGCATAATTGACTTACCGTACAACTTTATTACAATAAGAAGTAGGCTTACCTTGTAATACCGAATAGCGTGATGCTCGTCATCATTCATGCAAATATTCTGCTCTGTCCATGTGTCATCAAAAGTTGATGTCAAAGTACCAAAAAGTAAGAATCTCAAATTCTACAAAATTAAGAAAAATATAGAAACAGATCAGTTTGGTCGAGTTGACATTCCTGAAATACTCTTGATCACCCTTATGCAATACTTTCAACTCATCCTAACAGTAAAGTTAAGTATATGTGTTATTAAATCCTAAAATTCTCAATCCAGAGTAAAGAGGTTTTTTGAAACTGAGTATATTTTTCTTTTCCCCAAACATCTAGACATTTAGCCCCTATCTTTTCACCCAACACAGAATAGAGATTTCTGAACATTTATAAGACCAGTACTCTTAAATTCCAAATAGACTTGTGGGTTGGAAAGTAGGGGGTTGAAAATTTTCTGAAAGCCTAATAAACGGGAGGTTGGAGTAACCGGGGTGGGTGGATAAGTGCACTTATTATGATAGCTTTGGATGAATATCACAACTCATTTCAACTGTAAACAAAATGAAAAGCACAATTTCTCACGCTACTTACTCGATCGAATTACAGACACAAAAATAATAAACAGGGAAGTCTGGAATAAGGATGTCCTGGATGGATTTTCTCGAAAATTAAGAAGCGGGGGTGGGTGGCGTTTATTCGGGCCTTAAGAGTATGTATTTCGAGTTTGTCTCATTCAAAATATCGAGCCTCACACAAAAAAGTTCGACCAAAACCAATTCCAGTGGTCCTACGAATAGCATAACATGAATTATGAAAAAAGGCTCGTTCACGTGCAACTAAATGCAGAAATTGCACTTATTTTTCTAATGGGATACCTTTAAAACATGTGTTTCAAGAACAGTCACAGCCCAGCTGCATTATTGCACTAAATAAACAGTTTATTTGCTATGATATACCGAAAACAAGCCGCCGTTCATGTTTATCATTAGTGAGATTGTTCTGCTAAGTTTATAATCGCTTTAGTTTTGAAAATTTTTCTACAAAGAGACAGGAATGAAAACGATGAAATGAATAAAACAAGTTTTCAAAAATTTGGCAAAGTGCTCTATAAATAAAGCTCAGTTTTGTAGCACAGTGCAAATGTGCTTTTCTTAGATATCCAACCAGGCCCGTAGCCAAGGGGGGCCTGGGGGGGCAAGGCCCCCTAGACTTGAGAAATTTACCTCTGTGCCCCCCTACAGAAATGTATTTTATATATACATATACATATATATATGTGTGTGTATATATATATATATTTATATGTATTATATATATTGGCTGTGCCCCCCTTGCGAATTCAAGCTGGCTACGGGCCTGTATCCAACAAATCTCATATGACAGTTGACTAGGTGCATTTTTCAGGCTGGATTATTAGTGTTGTCAGAGGTACCAGTGCAAGTTTTATTGCGGGGGGTGTTTCTGATAACCTACTGGGCAGAGTGAGCCACCAGAAAGTAGTACACGCCCTTTCTGTTCAAGGGAAACGCCCCTATAGAATATAGAGATTCGCCCATTCCAGATAAAAACAGCAGATGAACTCAACACTGCTTATGATATTTTCAATAGTGTTCATGACATTTTGGACAAACCTATCCAGAACTCTTCGTAAGATCACTCCAAATCAGCAAAAACCGAAAGAGCCGAATCAGGACAGACTTAATTCCACCTTGGTCCACTTTCGAATTGACTTACTTTCAAAAGTTAGCAAGGAAATATTCAGGACTCTCTCGTAGATATGAGATTACATGCTGTATGTTTGGCCTTGAGCAGATTAGACCACATACAAAGACTGTATCATATACTCTTACCTTTGATTCCTCCAAAGTGATGTCTCTGCCTGTAAAATCAGAGCCAACCATATCATTCAATTCAATTTTTGCTTTTTCCGCGACAAAAATCTCTTCAAGTTCTGCAACTGTATCTGATTCTACCACATGTCGGTATTCTAAATGAGCTCCCTCAAGACTCTCCTGTGGGTCCTTCCGTTCCACGTCATCTTTATCAACGGTCTGTGCGGGAGTGCTCTCATTTTCCCTTAAGTCTATTAATGCAGTTTTATCGTCAGTATTTTCTCTGGGATCTGGCTTCACTTGCTTCTCCAATGGCTGAAGCAAAGGAGAACACCTTACAGTAACGCATTTATATCGAAACGGTTTATTCTCTATGTGTCATGAAATTAGCTGTTTGCAAATGAACAACAATTTATCTACTACGTATCTTGAAACAAAATTGTACGTATAGAAGATCAAACAAAGATAATATGGCATTCAAGACCATTTGACTTCCTGTTGATATTTTGCATCCGATGCATTTACCTAGAAGTGACAAATGTAGTATAAAGTGTGCAGATGGATATTTCTCTGTGTTTCACGGGATAGATAGGATCCTAGACAAGATCTAATGCGCTGTGAAACAGTAGCATAAATCTACATAATTGTAAAGAAATATTTCAGTAATCTGAATACCCAAGAGGATTCGATTGAATGGTTTTCTTTTAACTCAATAGAATCCTCATCGGATACTAAGATAAGAGTTAAGTGCAGGATCACGTAGTTGGAGGAACAGATGACAAAGAGAAACTCAAAGATTTCATCTTCTCATCTGAGCTTAACAGCAGGTGCACTTGTAAAAGTATTAAAAATAATAATAATACTATGAAATACTGTCATAATTGGTTGAAAAAGAAGGCATTAGGATTTCTTAATCAGCATAATTAAAGAAAGAATTCTTAAGATGAGCAAAAACAAACTAATTCAAGATGAAAAGTACACCACGCGTTATACAGTCCAGGAGTGTCTGGACGTTCGTCGCAGAAATGAGCTACTTGCTGCAGCAAACAGGTGAGAGTTATTCTCAATTGCGTTATAGTTTACGTCTTCTCATTCCAACACTGTCACTAAAATCATATAGCATTTGGAGAGAGCTTCCTTAAGAAAACTGAAAAACAACCCTCCACAAAGAAAACTTGAGAAAATCTGCACAGTTCTCTTTGAAAGCCACCTTCACTATGATGACATAGTTGGGAATGCCCTTTCCAGCACCAAAATACCCCAACTGCAGAGATTGCAGACAAGGGCAAAGAACCGAATATTGGGTGTCAAGTAGAAGGATGGTTGAAGTTGTAAACGTGTCAATGTAAAGTTTTTTTTCCTTTGATCAAGGAGTCATGATATATAAAATATTGCATGACCTCTCTCCTGAAAATCTTTGCCATAAACTCATTGAAGCATCCATGATTTCAGAGTAGACAATGAGAAATCATAGATATCTGTAAACTCCCAAATTTAGATTAGAATGAACAAACCAATGTTTACACTTCTTTATTCTCAAAATCTGGAGTGATAAACCATGATAGAATACGAGAACCAGAATCAATCGCTCGGTTTAAACCAGGTCATAGAAAAAATCTTTTGAACCTACAGGAATCAAACATGATCCCTTGGTAAATCAGCATATCAAAGTTGTATACATGTTTTTTTGTATAAGAAAATGATTCTTTCATCTGAGCCTCAATTTTCGTAACTTCTCCTGAAATTGAGGCTGAGATTTTCCTGCGATTTTCTTAATTTTTATTGGAGAAAACTGGGTAAAAGAGCTTGCAAAAGATGAGCTAATATTAATTTCTGGCACGTAAAAAAGATGAACTTTCGAACTTGAGCCTTGTGATTTTCTTAACATTTTCTTAAGATTTTGGCATTTTGAGCCTCGTTGCTGATGAACTTTTTTGTTACAAAGAAAAACGTGTATTAATTATTCTCTCGATTGTTTTCTCTGTAGTATTTACTTTCCATTTGCTGAAAAGTGTAACTTGCTTAAATAGTAACAAAATGAATGAATGACATATAGCGATATGAGCTTCAAAAGCAGGGAATATCCGATCATTACTTTATTACCCGAATGACATTTTACACAGGTAAGGAAAACAATCCAGCTGACTTCTTTTCATTGGTATATTGTTTTGTAGTTGAAAGTTCTTTAGATTCAATTGCTATAAAGTTAGCCTTAAGACATTGAAGATTCGTATGAAAATATCTCGAAGATCTTAGACTAGAAAGATCACTGGAAAATTAAGCACCGTTATTACTCCAAGTAAACACTATGCCTAGCTCTGTCCTCATCTCGGCATATTCCTTACACTACGCGTGGAAACAGCTACTTTCGAATGCCATCAAGCAATGGCAATACAGTGAATTGCATCAAACCCTCAGCATGAGCTTAGAATGACGACAGCTTAAACACAGAACTTCAATACTTCTTGGAAAATTCCTACTTGGACTTGTTTACTCCTGGAAAGTATAAACTCAAGTGAACAAAATCTGATCTATCATTTCGAAGTAAAATTGACTTGGATAGACTGTAGCCATATTCACACGCAAATGAAGTAATAAAACCAGATCAATGAAAATTACAGAAGAAACCAACCAATCCCTTTCAACAGATACCTCAATTGGCTTTTTGAAACTAATCGATGTCTTGTTGCCCGCTGCGTACGAACATCCCCGTGCCGCTGTGATTTTAACTGGGGACGAGGTATTGATGACTTTCTTTGCAACATCATCATGAAACGTGTGCGTGTCTTTCGATACGTCTCTCGCAACTTCTGTATAGGCTAAAGGAAATACAGAGAGAAAAAAAATCACTCAATACGATCTTGTAGCTATTTTGCATAGGAATTTGGCCAGCTATTTCAGATTCTACTCACCAGAGCTTGAAGTAAAGAAAATGTACGTGATCACTACTTAGTTCGTATAGCCGGAGACCCTGAAGGAAAATTTTCCAGGACTACACATATCTCCTACTAGACGACGCTTCTTAGTGCAGTATGACTTTTTGCTCTTGTTCTTTCTTGCACTAAATCTTATATGCAACTATCTTCATTTTCAAGAGCGGTTGAATTTCCAGGACTACACGGTTTTTTTTATAAGAAACCGGTTTATAAGAAACATAGTACTAGACACCCTAGAATCTAAGGAACCTTTTAGAAGTACAAGGAAAGAGTTAAGAAATTCTAGAAATTTATGTGCCATATTTCACTGTTTCGGAAACACATTTTTCCTCCAGGGATCTAAAAGTGCCCACTACAGTATATTTTATGTGCTTAAAAGCGAATAAGCCTTATGGGCACTACAGAAGACAATGCTTTTTACGTTTTGTTTTCGTTTTCACTAGAATGTTTGTCAGTAAATTAAGAAACTTTTAGAACTAAAATGTGGGCAGAAAGTAAGAAACTTTTACTACTAGGCTTTGAGTCTGGTTTCTTATAAAAAGATGTACACTGCGTTTTAGGCCCTGCCCCACAGAAATTGTATACAGCTTAGTATATAGTGCACATAGGACAAAATGGTCACGGTTGGGCAGCAAAAGATACCATCAGATGATCTCTCTAACGTCCCTTGAAAATCATCTACGGCTGAAAGGGAACCATCCTGAAAACTATTCAATAACGTTAAAAATGAAACAATGTAAGAACATAACTTAGGGAGAATTGCGACGAGGAAGAGGATTGCTTAACATTTGGACCAAAGTGTTCACGAAGAGTAGGTGTAGTCAAGCAGCGTGGCCAATTTATGTTATAGACTTGATACATCAGTTACCCCCACCCCGTAGCCACTGCACCGCTGGGTATGTCCTTCAAATTATTATAGATTAGAATTTAGCCCTCCCCCATCTTCTTGCTCTGGAGCTATGAAACAACATTAAATAAACGATAGCTTTTAACAAAGCGCATCGATACTCTTCTTCAACGAAATGCAAGAAATTAGGCCAGAGTATCTATCACCAAACATGCCTATGATCCTACAGGAAGTTTCTTTAAAAGCTATATACGAATGAAAAACAGTATGTTTTGGTTTGTTTTTCGGTTTTTCGATAATAAGCAACAAAGGCGTTCATATCTATGAATATGAGCCTTTATTCTGGTTGCTTAGTGACAAAACCTAGCGCAATGAATTTACTGAGAAGACGTGGAAGAAATCTGCAATGTGAAAGAAATCTAAGTCAATCACGCGATGCTTTCTTGGAGACCTGTGTATACTGACGGGGGTAACTACTTGAACCCAGAATACAACTTAAACGATGAACATTCGGACAAAAGTTAGTCCGAAACATTATTCGTCCGCAATTCAGGTAGGTACGAAAGTTTGTCACGGCCATACGGCCAATAGGACACAGTGTTCACCTTGTCACGTGAATCTATCTTCATCTGGGTATATAATTCCGTTCACCTTTCGGTGGTTATCCGACATTTTATATTCTGACGAGTGTCGGACAGAAAATTTTTCCTCGTGCTAGAAGAATGTTGCCGCTTTTACAAGCTATAGTGAAGTTCCATGGTATATTCGTTCATCATCATCATCATCATCACCAACAGACTATTTGCCTATTTCCTTATCTTCTCAGTGCAAGAACATGAAAAGCTAAGAAAAACAACGCTGGAAACTAATTTACCAGTTTCATCTAGCTCATCAGTAATCACCTCATTGACATCTTCCAGTTGAAGATTTTGGTTTGATATTGCATCACCAGGAAACTGACAAAAAAGTAAACTTCTTTCTAACTTCATGCATCTACTATTATGCAATTGTACAATAGTTAACTTCAAGAAAGCTATTTGTTAATTAAAATTCCTTCTATCCAAATCATACTTTCAGCTATAATCCTTGATTTATATCGCATTTGTAAATAGGACAGGATATCAAAGGAAGTGTCTAGATCCCAAGGGCTTACACCCTTTTACATGCAGATTAGAGTAAACCTGAAAGCTGTCACTCAAAACATGAAGATAAATAAATAAAAAGAACAAGTGATATGTTCATATCTACCTTATCTGGAAGCTTGGTGGCCTTGCTGTATAGAGATAAGAAGGCATTATACAATAAAAGTTCATTCCCACACCTATGCATCATAATGGCAAAATATAAGGATCAGAAGGGTCAGAAGGAATATCAAAATGATGGAAATGAAAGAGGAGTAAAACACCTATGACAATATAATAATTACAACAAATTACAGGTCTCATATCAGAAACAAACCAAAGTAAATTTATGACCAAGTCAGAGTAAATTTAGAGAAAATTAACTGACTGAGTGATGTGGGCAAAGTTTCTCATAACTTATTTTTGGGCTAGAGAAAAATTGGAACAGTTTAAAATAAAATTATTATACATACAGACTAAAAAAGGAGAAATCCTGGTTACTTGCTAGCTAATGATTGCATATATTAGACTGCTTGAGAAAGGTGGAAGCTGAAAGCAACCATAAGGTGCTAAAAATCAAGAGAGTTAAAACAAAGCACTGTGGTCTAGTGGTTGCAACACTTGCCCAGAAAGCAAAAGACCCTGGTTCAATCCCAGGTGTTGGCACCAGTCACTCTGTCTATTGACAGTGTGTAGCTCAAGTCTGAGAAGCTATCTAGTTTCGATTTCATAGTTCCCTTTCTGTAATGGAGTTGAACAAACATCAAGCACACTTGCACATCTAGGCAGTTTCTTCTGCACACTTGAGGTCCCCAGCAAAAACACTTGATTTTCATTTCATGTTTCTTCATGTCATAAATGGTCATAAGTGAAATCCCCTTCAGCATATAACAAGAACAACAGCAACAAACTATCTACTTTATTTTTAGCTGAGAATGATGATATAAAGAAAAACTTATTTGACGTGGAGCTGTTCTTCCAGGGGGGGGGGGTTGTGTTTATTTAATGTCTGCTCGTCAGACACGTTTTCAGTTGCTTTTCAAAAGTAGTTAATGTTGTCAACTCATTTATATTGTTTTGATAAGTGTATTATCAAGAGCTGAGTAATGGAAACTCCTTATAATTCTCAGCTCTATGTTTAAGGATTTGAATACTTTGGCTATTTCCTGTACATATTATGAAATGAGGTGCTAGACATTTGCTTGTACAAGACATTCAGTTCAGTTCATTATCATTTTAAATCTATCTGTGTAAAGTTTGTACCATTGGTCATAATTTAATATTCCCATTGAAGTATATCACGTTTCCTATATTCGTACAAGGACGTGACCACGTATATTTAACTTCTGTGTTCTTGCCTATTGTGAATGCCGGCCACTTAACACGATACTGAGTTCAGGATAATGTTGAAACGTCATTCATCATAGTTGTTAATGCTATCACTCATTACTGAAATGAATGTACGAATCCGCAGAAAATAATTTTAACCCCAATCAGAGCGCTAAAGGTAAAAAAGACTCCTCTACTTAGCGGGGAATCTTCGAGCAGCTGTGATACCTTTTGTCAAACACTTTATCCCAAAAATCTTCGCTATATGCATTTCCTCGAGACATTTGGCGGATACAGGAAGTAGATATTCCAGCGCGGGAACATCTGTAAGGAAGGAAATTTAGGCCATAACACAGGTAGTTGTTGTTGTCCAGAATCCAGAACGCTAAAATGTTTCCAAGGCAACGTTGAGAACGAGGTCACAGTAATTGTGCTTTACAACTAAAACATCAAGCACCATATGGTACATTACTTTAAAGAAGGAGAATGTCTCATAATAGGAGTTGCGGGTAGACAAGAATATCGCAGACAAGGAAGTTGAAAAAGTAGCAAAATATACCGAACTAAAAGTAGAAATATCGAGAATGTTGGGATCCTCAGAAGCAAAAGTTAAAGTTATAAACCTGGTTATTGGAGCATTAAGATAAATTCCAAAATACTTACATATTTTTTGGAATAATTAGATATCCGGACAGGCATGCGAGTAATCCAGAAATCTGCCCCCTTTGGAATAGCTCGTATACTAAGGAAAGTACTTTCTGTCTGAGGGGTTTTGTTAAAGGCCAGACAGTTTGATTATAGAAGAACCAGTATTTATTACGAGCAACGCTGTGCAAACAATATATTAGTGACAATAAAGTAATTTTGGGTGGTATGAAAGGAATTCTGAAGAAGCATTAACTCAAGGTGCTGGATGAGCATTCCCCTGAGACTGTAATGGAAGTTAATGTTATAAAATTCCTATAGGATGTTAATATTAAGTGCGATCATGTGATTGAAGCAAGAAGACCTGATGTAGTTATTATAAGTAAAAGTGGTAGAACGTGCAGAATCGTTGACATTGCTGTACCCAGCGATAGTAGAAGTAGCCATGAGGATAAGGTGGAGAAATATCAAGATTTGAAAGGGGGAATCAAGAGAGTGTGGAACATGAGAAATGTAGTAGTTGTACCTGTGATTATAGGAGTATTTGGAAGCATAGCAAAGAAGTTGGGTGAATGGATAGAGAAACTAGATATCTCATTAGCTATAAAACTATTGCAGAAGACAATAAAATTAGGAACAGTCTGGATTTTCAGGAAAGTACTTGCTTACTAAAGGAGAATGACTGCAAGGGACATTTGGTCATAGGTTATGACTCGTTCCCTTAAAAAGTACAATTGGCAATGAGATCAACAAGTGCTTAAAGCTCAAATATACAATAATAATTTTTTTAAACTTCATTCATATACTTCATGCATTATATTGCAATATCAAACTTCACTATTACAGGTAGTTTGAATTGACTAGCCTAGTTACAGTGACGGTGTTTTTCTTGTTTCCTTTGCGAATTAACATTCAAATTTGTTTCAAAACCCACTGTCAAATCGAGCACAAAGAGTTTTCGATCCGCGGTGACAAGAAGAAGATCGGGACGGAGCGTATCGCCAGTAATTATGCAAGAAGAGAGACAGCCTGGTAGATCAACATATAAGGTAGAACCAACAATTGACGGTAAGGAGTTGGCAATAAACTGCAATGCTGAATTATGACGCCATGTAAAACGTCTTTCATCAAAGTAAGTTTTGCAGCCTGTAGCAACATGTAATAAACTTTCAGGACGAAAGCAGAAAGAGTAATCGGAAGTTTGGCTAAGATTCCATCTAGCACGATTAATACGGGTTGTTAATGAGCTATTCAAATACTTAACAGTGAAAATAAAGATGTTACATGGCATTTTACATTGAACAGTGGACAAGACAGAGTTGGCCATTTTGAGGGAGTTGTCAAGTAGAAAACACAGAATGTTATCCTGTGGAGTTACCTCGTGTTGAAGGCGCCTGTTACATTCTGTTCGAACTTCTTTAAGGACTTCCTTGGTATTTCTGTATAAATCATATTGAGTATTCGATCCTTCACAGGTGTTTTTCCAAAGCGATCGAATGTTGTTGTTTGGAGATGACTTTAGGATGTTACGTTGAACAGTTTGACATTGAAAAAATTTCTTTGAAGGAAGTTGAAGACTTGATTCAAACTGGGTTTTGGAGTGGATTATGCCACTCAATTTTGCACTTATCTGGAGTTCAATCCATTTACGAATATAGCGAGATACTAAATTATCAAGGTGTTGTATAATCCAGGTCTTGGAGATATTGGTAACTGTAAAGTCCTAGGAGACTTTGGATAGAAGTTATGTTTGATAAAGGCACAATTCATTGTGAGGAAGAATGGGAAGAGAATCGATTTCAGAGAGTGTATCGGAAAAGGATTATATCAGCGATGACGTATGTTCATCATTGCACTTCATGTCATTTGTGAACAGTTTAACAATTGCAATTATACACCTCACTAATTACCAGGCAATGTATAGTTGGCAAGTCTGCATATAAAAATAGCACCATAGTAGTACTGTAACATACAATAAAAGGACGAATATATACTGCAGAGAAAACGAAGAAGCAAATAAGTTTGAAAAAGAAACAAGCGAAATTTAATTAAAAGGTTAATAGTTCTGGGTTTGTCCACGTCTTGTTTCTTCTACAAAATACAAAGTTCTTGCACCTCACTACAATGTTCGTAATCTTTTTGGTTATTACATTTTGAGTTCTATTGTCGATACCTAACTCTTTCATTATGCATAATATCGAATCAGCTGTAGACTCAAGAATGCCAAGAGCGCCCATAGAAATATTTACAAAGTTGATCTTACGATATTGTGCGATACTGGGTGTGTTTGTTTTGCAATCGTCATATTTGGTTCGAGCCAGACGAGGTTCTTTGTATTTCATTCTCTAGCTTTGAAGTCACTCTTTCTATGTAGTTTGAGATCAGACGCAAATAGGGTATTATCATCTGCAAAATTGCATAAATAAGAGTCCTCTATGAAGAAAGTAAGATCTTTGATAAATATGTTAAATAGTAGAGGACCTAGAACTGATCCATGTGGTACATCTGAAATGATCTTGAGCCAAGAGCTGTACGCAGAGTTAATTCTGCCTCGCTGTTTCCTGGATATTAGATAGTCAAAAATCAGCCTTAGACTATCAATCCCATAACCATATGCTTCAAGCATTACTTTAAGAAATTCATTAGTTACATAATCAAAACCTTTGGAGAAGTCTATAAGAACCATTCCAACTATTCCTTTATTGTCAAAACTCTTTTGGCACTGCTCAACAAGTCTCATAGGAGCATGTTGTAAGCTGTATATTTCTCTAAATGCACAAAGTAAATTTGAGAACTTAGGAACCATAAAAGGTCAAATTTGCTGGGAAAGCACCTTTTCATGGATCTTAAAGAGTGATGAGAGCACACTTATTGGGCGTGAGTTTTCTTCAGTTGACTTATGTTTTAAATCAGGTACAGATCTGGTACGGGGACTGGGGAGCTTAGCCTCCCCCATTTTTGCCAGCTTGTGATAATTGCTGACCTTCATCAAGCAATTTATTGTTTCTAGCCTCACTTTTTATTTGGCAGCGCCGTGCCTGTAAGTAAACTGATGCAGTGGCTCAGAAGCATGATGGACCACCAGATTTAGGGGGGCCCAAGGAGAAAGATTCTCCGAAAATCCCGTTTGACTCTAGTTGTAGTTTAGAGCTAGAGTAGTAAGTCATCGATAGCCCTAGCTCGCGTGCGCACTGCCACTCCCCCCCCCCCCCGCCTCTCTCCCGGCCATTGTGAATATCCCACATCTTTGACTAGCGAGATATTGGAAATATTCCGAAAATTCCAACAAGCCCTCTCAACAAATCAAACAAAATTCTCAGTAAGGGACCTGTGATCTTACTGGCCTCCCTCCCACGACGCCTCTGCAGCGGCTTAGGTAGAAAGGGTTAACGGAGGCGATAAACTCCACCGTAGAGCCAGACTGCCATTTTGTCAGAAAATGTTTGATCTTGTCAAGAAGATGCCGCAGTCATTTTTCTGTTTATTCTTTCTAAGTGTCGAATGTTGAAGGAAGGACGTTTTTATAACTGAATAGCTAAAATCATGAAAAAACGAATATACTTATTATATTTTTGTTGGAAATCTGCATTACTTGCCCATCTTATGAGTTCTCTGATTTATGCCTCTAACTGATAGGTATTTGAGATGTAGCGGGATAAAATGGAAGGGCATTATGTTATATTATCCTACATGAAGTAATAGGAAAGGAATTCAGTTAATAGTTTTCAAGGTGACGAAACTCACATGATGTTTTACTTCTCTCGTCGCTTGATGTAAGAAAATGATGCAAGAAACACGTGACACATTTTTAAAGGAATTTTGACCTCAGGACTAGCATTTACAACTGAGTAACTCAGCAAAATTAAAGTTCTATATCAACCAGAACTATTTGGTAATTAATACCCTGTACTATTAACTTTATCATTTGTCAAAATAAGAAATGAAATAAGTTGCATTAGTGACAATGCTGTCAACTCACATATTTAGGATATCATGCATTTCATTAAGCTTAAAATCATAGTGTATTTTCAAACGTATCCAGCTGATCATGCTTCCTACTCTAGAAAAGTCTTAGATAGTACAGATTCAATTCGAGAAACAGGGTTTTTTAAGTGTGTACTTATTTATTTGAGACATCTCATGGCTGACAAGTTCTGTGTAACAGACTCCAGTAAAAAACAGGTAGTTTTAAATGTCATACTTGCTCTAATCCGCATTGTATTGCTGGTAAATGGCTGCAACATCTACAGTTTATAATGCAATAGGTAAATGACTTGGCATGACAACAGGCATAGCTTTATCTAGGGGTCCTGGACCACAAAAGTGGAGCTTAAAGTGAGAATCAAGAACTGTTCTACTTTAAGCTAATTTCTTCGAAGATTTCACTATCTCTTTCCTTATTGCTTAAATGTTCTCGTAGAAGTCTGCACACTTGATCTGCAGTACAGTTTCATTTGACAATAACTTTGAGGCTTAAACCACCTTATTTTTGTTTACTATCATTCAATGTGACCAAAAAATAAAGTGAATTCCGAAATATTCATGTGCAATTTAGCAGCAATGCCATTCTAAATTCCACAAATCTTACTTGAAAACTATCTTGATTCTAACAGACAGATCATTCAAGTGTGTACAAATATCAAATGTCATACTTCAATTGTCACATTCTTCACTGCCATTATCGATTATGATTTAATAGATAAAATAGTGGTACTGTCAGAATCATATACCAATAGAATCAAACATCCTAGTCAGCATGTTGATTACAACCATTCTGCAGAAGCAAACAATTCCCCGTGCCCCTAACGGACCAGGCCCTTGGAGGCATCGGCCACACCTAACGCCCATTTCAACAGTACCTGCCCGGGCCCGATAAATAAAGCTTTGATCCACGTGATACCTGTCTGAGTACTTCAAGTGCAGAAATAGCAGCACCCCTGGTTACTGTCTGCTTGATGAAACCCCCGTGCCCATCCTTTCTATAGACGCTGTGTTTTTGTCTTCGCAATGCGTACGCACACCCCTGCACGTTCGAGTAAGCTAACAAATAGTGAAATCAAAACGAAGCCCGACTACTCGTACAGACATCTGTCTACGTCAGTTATACTGTAGGGTAAAGGGGCTCTGATTACACTATTGCAGGTATGACTATTGGACACGCCCAAGAAGTTAACAGTGATGGTTCTGTATCACCGCAAACTTCACCTCGGCCGCAGAGAGTTAAAGTGAGAGACCCGAGATGGTTACAAGTCAAAGTTTGCCCCGACTTTATTTCAAAGAAGTGCACCCGCATTGACGTGGAATGCACTCTCGCTCATCCGCCGTCAATCTGCAGCATAGAAAATGGCTGTGTGACTGCCTGCTTCGATGCAATGAAGGTATTCGTTATTGCTTTTTCATTCGCTGTTGTGAAACAAGCCAGTGCAATGTCCTGTTTGACAATTTTTGACTTATAACCTCAAGTGACCTTTAACTCTTCCCTTATAACCTCAGACCGTTATGTCTTGTCTGCCCTTGCAAATAACTGTATTGCGATGAAGATAGTAGTGCACATTCTGATTTCTGCATGTATTGCTGGAATCTCAACAATTTTGAAAAAGCTCTCAGGAATATTAGTTTCCAGAACGCTGTTTATAAACGCTGAAACGAACCGCTATCCACAAATGAGCCCTTGATTTACCCGTTGCAATTGAAAACAATACAACATGGCCATATTACAGCTGCCTTGCTGAGAATGCAATTTAAGAACTCCAAAATATTGAGAATATTGCCACCTGTTCATTGTTGGAGATCAAAATATAAGTTTTTACCGTCTTCTGTAATAGATTAGAACATCAGTTCTGTTTGTTTAGGCCTTTCCATTTCAGATTCGTTTTTTATCTTGCGTATTCATTTTCATTTACCAAATTAGCAGTTAAGACGTATGCATAGGCATAACGTAGTTCTAATGTATACCTTGTTTACGATTTGGCGTAGTATCACAGAAAAGTTAATTTCATGGTAGCATTATAGCCAAAGCATTTGAATGTAAGTGCTGGTGGGCGTGTCCTTGTTCAGTTGACTGAATTTATCTACTGTGTGTGCTTTAAAGCCGTGCCTGCAATTCCTAATAGAGGTATGAATTGCGGAAAGTCTTACACAAATTGTGTTATGAAAAGAAACAGTCAACCATAACGCGAGCAATTCAATGTTTGTCTGCTATAAGGAGTTTACGAAATAGCTTAACTGGCAGAAACAAAAGCGATTACTCTGTAAGACAAGTCTTTGTTTAGCTTGGACAAACAGAAAAAGAGAGTCGAGATTAAAGAGCTTTTATCTTCAAACATTTCTGAATGTAAAAACACATTGCGTAAGCGGTATTAACTGACAGTGGTATGGGTATGTGGCTCTCGATAAGTGGAGCCTCAGTTTGCCCTTTGATGTAACTGTTGAAACTAGATGAATAAAGGTGCTTCACAGAATAGTTCACAAATTGCTGAGTTAGGTTGCCTGATGTAGCGAGTGAACTTGATCCATCCCTGGATCTTGTTAGCGATGGTCAAAGAGAAGGTACCTACAGTAGCCAAGTCCATGAGTCTTGATAATGTTTAGACACTGCCTTCATATAAGAAATATAAGAAACCTCAGATTACTGGCACAAGACAGAAAAAGATGGAGCACATTGGTAAAAGACATTTATGAAGCTGCTAAAGCAGAAAGGGATTTCTAAGTTCTTAATGCGAAATAGCTATTATAATATTATAATATAATACTGCCTTCATTTTCTGGTTTGGCTTTGTACACGACGTTAGGTCGTTTTTGGCTCTGATCTGGATATATATTGACCAAGTAATATGCCTAAATCTCTCGACTTTCCTTCAAAATTTAAGGAAAATGATATGTGTCCTTATGGGAAGCATGTTTTCCCATAAATTCCTTTAAGTAAAGTATTGTCATCCCATTAAGGAGAAAAGTACAAGAAATACTTTTTATATAAGCTGTAGACAAAGGGAATGAAATGAAGGTCGCACTGCTATGCCAAGAGTAAGAGGGTCATTCTGTAGTAAAAGAGTTGCAAGAAAGTTATGAGGAAGGGAGAGATGTAGGAACCTTGGAGGTAATGTGCACCCCACTGTTTGCAAATGCTGCAATAGGCACCCACCGAAATGCTAAAATCTCTAGCAAAATCACAGACTGTTGCTCTTCATTAGTTTGAGATAAATTTAGTTCATATTGGATAATGGCGGTTCCCAATATCTCTTGAAGAAAAGCTAGGTGTGACTGTGCTGTGACTGTGTATTTTTGACATTGATCAGTGTCCTGATTGGTAATTGCGAAGGAGTAAAAGCTTTCTGAAAAGGAGGTGAACATGGTAAAGAGGATAGGTATCAATATGGCAGCGTTGTGAAAAAGGAGTGAAAGTACTAAGAATATCAAACAGTTAGGTGTAGGTCATTAGGTGGAAAGGTATGGATGGCTCTATTACGGGCTTAAATATAGCAGCTGTCTGTTCACATTTTTACTTCAATCGACCAGTGAAAATGCATGGAAGCCATGGTCCCTAGGTATGTTGAATCGGACTCTTGTATGCCACACAGATCTGTGCCATATGTTCAAACTATTTTCGCCACCATACTCTTTAAACACTTAATTCCATATAAAGCTTCTATGTTCTTATCAAAAGTAAAACTCAGGATTTCTGTACACCACATATCTGTGGTGTGACCCCCTCGATTCCAGATTGGCATGGTTGTCCTATTAGGGCAGTTAAACTACTGCAGGGGATGGCCTTTGTCAACCCAGCTAAAACTTTAG
The DNA here is from genome assembly GCA_964019165.1 of Mastigias papua. Taxonomy (NCBI): domain Eukaryota; kingdom Metazoa; phylum Cnidaria; class Scyphozoa; order Rhizostomeae; family Mastigiidae; genus Mastigias; species Mastigias papua. Next base: position 10,719,362 of record OZ025270.1, on the reverse strand, counting down.
GTAGTTAGAAAGTATTTGGTTTGAACTTTGAATTACTCACACCACGCCCTAGTGTGTTTGTCAATACCCTGTCATGCCCATATCTGGGTGTGCATATTTGTGAGAAAAGGTCTGGATTGTGCACTTGCCAAACTGCAGCAGGCCATTTTTGGGCTATGTCCTAATGGAACGTTGAGGCAGAGTGAAGCCAGGAGGGGGGGGGCAAAGGAAACTCTTGAAGTAAATGGATTAGACACTCATTTGTAAGAATCCAACTTTCTTCCTTCAGCCTGGATGTTTCATAGTATTTTGTCAAATCCAGGCTTAACTGTTTCTTTCAAGAGTGTTTCTTGCATATCTTGAAATTTCCTATATCATCATGGCACCTGTGAGATGGTAAATATAATGCTTAGTTAAAAACATTTGAGTATTTTGTCTATAGTTTAATAAAAAATTTCAATATGCAGCCAGATTTTCCAGGTTTACTTTTGAAGCTCAACTTACCTATGTTTCTCAAATGTGTCCAAATATTTGCCTGATTTGAGCCTCATGTTTCTTATAGACTTGCTTCTCGTAAAAAGTGTATGCACTATCAAGGTTTGAAAAGATTAATGCCCTACTCCTTAGTGCACCCAAGTCCAGCTTCTCTAAGCACTTTACCAAACTTTCAACACTTCTCATTATTATTTAGGGTGAATTCCTAAAGTCTTCCCAGCAGTAGCTAAGAGAATCCCAGTAGCAGAGCCACAAGGGCATATGGCTGTTTCATAACCCCCAATTTTTTTGATGATGTGGTAAAATATATCAAATATTGTTCTATCTAGAATAGGTAAAGGGGCTGTTGAAGTTTGAATGATGTCATCCCCCATTTTTTATCTTGAAATGATGTATCTCTATGTTGAAAAGGGTGTTTCCCTAAAGTTTACAGAAGAGTCAACAGTTGTTCCAGTTAGCTGTACATTGGTACCCCCAAATTTCTCTTTGGTAGCTGCCATTACCATTGCAATGCCCAGCCCCCTTGTCTTTCCTTCACTGCTACACCACTGAATATCTTAACTCATCAAGAGCTGTCAGTTGGTGTATAATTTGTTAGGGTGGACCACTAGGTTGACCACTGGGTGGGCCTTCTATTTCTGGGGGAAGTACATAACTGCAATAGTACTCTATGTATGTCTTTAGGAAATTAGGGGAGTGTAAGAGCTATGCTGTTGATACTGGACAAGTTTTGCCGTGCATGTCTCTTCAACGCAACAGCACTGGTGCAATTATTGGAGCCCTCACATTTATTTTCCGGTGCATAAGCCATAGAGCTGCTATGTCAAGTAAAGTCAGATATGTATTTACCTCATCTTATTGGCAAAGGAGTGTGTGTTAAGTTTAGGGGCATTAATTTTTGACCAAATGTTGAAATAAAACATTCATTCCTAATTTTGTTTTGGCTTTCCTTGATTACCCTTCACTTTTTCAGAGGTTCTTTTTCACTTAATTTTGCTAGTGTTCTTTCTTAGAATCTTAATGTGTACCTTTCCATGTTTTATCATCCCTTTTTATTTCAGTTGTGACAGGTATTGGATATGATCTTTTGTAAATATAGCACTTTTCATGCTATATCATTCAGTTGTGTGGTTGTGATGTGATCTTCAGCGTAGTAGTTCTATGTTCAGACTCTCGCCCAGTTCTTGCTAATTTACCAAGGGATCATGATTTAGGAATCTATTAGGCTTATAGGAATTCCTTCAAGACTCATTCTGATATTATGTGGCATCTCATTAGTTACATGTTTTGGCACCAGAGAGTTAAAGAAACTTCCCTTTAGAAATTGTGGATTTTGCCTTGAAATATCAATGCCAACCTGGTTGCTAGTTGAACAACTGGGTATGTCAGACATAGTGATAAATCCACCTCTTAATCCATCAAGGCAAAAGTCTGTCATAATTTTATATGTCATTTATAATCCTGTCATATTTTATTAGGTTTGAAACTGAAAGCCATTTACAATTCCATCCATCCACCCCTAGATTTAGCTCTTTCAGATAGTGTTTCAGCCATGCTGAAGATGTTCAATCTTTAATGCAGACAGACTTCCCCATGCTTTATCCCTATACCTTAAATATCCCTCTTGTAAACAGACACAAATGCATTAAAAAGTGTGGCGTAGGTTAGAATTAGAGTTATAGACCACTTTGTACTTATAGTATAGTTATCTTTTGCACTCATCTAACATTTTGGCTTTCCATGGCTTTACAATATCACATGGACCATACAGCATAGTAGTTCCCCCAGTTCTATTGTTTTAGCAAGCAACATTTTGTCCTAGCAGGATAATATCTTTGAATTAGGACTCCTTAGCAAGTTAGAACTTTTATACATAGCAGCATTTAGGTATTCTTTAGCTCTTAGAATGCAAAACAGCAAAGCAGTTTGCAGAGGGAAACAGTAAATTTTGTGAGGTGCCATCAGAAATGGTAAGGGGCCATACATATATGATGTTGGCAAACAGGGGAGAGGGGGTACAGTGAGTTTAGGATGTTTTAGAGAGGGAGGGAGGGGGTCTTTGAGCTTTTAAATCTTCCTTTCCTCTTTTCATTTTACCTCCAAGCCATTAAAATAGAATGTAAGTGGCCCATAAAACTCCAGCTGCACTTTGACCACACAAGGGTTTAAGACATTTTAAGGTTAGTTGAGATAAATTCTTTTGTAAAACACCAAACTATACCAGCTTATGAGAGGAGTTATGTTGTGAAAGTAGTGAGTATATAAAATGTACACATTTTTTATAAGAAACAAGTATATAAGGAATATGAGGCTCAAATCAGGCAAAAATTAAGAAAAAATTAAAAAACACAAGCAGGCTGCAAGTTTCAAATCTTTTGTTTGGAAGAAAACTTTTAATTCAACTGGAAACAATATAAACAACACCCATCTCTCAAATGTTTTTAACTAAAACTTTAATTTCTTGTCTCATAGTTGTCTAGTTGCTTTAGGAAATGTCAAGAATTTTAAGAAATACCTAACAAACATTTAAGGCTGGGGATTTGACACAATATTAGGAAACATGCAGGCTGAAAGGAGCAAGTTTGTTTCTCATATAAAAAATATGTATTATTATGGGATTATATTTTCTTTATCAGCTCTTCAGCAAGCTCATATAACTTATTTTATTTGTCATCCACCCATACATCCATCCATCCATTCATTCAGTCATTCATTCATTAATTCATTCATTCATTCAATCATTCAATGTGATTTTTTCTAGTAGCAGTTTATTGCCATAATGTCCTCTTAGCAGAGCAAAACTAACATTATGATGCACTAGCACTCCAATGTGTCATGATGCCTGTCCTTTGTTTAACACCAAGAACACTCAAATAAATGACTGAACACCCCCGTACACTTAGTCAACTATAGACATAGTATTCTAGAAATAATTTGATCAATCATTCCCAGTTTATTTTGGGTCAGGAAGGGCCCTTTTTGTATAGTGTTATTTAAGTTGTAACAACTCATTGTTGTTTTCCATCCCAAAGGTATTAATGAGGGTTACTACATCTGAAGTGAGCATTATCTATCTAATCTGTGAGTCAAATAACCTACTATTGAAAAAGGACTTTTCTTAGGATCAGATGGTTGAAATATTGCCTTTTGTTCCTTATTCCTGACAGAAAGAGAAAGTTTCCCTCACATGTCCACAGGTGCTGGTGCTGCCATCATTGACTTTTGTGAAATCATTGGATGCTTTAAACAATAAAATTGATTTTACACTAAGAAATAAGTATAATGGTTCATGACATTGAGATTGCTCCAGATGGAATAGTCCCGTTAATACTTTTGGAATGGAAAACAACAATAGGTTAAAATATTCAACCTTTTATTTGAATTGTAGGGTCGACTTTTATTTGAGTGTTCTTATGTTTGTTTAGCCTGTTCTTGGGGTCTTTGTCATTTAGAAATGATGCTTTGTTTAGGGCTGCCTTTCTTCATACTAGAGGTCCCTCAGCACTTGGCCATACCTAGTCCAGCTCTTCCTCTCTAGCACAGTTCAATGATGTGCAGATAGGCAGTGGCTTGGAGGCATCATGCCCTGCATAAAGTTCGCCATGCAGCAGAAAATCTAGGGTGAATTGGGGATTTATTGGAGAGGGGGTCTTTTGAGAGAAATTATGGTATGCTTAAAAAACTGTACTGGAGCTACTATTGCCTCTTGGGCAATATTAATTTCCCTTTGGGTTTATTATTTTTGCATAGACTTCAGGATTTGACAAAAGGTTCCAATGTCAGCCATTCCATAGCCTAGTTGAATAGACCACTCCAGTATCTAGCATCTGGCTTGTCATTTTAAGAGTCTTTTGACTTCTATATTATTGCTTTAATCTTATCTTATTCCTATTTGCTACTTTATGTCTTCAAAGGGACGGTGCCAAAGAGAAACATGCAAGTATTTCCATCCACCAAAGCACATAAAAGACAGCCTGGAAACTGTGGGAAGAAACTACCCATATCTGAGGGGCCCTAAAGAGCATTTGATCCAGTGCCCTCCTGTACACTTCACTGAAAATCATGTCCCAAATATTGTGAGCCCTTATCTATTTTTTCATTTGTGAACATGAGTTGCAGATTCAAGGCCTCAAGGGCCTGCACAGATACAAGGAATGTTACTGTTGCAATTTAGGGATTTCAATGTTGACATGGCTCTTCACAGCTGCTATGGAGGTTCTTAGATGAATTGAGATTTACCTGTGCTGCTTTCTGTTGATATTGAGCCTTTCAGTTCCCTTTTCCTAACATTTTCTGATTTTCCCTCTTTTGTGATATGCAGTTACAGGCCTTTCAATGAGTATATTAGACATGTGCTGCCAGTTGTGGGTGTGGGCTTGTTTGTGCATGCTATTTGATTGGAAAAAGGTTTTGATTAAAGATTGATATTAGTAAGAATTTTTGACAAAGTTGGTGCACACCATATCAGGTGTGTGAACGGAGCTGGGTACATACCTGTGCACATTGCACATTTCATTACTTCAATGACAGTTAAGTACGTTGCTACAGAGAACTACTTGTAATCTGTAGGATTTTGTTGCTAAGTAGAGTGCATGTTTACCTATAATGTTTCCTTTTGAGCTGTCTTATTGTAAGTTGTTTGTCTTATTAGACTCTTGGTCATTGGATGCCAAGATGGCACAGTGCAGAACAGTTGCAAGTGGAACATGCCTCCCCAAGAAGCCCAACTATGCCAAGGAGATTGGATAAGTCTGATAAACTAGAGGTATATTATCCATGTGGATTTTTGTGTTATTTAGACCACTGGTACATTACATTGATGATGATGATGATGATGATGATATATATATATATATATATATATATATATATATATATATATATATATATATATATATATATATATATATATATATATATATATATATATATATATATATATATATATATATATATATATATATATATATATATATATATATATATATATATATATATATATAGATATATCTATATATATATATATATATAAAAACTAAACCTAAGCCGAATCCACAACGTATATAAATTACATAAATAGAATAAACCACAAATATACTATCCTTTAAGTAAACGTTTCGATCAGAATCTTCATCAGTACTGATGAATGATTGAGTACTGATGATGATTGAGTACTGATGAAGATTCTGATCGAAACGTTTACTTAAAGGATAGTATATTTGTGGTTTATTCTATATATATATATATATATATAAATATATATATATATATATATATATATATATATATATATATATATATATATATATATATATATATATATATATATATATATATATATATGTATGTATATATATATATATATATATATATATATATATATATATATATATATATATATATATATATATATATATATATATATATATATATATATATATATATATATGTATGTATATATATATATATATATATATATATATATATATATATATATATATATATATATATATATATATATATATACATATCTTTATATATATACATATCTTTATATATATACATATCTTTATATATATATAATATACCTTAAGTCATGAAATTTTCATATGGGTTTAAATTTCACACGCTTCATATGTTCATATGCAACTCTACATATATTTTTCACATTTGTCACATTCATTTTGCGATAAGATACAATAAGCTAGAGATCATGCATGAAATATTGAATGGATAATGCCCTGAAAAATTGAAAAATCGATTTACATGCAGGTGCTCTTATTTTTCCACGTGTGCAATTTTGCACAATCTAATTTCTGCACACCCCCAGAAGGAAAATGTTTTGTGCACATCAAATTTTTGCACAGCAAAATGTGTGAAATTTAGGTATCTTCATGTACCCAATTATTCATGCAGTCCAGCTGCACAGTGGATAATTATAGGCATTGCAAACTTTTTATAATATGAGTGGTGCATGCTTTCGGGGGGGGGGGGGGGCTTTCTTAGTCTTAGTAAGCAGAAGCTATTTAGTGTCTTGTGCTCATTAGTTCCCTTTGGTCATCATCAGCCCATGTGTGTATTAACGTAAATTGATATGTGTGAGATACTTTTTGTCTATGGGTATTTTATTTTCCTTAGATATGTAGTGACTTTATGAACAATGCCTGTCCACATGAGGAATATGTCTGCCCATTTGCTCATCCACCACCCACTATAACACCAGGCAGCGATGGTTATGTAACTGTCTGCATGGACTACATGAAAGGTGAATGCCAGAGGGTTACTTGTCGCTACTTCCATCCACCACCTCATCTTCAAGCAAGAGTCAAGGCTGCACAGAGAAAGCCGTCTCAGGTGTATGGCAGCTTCATGTCAGGGAAGATATCACCGGTTATGCGCCCCCCTCTGGTATGATGATTCTCTATTTGTTGATGTGTAAATTGTAGGGAAGTTTTACACTGTAGAAATGAGGTAGATTCTGCCTTTAAATGCATGAAATGGTTGTGATGAAATAGGTGAAAGCTTTTTGATCAAGATCACATCTCAGAGTGGGTATTTGTTTTATGGCTATAAGGGCTTATGGACTGTATTGGTAGACACCTTAGCAACCGGTAGAGAGATCTCTGAAGTTTTTAGAATTTTATGTGATATATTTGTTCAAGGTTCATTATGAGAATTTTGGCCCATAAATATGGCCCAACAGATTTATTGGCTAAGATTATTTGTTTGGAAGCATATGTTTCTGAAAGTGAAATGCATATTGGATGATATGTACATTACTTTTGATAGGGCTTGTTTCTACATTTTAGCAAATATTTGTGGTTGAAATTGAATTAATAATAAGATGGAGAGGGTGCTTTTCAACTTTTTAGAGAGATAGATATTGTTTCCTAGATCCTGTTTAGGAAATAAAGTTGTTTGCAATGTATTCTCCCATAGTAGGATTCTTAGAAATGTTTAGTGGCCCATCAGTATTTCATTGCTCTTGACTTCTAATATTTATTCCAATTGTATATTACCTACTCATCTTTTATTATCTCTCAGATCTGCTCTTCACGTGCACCATTCCCAAATCAGCATATCCAAGTTCAAGTTCCTATAGCTGGACCTGGAACTTTGCCCCCATTGTTGCCAGTATCCCAAGATATTTATTATCCAGTCAATCATGATGCTCAGTGTATTGTTCCTGTACATTATCCACCTTTTCCAGTTTATGTCTGGCCTTCAGGTATGTTCTAGTTGCAGCTTTGTTTTGCAGACAATTAAGAATAATTGAGAAACATGTCAAAGCTGGTTTTAAGCCCTGACTTTGTAGTGTGAATATAATTTTTATAGGCAGTGTATGAATGATAGAATGAATGATTTAGTTTCTTAGGAAGATACAATTTGATTTAAGAACATTGGCATCAATCTAGTTGCCAGCTGTGGTCAGAGATTTTCTAATTGCTTGATCTTGCCAAGAGCTTGTAAGTTTATGTGCTTTTGTACTATTCCACTAAAGTGAAACTCACTAGATACCAGTGGTGGCTGGTGGGATTTTTGAGGTTGTGAAAAATTGAGTGTGGTCCAGTAACACTTTGGGAGCCACACCATAAAAGTTGACATTAGCCTTACCTCTAGAGAGTAAAATAATTAGAAAAATACAGCTTAGATACCCTATAGATTAAAGTCAAGCAAAGGACTATACTTAATTTTGGTCAATCAGCAGCTGTTTTACTTGATTGAAAAGATTAATTATGGAAAGACATGAATTTTAGAGTAGGCAGCTCAACTGCTCTTCCAGATTGCATTGTAGATATTTAGGTTGTACTTTGAATAGATATTCTTGTAGGTATGTAGATATTGGTTTGTGAGTGGAAAGATATTCATATTATATTTAGTTGAGAAGTGTTCCTTTGTATCTTGTAGGAGAGCCAGTGATGCTGTCAATGCCTCCTGGTCCTGAAGGATTCCAGCATTGGCCAAGGCAAATGGTTGGTCAATACATTGAAACAATAACACCTCCTGCAACACCATGACATCTAGCATGGTAATTTAATTATGCTGAGGACTCCTCTTGTCCAAGAGCAAAAATGCGTAAAAATTAGGTTCAGTTAGGGCATGGTTTTCAAGCACCAGACACATGATGTCATAAAACCTTACAAGAATACATTCCATAATAGTGGTATGTCAATATGGAAAACTGTAAGAAAAATACATTCTAAGAGAATTGATCCATTATTCATTTATATTTCATTCATGGACCTCAAGCCATCACCAATACTTTTTTGAAGATATTTTCTCATTTAGTAGAATTGTAGAAACTATTTTGTTTGGTTTGTTTTTGTGAATTAGCTGTAGTTGGTTTTCCACAGAGACTCTAGTTGTGATCAAAAGGGTAAATTTGCAATTTTTCCCTAGTAATTTAATCTCTCTATGGTTTACCTCCACTTCATCAGTGCCTTCAGCCCAGTTTTTGTACTCCTTTATCTTGATTATTCTTGTTAGGCACTGTTACTGATGATGTATAAATGGATATAAAAATGAATTGCACTTGTGCCAACGGGAAAACCTTTATTTTGATTGCATGATATTTGAAAGGCACCTTAGGAGGGTGGCCTGTTACATTGCTTTATATATGTCATGCCCGTGACAAGAACTTCAGTCTAAGAGTAGACAGACCCCTTATCAGTATGGCCCAGTTTGTTAGGTGTGACATGTCTCAAATTTTGATTTGTGGCACGTAAAATGGCAGCTTTGATAGCTTTTGAATTGTACTTACCGTTTTCAGATTGCTAATAACTACTAGGTGATAAGCTGTGATTTTGATTTCCCAGCAGTTAGTAAAACCTTAGAAATAAAAATGAACTGCCTGCCTATCATTTGCCAGAATATAGCACCTTCACTTTCTACTTAGATTTTGGTTATGGCTTTGGTGTCTACTGATAATTATGATTGTCAATATATATAGATGTATGTATTTGAATTGCTTTAGTAGAAAGCAGTTGTAGCTATGTTTCGTAATTTTTGTACTAAATTCAACGTAACAGGAATGTGTCTAGTGAGAGCTTTTCGTTTCAGTAGGATTTATTTGGGTAGTTTAAGTTAGAGTTCTGATTGTTCTTCTATGTCTCACCCTACAAGGTCACTGAATGCGATTTATGATGAGCCATTGAAATCGTGAGTCAGTTTGTTTTCTCACACCGATTCCCAGGTATTCAACCATTCAACCATTCAACCAATCAATTAGTCAAACATAAATGAGTCAGTAATAAGTCAATTACGTGTTCCAACTATCTATATTCCAGCTACTTTGATCCATCCAGATGTCATTTAGTGAGGTAGTTGCGACAGAAGGAACGTGATTGACTTTCGATACTTCACCTTTATCGAATTACAGCCCATCCTGCTTATGATTTTAACATACGGCTTTAGCTTCAGCTCATACATTGCCGCTTGAAACTGGCTTTTTGGTACCATGTTTAAGTGAGACGCAGAGTCCAGAAAAATGCCCAACCTTCCTCCGGCAGTCAAATCTTCATCATGAACCTTCCTCTTTTAAGTATCAAAACTAGCCAAAGTTTTTGAACTCTGCATTGGGTATGTCTCGGAAGCTTTTACGGTAAGTGGGCTATGCTCTTCACAGTTGATGTCGCGTTATATAAAAACTTTGCTGAAACTGGATTGTTGATACAAATTTCAAAACCTTCCTCAGATATGTCATAAAGAGCAAAATTTTCCTCCGGTTCAGAGCCGTGGAGCCGTGACTTTTTCTGGACTCTGGTGAGACGTAGAAGAATGTGCACCGTAAGATGTCTTCTTTCGTCTGTTCGTAATATATGTGTGATTTAGTTTACACTTAGTGGTACGGTAGTAACAAAGTAGAAATAAAATATAGTAGAACTGAAGTATACGTAAGTAAATGGAACTTTAGCATTTGTCATGCATCTGATAAAAACAATTCTGATCTTTTCTCATTCTTTTCTTACCGACTGTTGGGGTGCACTATTTATCTATAGTTGTTGTGATACTGATTTTTTCTAATATTTCATATAAAGTCGAGGATCTTCACAAATGCTAACACAGCATGAGAACTCCTCAATTAATGGCTACGACTTGATGATCCAACCTTCCCGCATTAGAAATATTTTTTGTTAGTTTCAGTCTTCAGGGTACTGATGTCTTATTCCCAGAGTGGTGTTGTTAGCCGAAAAGCTTTCAATTTACTCAGCTGTTTTTTGACAAAATTGGATGTTACCCAGTAAAGGGGTTAAGACTGCTATAGTTTTCTTGTTGAAATGATGGAATATACGTTTTCTGTAAGACTTTTTGATCCAGTGTTGACACTCTCTTAGTTTTTTCATGATCTCAGTATCAAGACTTTTTTCTAGATTTCCTAAGCAAAATTTTCGAATTTGTGTAGCACTACAATATTAGACACTACAGAAGCACGTCATTGTATTACATAGATTAATACAGGAGATATACACAAGTCAAATAAAAAACCTTATGGGCTCAGGTGAAAATTGAACCTTAAATGTATATGAACTTATCAATTTTCGTAGGCTTAAAATCCAGTATTGGGTTTTCTTACCATTTCTATAAACTAACTTCCATGTCTCCTGTATTTTTGGCCGCATATATTTATGTTTATTTATGTGTAATATATATATATATATATATATATATATATATATATATATATATATATATATATATATATATATATATATATATATATATATATATATATATATATATATATATATATATATATTATATATTGAGCAATTAAAGAGACGTGTAGACTAGTAATACTACAAATTTTTCCGACTAGTTTCGGCTTTCTGTCGTGCTCATGGCAATAGAATAATTCTTATGACATAAAAACAAAGCTTTATGTAGTGTTTTGATGTATTGCTGATTGATCTGATGTAAAACCTCACCCCAGAAATAATGTCTCTAGTATGAGAAAATGAATGCGTGGATGTGCGAAAAACGAGGCTCCGATACAATTATTGCTTTCTATTTAAATTTAGATGGGACTATTGAGTTCCATGTTAAATCCCAAGTAGCTTTATGTACTACAGCTCAGGCGTTTTGCAAAGTTGTGCCATGTAGGGTTCATCACTGCAGTTCTGTTGAGCGTGAATGAAGTGAGTTATGCATAATGCTAGGTCGTGGAGTATACAGCATCCAGCTTTAATCATTGAGTGCTCAATCACACAAGATTGTACGGAGTTTCACCACAATTCGGAGAAACGCTCTGGGAACACAAGGTTGCAGTTTCAGTTGTGTTAGGCCTCGTCAGTTGTGCATACCCATTAACCCTTATATAGGTATTGAATACAGATGACTGTACAACGCAGTACTACTAGTGCAACGCCAGCACTACAGCTGGAATTTTGCTGCCACACTTTTTGCTATACAAGTTTTTTAATAAGAAAGCCTTTAGCCCAGCACTGGAACTTTCCTAATTTTGCCATGATTCCTGCACTAGAATTTTCTTAATACTTTCTTTACAAGAATATTCGAGTTTGTGTAACACTGGACAGTTGCAAAATCAGACAGACACTACGCAACATAACACACAATTTTATAGGTTATTACAAGAAACCTATACTTACGTAAAGCGATGATGTTTTTGCGTGACTATTGAAATTTAATGGTGTATGACCTAGGGACTTTCTTAGGCCTGCAAAATGCAATGCTGAACTTTGTTAACTTTTTATTCATAATGTTTTGTTTTCGTTATAAACCGGTGTTAAGTCGTTGGGATATTATTTTCATTCAATGTGGTCAAGGTCATACAAGGAAAAACCCTCTCTTACGTTTTAAGAAAATGTCAACAGTGAATAATAATTCAACTTTATTGTATGTTTTTCAACCAAATATAGTCTTAAGAGTTCACTGCTGCTGTGCTGCCGATGAAGCAAAATCATTGTTTGCCTCTTCGTAGCTTGTACGATGCTCCGCAGTGACATAAAAACTATGACGTAATTGCTAATATCGCTATCGAGGTCATGCGCACCTGCCGCCGATAACGCAATACTTGAGTCAGACCGCCTCAAGAGTGGAAAACTTTTACCCTATTTGGGCTTTCACATTTGCTACTAGTGGCTGTACAATATGTATATAAAGAACCTAAGCTGCAGACTTCACTTCAGAAAACCAAGTCAATTCGAAGGTGAAATCACTGAAGAACGAAGCTTTTTCCAAGTTAATTTTACGAGGTAAGAGATCTAAGTTACTTTTGTGTTGCAAGATTTCCAAGTCACTTTACTATGCAAGCATATTTTCTTTAGTTTGCTAACATTATGCACCCAGTACTTTTAATCGTATTACATGATTCTGCTGGTTTAGAGCCACTGGTGACGTATCTCGTTCCAATCCTCTGTTCTATGCTCACCCCCGTATACAAATACGGAACCATAATGAAAGCATAGTAATAAAATCGATACCAGTGAGTGCTTGATACTCTCTATAGTCTATAAGTAGAAATCAGTAAATATATCTCTCTGTTGCCATTCATGTATACCGGCTGAACGCAGTGTCCTGGGTAGCACCTACAAAGCTGGTGGACAGTACCATTACAGAAGAACACAAATTTGCGTTACCATTACATTCTACCTTCCAACACCCCTTACAGATCTTTTCGGTATATAATAGAACAGACTCACATTCGAAATAATGCGGAAGCACATTTCGTATTCCTTATTTCTCTTCCTAAACAATAATAAACCTCTGATAACAGTGACTTAATGGAGGTCACTCCAAACAGGTAACAGTCTTATATTTGTAAGTAGATGCGCTATCTGACTTTTTCCTTGCAGTTTTTTCGCTTTTAACTTCCATACCTTCAAAAAACGTTCGCTCTTAGTCAGCAATTTTATTCTGGCGTTGCTGTCAAGGTATCTCTATAATGCAAGGAAGTGTCAGTAAAACCGGTAGCGATATACCTGAAAACAAATCGTGTGATCATTGAACTTCCACATATGGTAAAATCTTGTTGTCCAAGTGCGTTGAAACATTACTCCGATTGTCTTTCAATACCTAATTCGGTAATCGGACAATTTGTATTGTGTACTGCTTTCTGTTTGGTTGGTACTATTGTTCATTGTTAAAAATGGGTGCAACTTCCGACCGCCATTAATAGTCGTTGTCTAATCTAAGCGTTCTTTCCGTCTTCTAGCATCGAGGGAGGTTCCATCCGAGACTGCAGATACAGACATCCTCCAGTATATATATTATTACAGCGTTTGTCAAGCATTAAAAATCTACAAAGATGGCGGTGAGTTGCATGCAAGTTGTTTTTAGATTCCGATCTCAGGGCATAAGCATGTTTACTTTTTCGCTATGCGCTTGCTATAGATTCGATGGATTGTGTCGGGACAGTCATCAAGCTAGGCCCTGACTCGCCATCGAGGAAGTGGAGAGGTGCTTAGCAGTTTCAGACCTTTCGCGAGGATTTGCTGATACTCTTCCATTCAGCTGATACTAGCTGGAGAACTTTTCGAGTGCTATTTGTAAATTATTTTTTGCACGTTGTTAGATGAAGCTAAAATGGACAGTTTATTGTCTGCTTCTTCCTTGGGGCGTGTTATAATGCAAGTAACGCGGCAATTCTGACTGCGGTAGCACTCTTGGCTAAGGTGGTTAGGTATCAACGCATCCTTTGTTAGATTTGGCCTTTTCATAGGGATGAATCCAAATAGCGTATCCTTTATTTCGTATATTGCATCCAAGAGAAAATCCCACCGTAGGACAATTAGACGCTAGTACGGTTTTGCACCTCACACAGATTACAGGGGCTGACAATTGCAGAAGCTTTAGCGGGAATCTTTCACAATTTGTCCATTTTGCATTCGTTGATTCGGTCAGCAGTTTATGTGAGACAACTTGGATGGAGCTAATATTAATTTGAGTGAAACTTGTTCGTCGATTTGCATGGCTTCATTCAGTAGAACATATCTACAATAGTATTCATCCTGAATTACAGATATTCATTGGTATCTCATAGCATAGGAAGACTGCTTACCTGTTTCCAGGAGTTGGTTGATTCTTTCAATTTCTTGTCAGTAAGCAAGCGTGGCAAAGTATGGAGTTGGGGAATTAAAATTAGGAAAAGTGATGGAAGAATGAACCCTTTGAATATTTGTAAGGTCTAGTAAAGGGAAGTCTCTAATTTAATTGTGCACTCCCCAGACTTTGCTATGAACTTGTGATGATGCATTTTCATGGAACATTCTATACTAGAAAAATATATTAGGAGTCATACACATCTGTATTGGAACATTTGTCCTTAAATTGGTATTAGATTATTTGGAGATCCCAACCTAGAGCTCTTGGCTATAACTAGGATGTCCAAGTTCTTGCCTTACCTGTACTCTCCCTAAAGTGAAACCTAGTGCTAGACAACCTAGAATTTGAGAAACTTTTAGAACTACAAGGAAAGAGGTAAGAAACTGAAGAACTTTCTTTGCCATCTTTCACAGTTTTGGAAACCCCTTTTTTCTTCACAGATTTAACAAGTCTCCACTACATTATGTTTTGTCTGCAGAGCCTTATGGTTACTACAGATGACAATATTTCCCATTTAGCTTTTGTTATCCTGCAAGTTTTTCATAAGAGACTGTTAAAAAACTTAGAACTAAAATGTGGGCACAAATTTTAGGAACTTTTGCTACTAGGCCTTGAGCTAGGTTTCTTATAAAAAATACACATAGTCCATTGACAGGACAAATACCTTTTCTTACAGATTTGTGCTTCACCTAATATAGTACATCAACTGGACAAATAGCCTTTTCTTACAGAGGAGCATGGATGTGGAATAGTTTCTCAGCTGAGGTTAATGGGGCATCCTCCCTTAGTTGTTTTGAGAAATTAGTTTAGGATTTTTGGGATTTATGAATTTTAGCTCTTCTTATTAAGTGATTTTAGATTGTAGATAGGTTTAAATACATCTAGTTAATTTTCATTAGTTTATTCAATTGAAATTTAACTTTTTATGGGAGGGCTCCTTGAAAACCAGCTTGTACTGAAGGGTTACCCTCCCCCATCATTGAATAAATGAAAATGAAACAAACAGTCAGTTGGGATGTAGGTACAACCACTAATATGGCTTACAGCATTTATCCAAGGTTTTCGGAATGCCTGGTTTTATTGGTGTATTATCCTAAAGGGACATTTTGCTTCATAGATGTCTGGAATTGGACTTGACTCTTCAGCTCTTGAAGATTACAATGCTTTCAAGGGAAGCAAATCAAGTACTGCCTTCCTGATCTTCAAGATACAGGATGAAAAAGTTATTGTGGTTGAAAAAAAAGTGATGAAAGATGAAGTTGCTGCTCAGCTTGAGGAGGCAGAAAGTAATGGCTTCCGTAGACAGCCAAATGAATCTGATAAGTTTGCACTTTTGAGGTCAATTCTTTTAAAGTCACCTCCAAGGTATGCAGTTATTGTGGTAAATTACAAGACAGATACACCACAAGAAAAGGTTGCATTTATCGCCTGGTAAGCCCCAACACTTTTATTATTCTGTTTGAACAGCACATTAGTGGTTGAGTGATGTGGAGCCCACCTGGTTACTAAGGAGCCATGGGATTTGTTCTTGCAAGTTTTATGTTTTTGTGGGGCATTGAAATTCAGTATTGTAGAAATAGAAGTATTTTTAGCTGCTAAAAGCCCTTGTTTTTAGATAGATCTTGTAGGATTTAGGGTTCCCATGGGAAGGTAGTGGTAATTCTCATGTATGACATGTACATTGGGAGGGCCAGTTGGAGAGAACATTTTCATGTGTGTTAGATTCTTACGGTAAGGTGACTGGTTCCTTTCCTCATTACTTTTAACTTCCCCTTGTTATTACCAGGTACCCATTTGTTTTTGGGTGAACAATCAAGACCATAGTAGATGGGTGTCTGCCTAAAGCCAGTGACCATCTGTGTAATAGCTGAGTGCTGTAGTTACTCACCCATTTGGGTTCACATTAGTAAACCATCAATAAAACAATCTTGTGTGGAGTCACTCTTTGCCAGTTGCCTTAGATGTCAAGGCACTGATAATTTTGCTTCATTCCAAAGTTAGGTGACATTCCTACTCAGTTAAGTTCTGATAAAGTAAAGCCTATCAAGTCATAGATAGCCTCTTTTGATGTTAGGAAGAACTCACCTTCAGATAGTTATGTACCATGACATCCTTTAAGACCTGCTAAGTGCACTGTATGTGACTTCATTGTTGCTTTATTTGTCTTGTCTTGCCCAGGGGGGGAGGAAGCTTACTGAAAGCTTTAACCCTGTTTGTTCTCATTTTGTTATTCTGTATTGATTCTACACAGAATGACTAAAGTATAGTTATCAATTCTTTTGTCTGAAATTTTCATGAAGTATCATCCAAAATATTAAACTCTTGTCAAAAATGTTTGTGTTCAAAACTTTTTTGTCCGAAATATTTGGGTACAGACTATTTGGTTCCTAGAATCTTTGTAGCAAATGTATTCTTCTCCAGTGACCTGCTAACCACTTGGTACCTTCCTATTCTTGCTTTGCTTCAAACAATTAGTCAAGCTACATTTAAGTATTATCATTTCTTTTGTCTATACTGCAATAAAGACATCTTTCAACAGGAACACTTGTAAATGCAAGATTTTATTTTAGCACTTGGTTATTGCCTTTACACAATGTTGCATTGCTTTGAAGGAGTATGTAGTCCTTTGTGTAGTGCAGTGTATTGGATTTCAGTGGAGTTTTGCAGATATTTTTGGGGATTAGACTTGTCCACTTCTATAAAGTAGATTTACCAACTATGCATATTTTTGTTCCTGGGAGTATCATACTATATGCCAGAAAGTCAACTAGTCTATTTCAGGGAAGATTTGCCCCCAATGCTTCCTGGAAACATCAAGTTGCTTACATGAATGCTTTTTAGGTTGCTTGAAAGTGGAAGGAATGTTGATTTAAAAGTTTTCTTTATTACTCCAGGTGCCACGACAATGCACCCGTGAAGCAACGTATGCTCACTTCAAGCAGCAAAGACAACATTGTGAAAAAGCTTGATGGCGCTATATGCTACCAGGCTACAGATGAGTCTGAACTGGAATTCAAGGCAGTATGTGATGGTGTAAGCAAAGGGAAGGCAAAATGGAATTAATTACAGCAATAGACTTTGGGATAGCAGTTATATTATCTTATTGTGATTTTGCAGTTTTCATTTTTTCATAAAATCATGTTATTTGAAATCATGTTGATTTTGTCTTTTGTGTCTTACTTTTGGCAAGGATTTTATATAGGTTGTTGAAATTCTACTTGGTAGAACTCCCGTAGTGCCTTTTCATACTTGGGCTTTTTCATGGGGTTTTGGTGTTAAAAATGTTCGTTGCAAATGGTGTCTATGTGAGAACATGGACAGAGCAGGATCGAAAGGGGCTAGTGCAAATAAGAGTGAGAACATACAAAACAGCTATGGAGAGATTATCATTTTTCATTTAACATATAACA
This sequence comes from Mastigias papua, assembly GCA_964019165.1. Classification (NCBI taxonomy): domain Eukaryota; kingdom Metazoa; phylum Cnidaria; class Scyphozoa; order Rhizostomeae; family Mastigiidae; genus Mastigias; species Mastigias papua. Next base: position 10,701,417 of record OZ025270.1, on the reverse strand, counting down.
AAAGTTTGAATACTCATGTGTCCAGATGGTGTCCAATACCCTACTTGTTGGTTGTTGTACACAGTGGTGGACACTAGGGACAGTTTTAGGGGTATGGGGGACTGGTAAAGCCCCCAATCTTGGTGAAATGCTATTTCACAGGCAAGCACCAGGACAATGTGATATAAGACCATGGCAGAACACTTTCCTTGAGAATTATAGCAGGCAGCACTTGCAAGTTTTACTTGGTTGTCTGTTCAGTGTTAAATAGAAGGGAAAGTTAGAATAGTAGGGGTGGTTGGAAACCTAAAAGCTAAATAAATGGTAGGGGTTGGGAAATTTCTATAATTCTAATGGCTATGGATGGGTTTTACAAGTCATTCACTTTCACCTTTATACCAAATGAAAACAGGATTATCATGTTTGTACTCAATTGAAGTACAGACTCAAAAGTAAACTGGGATCTGGCCTAAGGATGTCCTGGGTGGATTTTCTTCACTAAATTGATAAGTGAGAAGTACGCTTATTCAAGATTCAAGATTAACAGATACATAAGGGACATCTGATGGCGGCAAATGCAAGCCAATTGCGCTTTGTTTGATATGACCAAAACTGTGCCAAGACAAGGAATTGAGTCAGAAAATATTTGTAAAACCGCACCCCTTAAAATGCCAGAAAACGCCCCTTTCAAGAGATCTGCTACTTTCCGCGTACATTTTACGTATTCTGGTTCTGTAGAGACTTTCATTCCTATTAGAACAAACATCAAAACTTTAAGGTTTTACAGACACATGAAATAATGATATTAGTGAGAGTGAAACCAATTAAATTGAAAAACATCCTTTTGTGAACAGGATAAACTGCCAAAAGTAACAGTGCCCTTATTCTCGCAAAGCAGTAATAAATCTCGTTAGGGGTCATTCAAAAAGTACGTAGCGGTAGGGGCGGGTGGGGTATGTGCCATTTCTGCGACAAACTGTTATGAAAAATATAGGGGGTTGGGGTGTCAAATTACTTTTGTTACTTAACACAAAAAATTAGTGCAATATTTCTAATTTTTCACTTTTTGATGAATGCTTTCTAAAAGTGCTCAAATAAAAAAGAATTTACGACCTTATAGAGCTTGAGTCTTGCACTATCCCTAATTATTCCTAAATTTTAGCAACTTTGATATTTAACTTACATTTCTTATAGAAATATACACACTTTTTTATAAGTAACCTAGCTCAAGGCCTAGTTCCAAAAGTTCCTTATTCTTGGACATCCAGTGATCAAATTGTAGTACTAAAAGTTTCCGAACAGTTCCTTCATTTTCAACGCACAATTAGTGACGTAAAAATGGTACAGACTCAAAGAAAACTTTGAAATCTTGAATTTTGCTTTTACCTTTGGCTGTAATGTAAGATCAATGAAAAATGAAGGAATTAACACATGCATAGCAAATAATCTAAGAGGGTTTCGGGTGCGACTTGATGGAAACAAATTCCTAATTCTTGATTGCTTGGTGTTATAAAGTTCAAATTGAAAAGCTCTTTAGGAAAGTTTCCTTTTGTAGTATAAATTCTTTAAATATTTCGGCCTTCTACATGTAGGTTCCTTATAAAATGGTTCCTTATAAAAAAGCGTGTATTCTTTTAAAGGATTTGAGGCTGGTGTTGTTAAATCGAAGCAAGAGCAGCTAACACGAGGCTCCATGTAAAAGCTGTAAAATTCTCTGTTGAAAGCCGAAATTTACTTTAATATGTCTGTAACATTTATAGATGAGACTGCATCAAATCAACGGCTAAGGACGAACTCGAAATTCATGACGTATTGTTTTCTGCTTTGCCCATGGGGGTACTCACTACTTCTCTATACGGGGGGTCCATGTCAGCAATTTGCAGCTGACCCCAAATACGAAGTCACAGTTTAGAGGAACCCCCAATATTGAGTCTCAAAAATTTGCGACCCTAACTATTGTAACATATTTTGGACTACTACTCACATAAAGTTTCATTGAATATCACAACTTTACATCATTAATCTCGAGCAGGGGTTATTTTCAAGTGTATATTCTAATTAGGGAGCAGTCATAAAGTATCTGCTATATGGGGGCGGATGATGTTTGGATGGGCCATGAAAAATTCTGCCACACCTTTTTGGGGCTACAATAGAAATCAGGACCATTCTATGGGGCCATGGAAAAATAGCTATTTCACATGGACAGCTAATCTACCCTTAAACATGTATTACATATGAAGAAAAAAGACAAGGTTGAATTCATTCAACCTCACATAGCTTACATGCTGGTGGACAGTAAAGAAAATTATGCTATTCTTCGAGCAAGTGTTATTTCTTCAGAGGACAATGATTCCAGTGATAGCAGTGATAGTGATAGAGATGAAATCATTTGCACGACAGCTACAGCTGATGAACTAGAAGAACATACAGGTGAGGACATTATTCAAGTTGAACGTTTGTTTAGAGAGACAAGGAGTGGAAGAACAGCAACTAGTTGGAGACAATACCAATTTCTGAAAGAACTGATCTTACCAGTTTCATATTGATTGTTGAGAAGGTACGAAAACTATTATTTATAGATGTTTTCCAATAAGCATGTTTTGGTGGCTAACAAATGGTAATGCTATGCTCTTTATATGAAGGTATGTAACAGGCAGGTACATGGCATAACGCCCCTGATTAGCTATCAAAGTATGATGCCTTTGACTTGCCCATGAACAAAACCAGATTATGATGGTAATGCATTCTGCAAACTTTGTTTTTATGTGGCCATGAAAAGTATCCTGATTCTGCTATTGGGCCACAAAATATGAAATAAAACTCTACTATGGGCCATGAATTAGTTTTGGAAATTTCTGAAAAATTACCCACCCCCATATAGCAGACACGTTGTGACCACTCCCTTAGTTTACACACACAATTTCACATTCACATATATCACAGACCAATGGAGAACAACCAGTGTGAATTGCTAAGATCCAATATCTTCCTCATAGACAATTTTTGAATGTTTTTTCAAATTGAAAGAAATGCTGGAGATTTTACAACATTTTGCATTTGCTGGAAGTTGACTGGAGATAGCACTGAAATGCTGGCGTCTCCAGCGGAATGCGGGAGACTTAGCCCGAAATACACGGTCCTTTTCTACCTCCGTTTTCACCTAGTGGATGTCAAAAACACCCGAAAACAAGAAATCAGATAGGTTTTTCCATTGTACTTTTGACAGGCGAAAAGAAATCTTTTGTTCTGACTGTCCGCGTTACGTAATAACGTGTAGCCCAGCTTCGTAGTGTCATCTACGATCGAATGAAGGTTTACTTCCGCTTGACTATGACAATCACACACAATAAGTAAGAGAGTTTTTAGAAGTCATTCAAAATGACTACAGCAATGCACAGAGATCTTAGCACAGAAGAAAGCATCGAGTTCATAGTGAACACAAATCCAACAGATTTATCACAAGAGCACTTCCAAAATCAATTTGACTTACGGGATCAAATGAAAATGCCTAGGCCATGTTACTACACCCTTCGATTACTTGGGGCATGGCAACCCAACAACTGTCATTGGATATTTGATCTTTACTCGCTGTTTTCATGCATTATTTTACTTGCCAGTATGTTCTCAATTTTAGGTAAGTATTACAGATCTGTAGACAGCAGACAATACCTGATAAATTAGATGTAACTGTAGATATTTATAAACTACAAGCATAGTTGTGGAAAGACCGATCAATCTCCAGTTTTACGTTTGGTATACGCCCAGTTTCCTATCAACACTGCTCCTGTTAGCTTATGATACACAGTTAGCACTTCCTAGAAGTATAATATTTAAACTCATTAGAGTTAGAGGTCGATCATTAGAGTAAAATATTTGTTGCAATATAGTATTGGGCCGTGTGGGCCAGTATGTATAGAAGATACCACTTTTTAGATAGAGTGGAATGTGATGTGCAGTACAGGCTTTTTTATAAGGAACCACTTTATAAGGAACCTACATGTAGATTGCCAAAATATAAGAACTTGTACTTCTAAGGCTTTGTTCATAATGTATAGCAGAGGGGGGCAGGTGAAATGGAGGGTGGATTGGGGAAAATATACAAGAAAAAGGGGGATTTAAATCTTTTACAATGAAGTGGGGATACCAAATTTTTTTTATCAAAGAAGCTAGAAGAAATAACCAGGACATACTAAAATGTTTTTATTTCATAGCATTACATATGCCGTGTTGTACTTTTTTGGGAATTTTGTGTGCAGTGGGACTTTTGCAACTCATGATGGTAATATGTTTACTTCAGAGTTCTGTTCATGGCCTATTGTTTAGGAGTAATTAAATCATGAGATTTGTCAAATTACAGTTAAAACACTTCTGTTGTTAAAAGTGTATATTAAAGACACAAAATTTGTTAGGTATATGGATATTGCTCTAGATTTTGTCTAATAGGGGCCTTTGTTTAGTCATCAATATTCAATAAAACAGCAATTATGATTAATGGAAAACTTGTCAATGATGTTTGCGGATCATATTGTGCCAGCAGTGAAGACAGGGATGAGGTGGAAGAGGACCTGGAGAGATAGAGATTCGCTATGGAACGCTGTGGAATGAGGGTCAGCAGAAGCAAGACAGAGCACATAGAGCAGGCATGGAAGGCAATGAGTTGAAGAAGGAAACAGAGTTTGCAGAGATTAAGAAGAGAATAAACGCAGGATGGATTGGGTGGAGGAAGGTTACAGGGGTTCTGTGTGACAAGAATATGCCAGGAAGTGTCAAGGGACGAATTTATTGTACGTATGTGAGACCAGCCATGCTGTATGGGATGGGAACGGTTCCAATGACAAAGGCCCATGAGGGAAGGATAGAGGTGGCAGAAATGAAAATGCTAAAATTCTCATTAGGATTGACACGGGTAATTAGAGTGTGAGATGAGGATGTAAGAAAAGTACTGGGGACAGGGAGTCATTACTGGTGAAAATGCAAGAGAGCGTATACTGCAATGGTATGACCATGTGAGAAGAAGGGAAGAGATATATGTAGGGCATTGATGCTAGAAATGTTGCCTCCAGGAAAGAAGGAAGAGAGGTAGACCAAAAAGAAGGTACATGGATAGCATCAGAAAAGATATGAGAGGAGTAGGTGCCAAGGAGATGGACACACAAGATAAAACGAGGTGGAGGACCCTTACGTGCTGTGACGACTCTCGTTAATGAGGTCTGTGTCCTCACTCTCCTCCATTTCTTCATTATCTTTCTCTGCAGTTTGGATAGTTGTTTCAAGCCTCTGTAGAGTGCAATCTACAGTACTTAAGCTTCTCCACAAAGATACCGTTATCTCTAATAAAAGTTAGAGCTTTCGCATTGAATTTTGGTCTTGGATTATATAAATGGGATACTTGCAATGCTTCTCCATCACGTATTTGTGTGGGAAGTCTCCCATTGCCGATACTGTAGCAGATGGAGGAACTATTAACTGGCACAAGCATAATTTATTTGATGGGTTGACGGAAGACGAGATCCCAAACTTAACTTTGATTCAGTTTGAGGAACATCAACGTGAAATTATGAAAAGAAATGCATTGGAAGTGACAGGAGAAGTTGGTTATCGAATTGACGGTGCTCCGGCTCTTGGAGAATTTATAGATCCTCGGAAATCTCCCCAAGAAGACGATCAGTTTTTTTCAGTAAGTAGTACGTACCGAACAAAAACGCCAACACTCCTGGTGCTACCTACTTTCAGAAAGTGTGTAACTCGTATGATAGTTGATATACTAGGGAGAATTCTATATGGAGTACGTAGAGGATTGCTGTTTCACCGGGACAGGAGAACAGTGTTCATTTTGTCAAAATTATCCTTAGACAAGCACTGAGAAGTTCATGAGAATTCCTGCTTCATATCCAGATATTACCAAAGTTCAAATACAAAGATGTCTTTGGAACACCCCTCTATGTAGATTTTGTCAACAATATTTTCGGTACCGCGGATGACTTCCTTCCAGGAGCCTAGCTGAAGATGGAGTTTTCTGCTGGCACAGTTAGTCTAGAAGACCCAAATATCATCGAAAAATTTTTCGAGAACCATATCGTTGAAGAAGATCATATAAGATCTTACACAAACCATATCTTGTGTCTTCAAAGGGCCAAAGATATCCGAGCAAATCAGAGAAAATGCGATAAAGCTGAGGTAGAGAACAAATCATGCGGAGATTATAACTGGATATAGTTATCCTTCTTTCACGCTGCTTTAAAGAAACTAACTGTTATAGAACTTGAAAAATATTTAACCTTTCATAAACTACCATTAAATGGTCTGAAGAATGACAAAATTTCTCGGATAATGGGACGTATCAACTTTTCGACAAACAGCTCCTACGTGCATTCACTGTATAACAGGCTGTTCACTAATTACGTCATGCTGAAATTGCCATTTTTGAACCATCCACCCCCAGTGTCACGGTGTGAATCACGAAAAACGTGTAGAACTACCATAGAGATAGGCCTGTCTCTATGAGAACTCTCCACCCCCTAGGCGTGATGTAATTATTGAACAGCCCCTAAGTGTTTCTGAATGACCGACAAGATGAAACAGAGGAAGGAAATGAAGATGATGAAGAGGATATTGAAGATGATGAAGAGGATATTGAAGATGATGAAGAGGATATTGAAGATGATGATAGTGATGTTGAAGTGCTCGCTGTTGTTTGAAGTGACTCAGAAGATGAAGATTTTCGTGAAGAAAGTGAGAAAGACGAGTCTGATGATACGGATATGCCTCAGATAGATCAATGATCCACAATAATTTCTCAATCTCGACGACAGTGCAGACCTAATAGTAGACTTCCTTGCATAGGTACTTATAATAAATGAACCTTATTGTCACATTTTGAACTTTGTGGTGTTGGTGTGGGTTGGGGGGAGTGGAAATTTTTACATTTTTGCTTGGGGACTGCTAATGCTTCTACATTTGAGATGGGGGTGTTGAAAGCTTTTTTGGGTGAAAAGACATTCCACCTGCCCCACCCCCTCTGCCATACATTATGAACGCAGCCTAACGGAGAATTCCCTAAAGAACTTTTCAATTTGAAACACTTTTATAACAGCAAGCAATCAATAATTAGGAAGCCGGTTCCATTCATTTGCAGCCAAAACCAGCATAGATTGTTTGCTATGCTTTTGTCAAGTGTTTCATGTTTCATTGGTCTTAAGTTATAGCCAAATTCAAAGACAAAATTCAGAGCTTCAATGTTTACTTGTGTCTGTATCATATGTATGGCATTAAGTGTGGAGTGAAAATTACGGAACTATTAAGGGACTTTAAGTACGTGAAGAGTCTGTTGGCACTACAGAACTTCACTATGAGCACGAATAAGTGGTAGGAATTTTTAGACTTACTGAAAGCTTTTTCGTCCGATACTCGTCAGAGTATGAAATATTAGATAACGACCGAAAGGTCAACGGAAATATATTGCCAGATGCGGGTACTCGTGATATGATGAATAATTCGTCTAGTTGGCCCTACGATTGGCCAATTAAGCGAATAGGTGCTATTACAGCAGTCTGGTACAGCATTTGGTGTGGCTGGCCAGTCCAACGCGGGAATGACAGTCCCTGTGGAAGATGACACAGTTGAAGTCTGACGCTATTCTGTCTGCCTGTGTCGCAGCCTTTCTTCTCATGCTCTTTTCCTCGTGCTGCTGTTTCCCTTTAGACTTGGGAAGACATTGCTGCACGGTCTATCTCCAGCAGGCTGACTGCCCGAGTTGTATCGTTTCCCAGTTGTTCTGATTTATATATATATATCTTCATTTAAGTGTTTTGGAATCGGTTTACATAAAGACTCAAAACCCAATCTTGTGTAAACAAAAAGAGTTCATTTTCTCACTTGGACTCTTCAAGTAAACAATGGTGAATGGGTGCCAAGTGGCCAATCATACGGCTAGCTGGACACATTATTCATCATATCACATGTACCCGCATCTGGCTATATATTTAGGTTCACCTTTCGGTCGCTATCCGACGTTTCATACTCTGACGAGTGTCCGACGAAAATAAGCTTTTCAGTATGTCTAAAACATGGTGCCGCTTTTTCGTGCTGTAGTGAAGATATATATATATATATATATATATATATATATATATATATATATATATATATATATATATATATATATATATATATATATATATATATATATATATATATATATATATATATATATATATATATATATATATATATATATATATATATATATATATATATATATATAGATACTCAAGAAAAGCACTATACCGAAGGAATATATCGAAAATACACTTGTCGTTTAGTATGCATTTCGATTAAAATCTTCATCAGAACTGATGAAGGTTCTAATCGATACATTTGTTAACGGACAAATGTATTTTTGGTTTATGTATTTTATGCTATTTATATACTTAGTGGATGCGGCTTATAAATAGTTTGTATATATATATATATATATATATATATATATATATATATATATATATATATATATATATATATATATATATATATATATATATATATATATATATATATATATATATATATATATATATATATATATATATATATATATATATATATATCACTGATTCAGAGCCGCATTCGCATAGTATATAAATATATATAAGAGAATAAGAATCAAAAATATACTTCTCTTAAATTATAGACGTTTCCATAAATGAAGATATTTATCGAAACGTATATTGTTTAAGTGAAGTATATTTTAAATTTTTTGTAATATATATATGTATATACTGATTTGGGGACCGCAAAAGGATTTATGAGTAATTGTTTCTTTGACAGGTTTGGAATATATTCTTCATGGTAAAGTGAGTTCTTGGAAGATCGGATCAATTGTGAACTCTTGCTTCACACTCATGAATCTAACTCTTCCTTTTGTATTTATCAAGTATTACTTCAGATATGGCAGTTATGATGCTCTTATTCCAAGTGTACTGCAAAGCTCTTTTGAACACCGCTCCAAGGTTAGAAGGTTGTCTTGGTCCTATACCCTCTTTTCCATTACAGCCTGGGTACTAGCTGCATTGTTTTTCTACTTACACTGGTTGCCATTTTTTAGTAAAATATGGCATTACGCTGTTTATGGGTTGACCGTGTTCTTTACCACCGGATGGTGGGCAATGTGGCTTAGTATATTCGGCTTTGTATGCCACATTCATAGCCTCCAAGCGCAGATATTTGTGGAAAAAATGCAAGAGTTGTTCCAGAACTCTACCCGCAGTAACGAGCAAGAGCGGCAACGCATAGGAATCCTTCTTGGTATGTATAACGAACTGAATAGATGGATTGAGAGAACCCAAAGTGAATTTGGGAAAATTGTCTCATTTGCAATGGCCTATCATACGATCGATGCAATCGTCTTCAGCGTTGCTTATTGGGATCAGGATTTTGGCGTTAATTACTCTCTCGTGCAATACATTGGCGGAATGGCTTTTGATTTGGCAAGCATAGCAATCAAGTTATACCCCGCAGCAATTGTGTCTGCTGCGTTGCATCATATCACAAGAAGGGCCGGGAGCGAGTGTTATCCACATTATTATTACGTTTACATGCCTGTGGAAAGATTCCAGTTTTATCAGCATTTGTCCGTTAGGGAGGAAACTATCGGCTTAAGGATACTCGGCGTAAAAATCACCGTTAGAATCGCCGTTGGAATTTTTGTAACAATTGTAACCGGCCTAGGGACGTTTCTACGCTTTGTTTTTGTGAATGTTGGCACGACCCGGCCGATTTTCTAGTAGGAGAATAACATCAATGATGGAGATAGTGGGTTCGTGAGGAATTCAGCTGATGGAGTGTTTATTCAATCTGGAGGCTATGCACGTGGGTAGACACAGTCGTTGTCTGTCCATGTGGGGAAACTCTACAGTCAATCTTTCCTGTCAGGGAAACGCTACTTTAAATTCATTTCATTCACACACACACACACACACACACACACACACACACACACACACACACACACACACACACACACACACACACACACACACACACACACACACACACACACACACACACACACACACACACACACACACACACACACACACACACACACACACACACACACACACACACACACACACACACTTCTTAGCTATCCTAGCTGGGAGATTTTGTAGTTTCTGTAGTTTATTCAGCGCGGTAGCACTGCAGACTCCCCACAACGAACAGCAGAATCTGAAATGTTGTTCAATAATGCTTCTATACATTGAGTGAAATGTAGTTAGAGGAAGATATCTTCTTCCATAGCTTAGTATTCCGATTCCTTTTCGTATCTTTTTTATCAAAGCAGAAATATGCTCCTCCTAATTTAGAAATTGGTCAACTACAGTCCCTAAGTATTTAATGTGTTTTATCTTCGAAACTGGTTCCTGATCGATGACAATTTGTACATTTTGTGTTTCAGAATTCTTAATGTCCTTCAACTTTTTTCTGCCTCCTGTAAGGATAGTTTGTGTTTTGGTGACATTGAGGGATAGCTTATTTGATTCCATCCAGGTTTTTAAACAGAGAAGGTTATAATTTACATTTTTGTTAATGTCGGATCGAGTCCGACGAAAATGAGATGCTGGTGTCATCAGCATACGTGTTATGTTTACCTCGGAGTAATTTAAAGATAGGTGTAGGTCATTGATGTATACTAGAAAGAGAAGGGACCCTATGCAAGAGCCTGGAGGAACCCCACATGTTGTATTCTCAAATGTAGAAATCTGCCCACCTACTTTACAACATTGCTTTCTGTACGAAAGGTAGGACCGAAACCAGCAGAGTTCCTTATCTAACTGTAGAAGTACCCCTCATTCTAGATCGAAATCGGCAGATGAAATCACTGATTTGCGTGTTTGCGAGAAACCTCAATAGTTTTTGACATCTTTGGCCAGTTTAATTCACCACTTACCACGTCTTCAATAAAGTGCAATATATATCCCGTAGATTAGCCACTGTGATTGAGTGTATGCACTATGCAGAAGGTGAGCAGGAGACTTTTTGATACCCAGAAATGTGCAGGAGGATGGAATAGAATACGGGAGAGTTAGCAACTGTGTAGCATTGATAATAATCATTATATACGTCTGTATTGTGTATAGCTACCAGTAAGTGCAAATGATGCATTTTCTAGTCGAACCCACTTTTTGCATTTGCATGACCAGCGCATCATTATTACTATTATATTTTTTGTGAGAAAGTTTGTTTGGACCAGTATTGAAGCTGCCTTATATCAAAATGTTCTTTAAAGCTACTTTCTTAGCAAGCAAATACCCAGGGAAAATCTGACGTTCAGAGTACGCCGATGATTTTTCGATCAAAATATTTTCTGCCCCGCAATGATGAATTGCGCAGAGTCCTCTGTACCAAAAACGTCTTGAATGAGACGTAACGTGTTTGTTAGAGAACGGCTATGAATAGAAAGAAGGGTAAGTTAATGATGAAGTTTACAAATTCCACTTAGTTGTGGTGATTTCCATGATCATTGCACCACAGAGTTGCTTGCAACATAGTTCTGCGCCAAAGTTTACGCCACACTGTGCCAGAACATCTCCAACTTGACGCTCTGCGCCGAAGATCTTAGGTTCACCCGTGCCGAGGGAGGGGGGCGTACATAGAATCATGCCCAAACCTCGGTTTGCATGTTGGTGGAGTTCAATAGCCTCTATACCATGCTAAGTACCAAGAGCATCTATAAAGATGGCGCCATGGAAATGGAGACGTGCCTGAAAGTCTGGTAATGGTTGAATTTGAGTAAGGATAAAGGACATGGCAGGGATGCAACAGTTTTCACAAGGGACTACAGTCAACCTTTCTATGCTGATTGATATGGTTCTGCAGAAGACTTACCATGAGCTTACTCTACTGTCCGAATTGTGAGTTGTGCAAAACAATTCAACTTTACTTGTTTGCTATTTTGTCATATACACGTTGTGTATTAAAAAAATTGTTTGCCCTGTACTGAGACTGCCAGGTGTGAGCCAACAGCTAGAAACTTTTACACCAGTTACTATTTTCATAGTTGTTTCCGTGCATAATCACTTAAATCTTACGGCAATAAGGTAGCGTACCACAGGTATACTCGGTATTTCTGTGTATCGTGTGACCCCCTCGATTCCAGATTGGGCACTGTTCGAGCTGACTAACATAACATTTTGCTACATAGGTTATCATCAGAACAGGGTGGCCACTACCCCTGGAAACTTCTAGAATGTGATTTACCTCCTGGAAAATACTCCTAGAGTATTTAAAAACTGCTGGAAGTCAGCCTTGTGAAATATAGTTGACGATAGCTAAATTGCCCAATAGCTCTTACATTTGTAGCTTCGAGCGAATTTTCAACTCCCCTCATTTTACCTGAAAGTTTCCTACAAATTTCTCTTTACTACCATATAACTCTACTGTCAGATAACTTGAACATTTGCATATTCAAACACGTTTCTGTTTTAATTACTATAAGTCAATTGCGAAAATGGATAGTGTAAAATTTGAACCATTTGGAAGTTTACAGGTTCAGCCAGGCAGGTTCACCCCCCACCTCAGTCAAGATGCTCAAATGGTACCAAAGTAATTTCAGGGCTGGTAGGATAATGAAACCAAAAGTATTCTATGTTGTAAATATCCAGTGCACAGCACCAACTATGGATTGGTTGGTAGATCTAAATTTTTGAAACTTTGTTGGTAAGTCCATATTTAGCAATGTTTGTTGGTATGGAGCAATTTGCATGGTATGGAGCAATTTGCATAGACACATGGCTTACTCAGTAGAGTAGGAATTATAGGAAGGAAATTTCTAGACAAATTCAGTACTATGTAGTGCTCAAAACTCCTGGAGAGGTTGGGGCTTAAGTCCCTCAAAAATTTTGCTTCTTCTTTATATTTACTTTCATTGTAGATTCTTCTAGATCTTTCATCTAAGCATTAAACTCTTCTGCCAAATTTTAGTCTGGCAGATGAACTCTAGCCCATTCTAGAAGGAATAATTTTTAAACATTTGCTGTCTTGTCGGATTTAACCATGGTGGGTCCTCTTACTTTACCATAGCAATATATGAAAACATGGTTCTGTCCCAGTGAATGGTCATTAGTGTACATCTGCTCACCATACATAGATCTGGAGATCAAAAACTAGAGCAACTTTAAATGGGGGGTCCTGTTGTTAAATTGCCAATCTCAGCAAGGTTTCTATTGGTACCTTACTGGCCTGAGCCACCAGATAGAGAAGGTACACTACACCAATGATCAAGATGATGCAAATTTTCACAACTCAATTAGGTTGTGTTTGCATGTGCAAGGTTGTGCTAATTTTCATTAGGCTTGAAGCTTGGGAATAAAATCTATCACTGTCATGTCATGCCACCTCAATTTCCCATTTCTTAATATTTTTAGTTTGTAAGTGATTTGTATGCTGCTTGAAATTTCCCTTGGTATGGCTTTATTTATATCTTTTGATTGATATCTGCATAGGAGCTGATAGCTGTATTGATAGCTTTAAGGGACATTTTACTTCTGGCCCCCAGTGCAAAATGTATTTTGCCATCAATGATACACGCGTGGAAAAAGGTTCTCCTGAAAAAGTCCTCAGAAACTCCTGAAATACTCCTGGAAAACTCCTTGAATTTTTTTGTAAAATATGAGTGGCCACCCTGCAGAAATCTATTAGAATTAAGTAAGAGTGATGATTGCTTTGCACGAATATTGGAATTTTAGAGGTATATGATTTATCAGCTGGTTTCCTTAAGTCTGAAAACTCCAGTACTGAGCTTTCTTAACTTTTTGAATAGTCATGGGCTACTTTCTTGTAAGTCAGTTTCTTATAGCATAAATGTGTTTGGTTTTTCTTCAAAATAGCCATTGTTGCTTCTGCCTTGGTGTATGGTAAAGCTTGTATGTCATGCATGTCCTAGCCTTTCCAAACCTGTACATTTAATTCCAAACTATAGAAAGCTTGTATGTCATGTAAAATATACATTCAGTATGGGTTATGATGGTTAAGGTTTAGAATGTATTATAATCATATTTTTAATTGCATTTGGGTATATGTAGCATTGCATCTTTGGAGAGCTAAAACCACATTGAAGCTGAGAGAAAAGTAAATGGGATAACTAAGTACAGTGGAGTCCTGCATTATGGCCATTTTGTTAGTATAGGCACTTCGTTAATATGGCCACTTTTGTTTGGCCAGGAAAAACAACCATACATTATCTCATAAAAAACCCCATTACTGTGTCATCATGTTAAATATTGCCAATGGCCACATTTTGCAATCTCAGCCAGCAGGATTCTTTGTAATTTGACCCCATTAATATGACTTGTTGTTTGCCTTGAAGCTTTGCTAGGTATTTTTTTATTTTCAGGTTGCCAAGAAAATCAGACATTGAAAGGTTAGTATCAATGGATATTTAATAAATCTTACACTTTCTTACACCTTTATAGAAGTATGTGCCTTCTCAAATGCAATGTGCCATTTTCCAGTTCAATTGCCCAGATTAGAAATGCTTAGATGTCTTTGTACTTCGTCATGTTATAGTTGCTGAGTACAGCATTTTTGTGTGTCATTATGCTCTATATCAAGTTCATGTAGGTGCATATTGGTAAAACACTTTGTAATATTGGTAGAATTCTCTTCATGAATTATATTTTGTTTTCCAAAGGAAAATTGAAATTATTCAATTTGCAACAAATACAAGACAGCAATTCATACGATTGTTAGCACTTGTAAAATGGGCTGCAAATGCAGACAAGGTTGATCAATGTCAGGTATGAATCGTAAAATATCTATTTTGGTGCTATGACAGACACACACAGACACACACACATACAGACACACAGACACACACAGACACACCCAAACAAACACACATGCACACAAACACACAAACACACAAACACACACATTTGCTTATTCCTCTTGTCGCACACCACACACCACACACGACACACAGATGAGAAATGTTTATCTCGTAACTTGCTATATTGAAGCATCATCTTAATGAAGCAGATTTTGAGTCTCTAGACATGCCCTTTTGATTAGAAGGGAGTGGTGAGCCCACATTACTTATTATATAGCATCCTTTGTCATTACTTATTATATACCATCATTACTTGCTTGTGACTCTTACTATTTGCATTTAAAATATTTTTAGGAAGTTTCAGCAACATTGGATCAAACAAATATGCACTTCATTAACACTGCAGATACTCTGGCCAGATTGGCAAGAGAAACACTTGTGAATGCCAGGTAGGCTAGTTTTCCATTTGCCTTAGGGCCTGATTACACGAGGAGGGCTAGTCCTATCAAGAGGGCTGGCTTGGGTACCCAGGACAGGGTTTTGCTTACTCTTACATGTAGAAATTTAATCCTGTTGTGTATCTGTCATTCCTGTGCAGTAAGTTGCAGAGATGTGATTTGGTAAAGCCAGCCCTCATTCCAACCTTATCAAATTGATTACATCACAGAAACACCACATTTCTAGCCCTGGTAACAGAACCAGCCCTCTTTCAAGCACGCAAGATCTCAGTTATCTGGGTTAGCCCTGCCTACATTTAATCCCAACCTCAAATCTGAGTATGTTTCTTATAAATGCCAATATCTTGGCGAAAAACATTTGTCTTGGGTAGGAGGACAAGCCCTCTTCATTTAGTCAGGTTCTTACACTATATGGTAGAAGATGCAATACAATGTGATATATTTCCAGAGTCATGGACTTTGTATTGAGTTTTTGTAGATGTGTACCAGTGGCTATATGATCAAATTTCTGTACCCTTGCTTCCCCCTTACTTTTTATATATATAATGCCTACTGAGTTCATACATATATCTGTATCTATATCTATGTTTATATCTGTATATGACCATCTTTCTGCTAAGGCTAGCAACCTTTGCATAAAGATGGTTATACAGTATGCTTGGCTCTGAAGAAGGCATTATGCCAAAACACATACAGTGGCTCAGTTGAGTGAATGGCTCTTATCTGCACCCGATTTATGATCTTCGTTTAAGTTGCTATCATCAAGGCTCACCTGCTAAGAGGTTCCCACCTTTGAGACCTTCCCTACTAGTTAATGTTTGTTTTATTTCTTACACTTCTTGTATTAGACTTACATGTAATCTAACATCTCTTAGACTGCCAAACTTTTCATTGCCTACTGCTGTTGATGTCTTGACTACTGGAACATTCAACAGGCTCCCACTTTGTATAAAGGTTTGTACAAATATTAGTGATCATTCATCGGCTTTGGTTTCATGACTTTTCGTGGTTAATAATTGACAAAAACTGCAAGAATGCATGTTGACATCATGTATTTGTTGAAAATTCTCTTCATGGAGACTTTCATTTTATATTCCGCTACATACAATGGTAACCTCACTTAAAAAGGTAGTTACAATTGGCTAGCCTGATAACAATAAAACAAATAACTAACGATAACAAAAGTTAAAACACGGATAATAAAAAAAAAAGCTACAATGGATTGCATCTTAGATGGAAAGAAGTTCTGGACTATTCCACGGCTTGTTTCTACGGCAAAAGATATAATAAGTCGTTCGAATGATGGTATTAGAGAGTTTTGAGATTAGGTAGCGCCGGTGTCGCATATCAACAGCTAGAGCATCGCACATTTCAATAAAAGAAGAGCAAGAAAGGCCAAAAATTCCAAGAGAACTGATAGAAAGATTGACAAACTTAACATCTGTATATTTGGATTTAAGTGTTTCCATAAGGGATTGATATTTAGCTCTCTTGCGCTCAGCGTTCACTTCTAGGTTGGTTTCAAAACCAACTGTAAGTTCGAGAATGTAAATCTTGTTGTCAGGCGATACAAAAACAAGACCAGGACGAAAATTATCTCCCGTTATTATGGAAGGAGAATGAAAGCATGGGAGATCAACGTAAAGAGATGCTCCTGGACTTGCTCTAAAATAGTTAGCCAAGATTTGTAATGCAGAGTTGTAATAATAATAGTAGTAAAATGCATGTTTATACATGGTAAGTATCTTATCAGTACAAAAGTAGTGTTATCAACAAGGGCCCTGTCAAAATTAAATTAAAATCAAAATTAGACATAAAATAAATATAACATGATGAACTGATCTGAAAGTTAAAAGATAGTCCCTAATACATCGTCCAATAGAAACGAAGGCAATCAGTTACATGCAGTCACTTTAGCTATAAAACTTCTTTGCTCCTGCTTTGAAAAGCACAACAGATGTCAAGGATCGGACTTCAATTGGCATCTCGTTAAAGCATCAACGGCCTTGAAACAAAAAGGATTGTTTTGCTGTTTCAGTTCTTAGCAATGGCAAGCGTAGAGTCGTGTTAGTATTCCTCGTGCTATAAGTATGACTTATGTTATCAGCGTAAAATGAAAATTATGGAATACTTGTTCCATGTAGGCATTTAAAAATTAAGTACGCAGCTTTCAATTTCTTTTAGTTCAAGACATTGATAAGATTGTTCTCTCTACCTTCTTGTATTCGGTGGTAAATGATCTTTTATGCTTTATCTTGGAGTGTTTCAAATTTCTACACCATCGTTTCCGAAATTTTGAGGACTGGTGATGTTCATTGGTCCTTCAGAAAGATCGAGATGATGCTCTTTATGATCTCTAAAGCCATAGTTTAGCAGAATTCATGGTTCTTTAGGGTAATCGACTTGCCAATATATTCCTGAAAAATAGTATTAGGTTTATATGCTATCTTAATTTTGTGATACTCCACTTAGATATATCAGTTTGAGGACCAGAATCCAGTCATTTACACATATTGTCATCTGTATCATAATATCTAAGGCATAACTGACTAGAATGTTAAATCACTACCATGTGTTAATAGCTTCCTGGTATTTTCTTCTAGGAAAAAATAGTTCCCGAGGATCCTATAACCACAGCCGATAGGAAGAGGACATTGAAGCGTCTGAACGAAATTATCCAAAACAGACTTTCCATCTCAAAGATTCCCACACATTTTACATCAGTGATTATAAGTATGGTTCATGTTTATTCAATTGCAGATGAACAATAAAGCATTATTATTCTTTCAAGCTTTGTCTTCTTTCCTGTTTGAAGAATTTCGTTGTCAAACACATAGTTAATCAGCTCCAATATGATGAGAGTCCTTTTTGAATGCATTTGCTGGCTTTCATTTTCAGCGCTTGTTCTTTATGTGTACTTTTATGCTAGGATGTTGTTTTTTGGCTCCAGCTGTATAATATATATGAACTTGTGTTTGTGGATCTAGGATGTTTTTCTTTTTGCAGAATGTTGGCTTGAATCAATTCATCCATGTAATATCAAAAAATGATTTTTAAAAGCATTAAATGATTTGCTTTTGCCTTTTAGTTTTTAATTTTTGATCTTTAATTCCGTGTCTTCTATTCAGATGAAGGGCGAGCAAGATTGACGGTGCAAGATGAGTTTCAGGTTCATATCAGTTTATGCTTGGTGGTTTTTTCCTTCACTATCTAAAATACTACTTTTTTATTTAGAGTGGGACTTATGCAAGCACTTTTTACTTGTATCCAACTGAAAGAGAACTCAAGGCATAAGATTGGTTGAAATCGGAGTCTTTTGGTTTGGTTCAGTGATTTCAAAGCAGTTTCAAAATTTGTTAGATGAAGATGGGGCGAGCTCGTCTCAAAACGTTCTCCTATGTCTTTATCAACGGTCATGTCTTAATTCTGGTTTCTACATACGGTTATGTCATAATTCTGGTTTGTTTACATCAAAATGGCTTTGTGGAGATAATGAAAACTCCAACAACCATCCTGGCAATTCTTTCGTCTTGGCTCTCTTACTGCAGTTTGAAATTGCAATGATTTGATAGTAAAATGCTCTAACATTCGGCATTAAGTTCCTCCATTGAGCTTAGCTGAAACCTCACTTAATCGATTATCATTAGTGCCAGTTCCTATTTTTGATTTGTCTAGGAATACGTAATGCAGATATCGACTTCAGTTGATATAGTTCATCTGATCATTTGAGTAGTGTATCCATTTCATTCCATGTCGTTTGCTTTGATATATTCAGGTCGTTTTGACACTAATGGGCGATCAGCCAAACATTCCATGGAGATTGTTGACGATTGAATTCCTAATCGAAGACTTTGAGACTGGAGGTATTGCTTTGACTTTGTATACAAATCTCACAACCAGCTTCGCTATTCACATTTACTATCATACCTTTAGAATATCAAATCAAGGTTTAACTTTTTGATTTTAGAACAACTCTTTTTCATCAAATACATAACTCTCCACAAAACTTGGATCATTTTTGAGTATTTGATTTTCGCTTGAATGTCCTGCCATTGAGCTACTTAGAACTGTTAGGGGGGGGGGGGGGATAGTCTCAAGCAGTAGGCTTGCTTTACTCAACCGTCGAGTTTAATTGAGCTCCGTTTGAGCCTTGCTGTTCTTAAAAATCCTTGACAGCACCTAGTTGTGCAGGCCTCACAATACAGGCTGCTAGCTTTTTTTTACTTAGAGTTAATTAATTTCAAGGGATTTGTGCCAATCTGCAAGACCTGACTGTGATACGAGATGACAATACTTTTTGATTCTTTTTTGTCAAATTTCAGATGGAAAACCATTAGTACACAAAATGCAGGTAAGTTCCTATCAGTCCCATGAATTCTAGTTGCTTCTGTTAGGATTTCACCGTGCTAAAACGAATTCTTCTTCGGAACAAAAAGTAGTTCATTTGCAAAGAGTAAAGGATTTAGAAAGTTTGTTTGCGGAGGGCTCCCTCGGCAAGGGCGTACCTTGTATCTAGAAGGTCAGCTTTAAAGCAGAACTTACAGAAAATAGTTTTTCTTGCGTAGAAAAGCGATATATCACGATTGCCTGTTGCCTAGTGCTTATGTTAGACTAATCTCTTTTGGTTTGTTGCTGTTGTTGCTACTACTAGCAGGAGATAAACTGGAGGACTTTTGTAGCATTTTTTGAAGTTGTAGCAATAATCGATGGATATCGTAATGATGCCTCTCTAGCCGTCCAGCAATATATTAAATAGTCAATCTCGATTTTATTTATTTAGGAATGAAATTCGCATTGGTGAAAACAACACCATCATATTTTAATTATATATATATATATATATATATATATATATATATATATCACACACACACACACACACACACACACACACACACACACACACACACACACACACACACACACACACACACACACACACACACACACACACACACACACACACACACACACACATCTCTGTAATACTACTTTATTTTTGTTCTATTTTAACTTAATTTTCTGTTTATTCTTCGTCAAAATTAGATAGAACAGCCTCTGTTCCTTTTTAACCTTGAGTTCCTACTTCAAGAATGAAAGGAAAGCCCAATTTCCTGTCAGAAATGCCTTGCCGTCTCGCCAGATTTCACTTTTATCACTTATTTTTTCCCTTGCTTTTCATCCCTTGTTATTTGCGTATATTAAAGGAAAAAGAGGAAGAATTAGGTCTGCTGCTCAATTTCTAGTCAGTCATTTTCTCACCTTTTTAGCCATTTGATGTACCCGTTTGATGTACCCGTTTGGTGTACCTGTTTGATGTACCTATTTGAAATACCAATTTGATGTACCCATGTGTGTTTGTGTGTTCATGTGATGTACCCATGGCCATGTAGTGTATCCTTTTGACTACATGAAATCTAACTCTTTGTTTCATTGGACAGGTGCATTACATTCACCAGTTACTGCAATCTCGACTCATGGGACAGTGCGAGCCAATCATTGAAATTTACGATTGTTTGCGTATCCTTTCCAATCTTAACAAAATGTCTCTTGTCCTTTCCAATTAGCAAACGTCTCTTTTCATAGATTTTCAGATATACATTTGCTGGGGGGTTCGGAGCCTTATTGGCAAGCATTCTGGAATCAAGTGCATCCCCCTGCGATTGTTTGTATTCTGAAACTTAGTTCCAAAATGGGATCTCCTCCCTCAAGGTTTTATTATGCATGTCAACAAAGTGACAAGAGTTTACTGAAGTTTTAATTGCAAAATTTCTCTAGAAGATTGCTATCTTTAGCAATATGTTTTATCATTTTGTAATTTGAATAATGTATTTTAGTAGCAGTTTGTCTTTTTTCTTTTTTATGACTACTATGTTATTAACGATTTGAGAGTGATTGTAAGTGTTTGTATCAAGACCTTAATTCGATCAAGACTATTTTGCAATGTCGCTTCAACTTGAAGTCTTGCATACTCAGGTAGGTTTTGCTGGATGCAATCCACTCAACATACTAGAATTGCTTGTGAAGACCTTTAAGCTATGAATAGAATATAACTATGCGACTTATTATATTGTAGATTGTCAATTGCTTAGGATTTTGAACTGTTTAGCTTGGTATGAGACATTGATTTAGAGCAGTTATGTTGCAATTGGTCTTGAATATGACAGGTTCTTAGTAATAATCTAGGTGAACTTATTTGTGAAATAGTAAAGGCAACAGGGAGAGAATCTGAGCAGAGGCCCCTTATACTCATTAGTATGTTCTGTCATTCAAGTTAAATTTGTTAATATAAAATATTATGTAATTATATTTATATAATTTATAATATGCAATTATATTTATATAATTTGTTAGCATAAAACAGGGGCGGCCAAACCGTTGCTCGCGATCCACATGCGACTGTCTGACATTTAGTCTGCGGCTCGAGGAAGATTTGCAAGCTAGTAGATAGATAAGGACAATGTTTATTAAAATTAAAAGGTAATAAACTTACTATTTCAAGTCGATTATACCTAAATAGTGAATTCACGAATGTTTCATGGATGTTCTCTATCACGCAACTAGGAATTTTTTAGAGCAGGGGTTTCATCAACAAAACGGGCACACTAGACACCTTCTAAAGAGTATTTATCTTGAAATCGTATTTTTCAAAGTTAGACACAAAAGAAATCGTAAAGGAAGCTTCAGGATGTTGTTACTTTCATGTGTAATAAAGATTGTAAACAGGTCTAATAATGCAAAAAAAGATATAAAATAGAATAAACAAAAATGCGATAAACAGTCTCAAATCTCTGCAAGAA
Organism: Mastigias papua; assembly: GCA_964019165.1. Classification (NCBI taxonomy): domain Eukaryota; kingdom Metazoa; phylum Cnidaria; class Scyphozoa; order Rhizostomeae; family Mastigiidae; genus Mastigias; species Mastigias papua. The sequence goes on along the minus strand of OZ025270.1, from coordinate 10,679,353 downwards.
AAAGCCCGCTTTTTTCCTTTTTGATTAAAAGGCAGGAGATTAGACACGCAGGACCCACCCCGTGGTTGCGCACCTGATTCTGGCAGTTCACTACTATGCTGAGCAACGTTAAAGAATATTTACATCAATTTGATCAATCTCTTGCGGCTGCAAGTCTTCTGAATATTTTTGCATGCGGCTGTTATCCTAGAGGAGCTTGGGCACCCCAAATATACAATACACTCGAGTCGGCATTCCAGAAGGTGTTGCGGTGTTCTTCCAAAGCTGAAATATCGACAGCGATTGAGTATGTCATCTCAAAGGAACATGGGGAACTCTTCCCCATTTCTTCCAATCATGTGTGTCCTAACATTAGCAGTTAAGAATTAATCAAAGAGTTTGTATAGTATTATTAGTCGAGATGTACATTTTGTTGTTTGTGTTACAAATCATTGTTTACTTAGTCTTTTTGTAGTTCTTATTAGTGGTTTAATATAAATATGTTAAATTTTGATATTTAATTCCCTTTAATGTGTTCTTATAGTAATTATTTCATTTTTGTCCTTTTTTGTATGTAGTATTTCAATTTATAGTATTTTTGTTTCTAATTGTTTTTAGTGTTGAATGAGTATTTCATCTTTGATCACGATGCCCAATTTTGAATTGAATTGTAGCAATATGCACTGAAGAGAATTATCTGAGCGCAATTGTTTGTTCCACGTGGTCAGCCGATCAGATTCTATGTACAAAACCATAGTCGCCAAATATTTTAGAGCCCTGTCAGGTCTATTTTCTCCCAACCTTATTGATCAATCATCATGCAAAATGGGCCTAGTCTTAGCATGTGTGGTCAGAATCTTGCATGATGATTGGTCAATTAGTTTGGGAGAAAATAGACTTGACTGGGTGAGAACATTTGGCAGCTATGCTATGTATAGATTGTTTGAAATTTTTCATTGAATTTTCTCATAGACCCTGAGATTGATAAGTGAGAAATGGGGAGATCTCGTTAAGGTTGACGAATATGTTACTGGCCATAAATTGGCTATCTCATATTGGAGGTTTGTTGGAAATTTGTTTGGTTAATGATGTTGCTCTTCAGAGAATTCATGTAGATATTTAATATTGAGTTTTAGTCCTTGGTGATGAGTCAATAATTCCTGTACCAATGTGGCCAAGGTTCCATCTTACATCTCTACATATTCGCTTCTGTCTAGCTTCTTTATTTCGATTTAGTAAGATGTATATTGAATCGACGCTTCATTCTGTTTTTGTTTACAGTTTCCTTCATTATGCCTTTATCAAATGCAGGGACGCCTACGCTGGGGGGGGCAGGGGGGGCAGAGGGGGCAGCTGCCCCTCCTGCCTTTTCCAAGGACTTAATTATTTTAGTTCAAAAATGCTTATAATGTGCCCTCAATAAGAAACTTGCCCCCTACCCTCGGTGCGGGCAGGCGTGCCTGATCAAATGAGTGGATGTGATTATGTTGGATTTATTGAAAAATCAGATCATCTGATTGTTACCTTTTGTATTTTTAAGTAACGCAATAGTATGGCGACTATGCTGTACTGTTTTTCATAGAACATGTTTATCTCAGGGATTCTTTTTCCTTTTACAGGACAATTCAAAACTCTCAGAATACCAGTCAAGGTTTGTTAATCAGAGACGATAAAATTTTCTTGTACCATATTCATTGAATATTATATCAACATTCCTTAGTCTGCCCTTGTCCCTGTTGTCTTTCTGTTTTCGCCCTCAATGTAAGTTGCTCTGTCATTTCACCATTCCCCTTTCGCTTCTTACCTTTCGCTTCTCTTCTTTCAACTCCCCCATTTCATTATGGCTACTCCCATCAGCTTTCATGCCCACCAATGTTCACTGACTTTTGCTATACGTATTCTGATGAATCTGCTCTTGCTCTATCCTTTCAGTACCTTCATTGGTGATTAAGAGTTTGGGGACAGAGCCATCCAGTTTACTTCTCTATCATCACCCTGAGATTATTGACAATGAAGACATTTTTAAGAGAAATGCAGCTACCGAGCTCTCGGTAAGTCCGTTAATTAATATTGAAATAGAAATTGGGTAGCTGTCTTTGCTAGATGAGTAAGCGTTCTCGTACCGTTAGTAAGCCCTGAGAAAAGCTCTTGGAAGAAAACTGCTAAGTGGTGTAATGTTGATCACCTATGGGATGCAACCGGCTTGAATCATAAGCATTGGTTTTTGATGTAAGATCTTAAAGTGTCTTCTTCAAGACTCTTCTTTCTACAAAGTCCGAAGAAGGTCATTTGCCGTACAGTACAGGGATTGCTTCCAAGAAAAAGATCGATTAGAATTACCTTGAAAAGTTAAGAATGTTTTAGCATGTTTGTTTATAGTTGCTCTTTCGTTTTTGTACAGCCAAGCTGCGTTGTCATGGAAAACATTCTTTCTCTTGCCGTCCATGAACGTTCAAAATCGAGACTACAAGTAAGAAATTCATTATTAAAGAAACTAGCCTCCTTGTTATTTACTATAGATTACACTTCGTCCTGACATTTGACTTCCTGAACATACTTTTTTGAACTTATTTTGTGCATTTGCGTGTTGACATTATACACTACAATCATGGTGAAACCATCACAGGTAACTCGCCATTGTTGTCTATATGTCTATCAGATATTAGATGAAGCATTTCATCAGCATTAATGTCTGTCAAATATCAGATGAACTTAGCTATCAGTATCAATATGTCTATCAAATATCAGATGAAGTTGGCTATCAGCATCAATATGTCTAGCTGTAATTAATCGAAATTTACGATATCTTTCTTCTATATCCATAATTGCCTTGTACCTCTTAAGAGCTAGATATACACAAGAATTATTTACCTTAAGTAATTGTGCTATTTTGTTTTTGAAGGCCTTAATCAAGATTTTACAAAAGGAGAAATACTTCGAGCGCTATGGTAGATAATTTTGATAATAATATCTCATAATTTCCCATATGTTGAAAACTAGCATTTCTGGCCTAGTAGCTACAACTGATCTCATATTGCGGGTTGTAGTTTTGGATGTGTCAAGAATGGTTGTCTTTAAGTAATTTTATGCTGGAAAATAAAGATTAGGAACAGAATAGCAGTTGGTAGTTCAATAACTAGCAGAGTTTGCAGTTTTTTTTATGATGATGGCCATGTTTGTGTTATATTTCAAAATAAGAGTAGCATTTTTATATACGTTGCCTTAGGAATAGTATTTTATGTCAAGGAATTCTTTTAGTTTTCTTGTAAATTGAGTGTGCTTATGATATACAATTCCACAACTTTATAGTTAAATAGCACAGGAATTTTTTTAAAATGAAGGAAGGATTAATTTCATAGGTGTGTTTCTTATATTATCAAGAAATCAAATTTTCCTCGTGTTACAGCTGACTTGGACGAGGAATCTCCATCAATAAGAATTCGTCCGTTTGATAAATGCACTGAGTCGGAGATGGTCTATGTCAATATCGACTCAAGAACTGGAAAAATTTTAATCAACGCAAACGAAAGAGTTCAAGGTACTAGATAATGGAATTCAAAATGTTGCATCATTGCGATAAATCTTGAATTAATTCTGTATAAGAACTTCATAGTTTTTGTAGATCTGTCTTGATCAGTTTAAAACTCTTGTTATTTATTATATTAGGTTATTGTTTAATACAATAAAGACCCCTACATAATAACCGTCATTTGTTAAGAACCTATTGCCTGTAGTTGTACGTTTTGATTTCGATTACTTGGATAAATCTTTCGGCCTGATAGTCTAGCTAGATTCTGAAAAATTTTGTCGCTCTTTATCCACTGAAAAATGAATTCAGCCTGTCTGCCAACCAACCCCTTTCGTGGATTCTCCATATTCATCACGTGCTTAACTGTGATAGGCAGGACCTGCAGGGATCAGATTGGTAGTAAGAACCTGCACCCCTTGTTACTAAAACTACCTAATAGCATGAAAAACATGAACAGGCTCATTTCACAATCGTGGGTTTTTATCCACGAGTTTCTGCTGTATTGTGCTATTGTAGGTAGCAGTATGTCATTATGAATATTATGTTACAAAGTTCTGTTCTGATATAAGCAATAATATTTTAGTCGTCCGAATTGACATTTATCATATCATCTAGATAACATTTTGGTATTGTTTTGTTGATATTGGTTCTCTGCAAGAATTTTTGAAAGAAGCACAGTATGATTATTAACTCTCATGATATAGGCTTATATCTGTTTTAATTATTCCTTCTTTCAATTCCAGAGTTTGTTAAGAAGAATGACTTGCTACGGTTATTGGAGAATGATATGAAAGAGTTTCAAGCGGCATTTCATAATTTGAGGTGATAGTGGCTTGCTGTTGATTCTAGCTCTCATTTTTAAGAGTAAAACAATGTCATGGGTGACCCTTGCAGAGGTCATGTCTGAATAGAGATGCAAGGATTGTTTGGTCGGTTGTTATGATTCATTTGATACTGCTATTAATTGCTTACTCGACCCATTCATCATCACGCGAATATGGGCGTAATGTTGTCAAAGAAGAATAAACAAATGGCAAAAGCTTTTGTGGGAGTGATTCATATTGCATATCCTCCAACTGCTCCCATCGAAAAAGCCCCCCTCCCTTGAATAAGCCCCCACCCCAGATGATGCTTAAGACCTCGATAACTTACCTTTAGATTGCACTTTTAATATTATGGAGAAAATGAATTTTGACAATGAGCTTTCTATGCGACATGTGTCAAGTAATTTTATAAGCCCCCCTCGAATAAGCCCCCCTCGAATAAGCCCTCCCCTCGAATAAGCCCCCACCCAAAGATTATCAAAAATGAATAAGCCCCCAGAGGGCCTATTCGAGGATTCACGATATTATCCAATTACATTGAAATGATTTGCAAGAGCCCTACTGCGTTTATTCATGAATCGAACACTCAGTACGACTTTCCATTTCTTCAAGAATTGATTTTAACAGAATTGTACTAGTGATAGCAGTGTTAAAGTCCTTCATATCGAGAAGAGCTTCTGCATGGCATAAGTTTTGGTGGGATTTAGATTCAATGTAAAAGACCATTATCTATCAATAGGTGGCGTATGAGTTAGTACAAGTCAACTTCACATTGTCTATTGTACTTATATTGCTATTTTCCCTAAATCTTGTATTCTTATTGTTGCTGTTGTTGCTGTTGTTTACTTTATTTTGAGTAGGCTGTTATCTCCAGCATTTTCAGCTAATTTAGGCCTAATGTGCATGCCGCATCCAGCATGGGACCTCTAGTTTAACGTCCCTTCCGAAGGGTGGCGGAGTGAGTTGCTTTGGTCGTTTATCTGGAAAGTCGCCCATCCAATTGCCGACCTAACACAGCCAAGCTTAACTTCAGCTAGCTAACGGAAACCAGCTGAGCCGCTTGGCCACTCGCCCCGCAATCTTGTAATAATATATGAATATTTAATGTATCCATTTCACAACCTTTCGTTTACAGGTGTTACATCTTCTTGGCGAGGTGCACAAGTGTTACCTCTCACTTGCCAGTCCAGCCATGCTATTATCTTCCATTCATAAATCATGAAAAGCTTCACAAGCTTGCCAAAAATCGTTTATACTTGAAATTCGACAAGCACCCAAATCATGCACTGGTGAGTGATTGAATGTTTTTGAAGACTATTCGTCTAGTATTATCAGCAAAAGTAATGTGCTATTGTTGTTAATAATCGTATGCATAGAGTTAGAATCAGGGTGAGACCATTAGTCTTTGGAGTAGGGTTCATGTGAAAGTGAATTTACGTACAATTTTGTACAGCAGGGAAAATTCTGTGAATTCTTCCGATCACATATATATGCATCTGACTATATATTTCGGTTCACCTTTCAGTCGCTCTCCCACGTTTCATGCTCTGACGAGTGTCGGACGGAAAAAGCTTTTCTGTATGTCTAAAATATAGTGCCACTGTTTTGTGCTGTAGTAAAATTCCTATATCATAGTTGAAGCATTTCCCATGTCCTTTTTGATTGATTGATTCAGCTCCCCCAGATCAGAACCCCGGTTTGCTTTGATTCTAAATATAGGTGAAATTGAATACGAAAAAGACCTCGAATTAGAGCCATTTTCATCCTCTTCGATTTCATGTTTATTTCATTTTATTTTTATTTCATTTCTACCTATTTCATTTTCACTATTATTTTTTTACGTATGGTTGCCTTAGATAGCAGCACCTGATTTACAATTATGTTTCACTTAGGATAGGAATCTTTCTTTCCTATTCCCCCTACCATAAGCGTGCTATTGTTTGCCGGCGGCCAACTCTTTACAATACGGCAGTACTACCCCCTTTCTATAGTGCCTCCATACCCTCATTGTATGTTTCTTTCTTTTCCAGGTCATTAGCGTTGATATTGATACTGAAGACGATTACCGCTGTTTGAGAGATAAGTACCACATATTGTTGATGACATCATCAGAGCACACCATTCAGAGAAAGAGGGAAAGTTCTGTCTCAGAGCCGGAGCAGCGACCCAGGACTACTCGAGCAAAGCACAACCTGTTCTATAGCCCTGAAAACCTTATGGAACTTAATAAAAGTGCGTTCAGTGCCTCATGTAACCCAGGTAAGCTAATTCGTATCTACATAAAAGATAGGTTCTTTCTTCACAATGAATTATAGTCTTCTTCCTCATTTCTTTTTTTTCTGTCTTCAGATTACACTTCTTCCCCTTCCTTCCTTTCTTTTCATTTTTCCAGAAGTTAGCGCTTGTTCTTTTATTTGTCTCGCTACTCGTTACCTATTTTGATTTTGTTTTGCCGTTCAGATTATTTCTCATCATAGCATTGCGTATATGATGCTCTTTTCTATCGTTTGTTTATAATAAACCACCACAATATCAGCTTATGCACAGCGATTCCATTCTTTTACATGCTTGTCTGATCCCGTTTGTCTTTGCTTTCTTTAGCAGGCGAAACCCTAGAAGTTGATTCGAAAAAGCGTAAGGTAGGTTGTTCATTTGAGAAATTGAAGTACGGTGATAGAAGCGGTTCAAATTTTCATTTATAACAAATGGGGAGAGCGTTCCTCTCTACCTCCTGTTTGATCTGGGATCTTTTGCTTGAATTCTTCTGAATATTTTTATTCTGATCAGATATTTGTTGCAAAAGTCCAAACTCTTTTGAAACTTGGGAATCTCTAGAGCTTTTTTCTAAATATATTGTCGTCATACGTGTTTGATATGTTGCTGAAGGATTGGCCATTTTAATTTGCTCATGCGCTCTAGGAATTTGATTGCGATAACCTGTTTGCTCCATATTAGATGTTTCATTTAGAATTTCAAATTAGATATTATTTGCACTTTTACTTTTGTTTCATTATTGCTCGCAACTTATGAATCGAACTTTTGCTTTTAGAATGTTAACGATACACTGCAACAGAAAAGGCACAAACTCTGTGACACTTCCTGTGATGTCAGCAAAGATTCTTTCTCTAGCCGGCAAGAAATAATCTCCATGGTAACAGCTTGTAATGTCCGTATTCCGTTCATCAAAGTGTGCAGAGAGGTAGGTCTTTTGAATCACTTTTTAACGATTGTCATCCTTTAGAAGTTGAATGTAATGCAAGGAATGTAAAGCTAAAGCGAGAGACGGTTGTCTATTACTTGTAAATAGAAGGTTTCACTTTGGCCATGCAATATGATATTCTACAGTTGTTGTTTTCCCAAATGTCTGTACCATCAGAGATACTTGCTTTTCATTGTATCCAGCACCCCGGTCATCTTCTTAATGTTGTTGGATGCTCTGTGAACTACGAAAGATTTTCGTTTATGGTAGCTTAAAAATGTATATTGCCATGCCAGTGCCCGTGAGATTGAATTGGAAGTTGATCGTGAATAGTAAATTTGAAGGGATGATCACTTTCTGGATTCCTCTTCGCAAAGAAACATCCGTCGACCTCTATGAGACATCGTCTTGTGATTGTGCAAGGCAAAGCTCTTAGGTCTCATTGTAGAACACTATTGCACTTATCGTTTCCAAACGTGAAGAAACATCGGATACTTAATCACAAAGTTTTCCTTTCAGTTGTCTCGTGCCGGAATTGTATACCAGAATGTTAGCAGCGATGCATGTGATTTGTTCATCCGCATTCTGCAGCTGCCTGATACTGAAAATTGCAATAAGAATCTCATTTGTAAACTGAGAAAGCTTCTGGTTGCTTGTACGATTCGACTGCACGAATCAATGTTTTTCTGGGATGTCGAGTTTAAGTTTTCGAAAAGCCCTTTCAACAGGTAATCTCTTGTGTTGAGCATTTAACCAGTTTTCGATCAAGATTATGTATCATTGCTTCCAAGTTACTTGACATTTAGTTACTCTCTAATGAACAAAATTCCTGAGAAACCTAGCTTCAGTTCATCTTCTGACAATGATTCAAGCGTAAAATGAACATGAGTTCAGAGTATTGACAATACCCCTAAAAAGCAAGGTTTAGAAGCAGTAACAAATGACACAATCTCTTAATATCTATATCTAATTTTGATTATTGTTCCGCATCAGCTAGGATGATTTTTATCTTAAAAGGAAGATTTAGCAAAGGGTGTAAAAGCACTGATGTTTTCTTACACCTCCATGTTAGAATTGCACCACGTCATCTGTATTTGCGAATTTGGAATAAATATAATTCACGGAAGAACACATCGATGAACTGGCGTTGAAATAGGTCGAGAATATCCAGACATGTGTCGAGTTATTGCCTGTTCTTCTATTTGAAGAAAATATTGCGTGGTATAGGACGGTTTTATCAAATAGATTATTCGGCACAGAAGCAGGGGATTTGGTCATTAGGTTTCGAGTTCATTCTAGTGCAATTTGTGTGAATTAATAATAATAATAAAGTGTCTATATACTTAAATACAATCAATTGTACGTTTGTCATTTAGTTTCTCACGATTGCCAATTTACTGGATAGAGCTTTTGGTTGGTTTGTTCCTTACGTTTTTGATGTTGTCCTTTTAAGGATTTGTGAGAAAGATAAAAGGAAATTCTGTGTCGGTACGGAATTTAGATACCCGAGAATGGATTCCTTAGATAGGTCATCATCAGAGAATGGCTCGCTGGTTGAGAACATTCTTAAAGCTTGGAAATCTTTGATTATGGTTTTCGAGCATGCCTTGGTAATAAGAGACTATTTGGAAGGTATGAATTCTTATTTGGCTGTTTGTCAATAGCTTTGCCATTGGAACTTTTACAGTTGCATTCACCCATATTTAGTTACAACTCATTTTGTCATCAGAAAGGTAGTCCACAAATTTCGGATAATCCCAACAGCCACAGGTACAGAATAGGTCTGTCTCGTTGGCGAATAATTTGAGTTTCTGAAGACGGTTATGTACGATGTCATCTTTCAACTGGGTGTAGAATTTGTACGAAGTTATTGCAAGGTACTGATAACCGTAAGCTCGGTATTGCTTGGTAATCGCTGTTTCTAGTTATCTATTGGTGCCAAGTGTCACTTGTTTCTGAGTATCCATTGTTGCTAGGTTTCCTTTTTTCCAACAAACTATTGTTACTACATTTTTTATGTTTCTCGTATGGGACCGAGATCTCGTATGGGACCCGGCGCAAAAGTAAACAAACGGGCCCCTGATGACGTCATTATGAAGTTTAAAGGTCAGCAAAGAATAATTTCGTAGCTTTTGCGTGTCCCCCTTAGGTTCAGGGCCCAGGCAGTCTGCCATATCTGCCCCTCGGCAAGTCCCAACATTGTTTTAAGGGAGAGGCGACTTGATTGCATTCAAGAGCGTACCCATGTTTACTATGTATCAATTATTGCTTGATAGTTAATGCCGTGAGGTAGTGATATATACAATATTTGGAACTGAGTATTTCTTGACACAGTATTTTGTTCTTAAGATTAACTTCTCATTTGAACTATAATTTTCTTGTAGACGAAAGAGGCGACTTGTTTAATTTAGCTGCCATTGAAGAGTTCGATTTTCAGACATTGTCAATAAAATATGGAGACAATTTTGATTACAATGTATGTTCTCCCTATGATATCAATATCAAAATATTACGTTGTTGCAATTGCCAATCAACTTTTCTGTAATTGCTAAAATTGGCAAGGAGAGTGCTTTTTTGAAAACAATTATGACTTTGCCATACGACTTGCCATTACCATAGGCTAAGTTTCTTGTGGGTCCACCCATTTTTCTGCTTACTGAAGTACTTTATATCTAGGCCTTCTTGTGTTAGAATTGCAAACCTACTCTATCTCCTGCCCCTCTTCTGTATACCACAGCACCGCTCTGGCCTGAATTGATATATCCATAAAAGGGACAATGTTGTTTCTAGATGATTGATAAACAGAATACAAAGTATGTCTATCCCAACCATTTGCCATTAGCTAGTGAGCTAACTGAATGATTCACAAATTTGTTAGCTATTTCGATTTGCAAAGTACGTAACTGAGCAAAGAGTATCTTCAGTGTGACAGAAACTGATCATTGTGGAACAGTATTGTAGTATTGCGGGGACCCACTGCCCCTTATCCCTCGCCCCCATGCTTGGCCAAGTGCTCATCATCGTTGTAACTCTGGCTAATTATTCAACTCTATGTTTGTCTCTGAATTGGGTACTAGGTTGCTATGCAAATCCTTTCTCTCTGTGTTATCGTATTGTAAATCTTTGTGTATATATATATATATATATATATATATATATATATATATATATATATATATATATATATATATATATATATATATATATATATATATATATATATATATATATATATATATATATATATATATATATATATATATATATATTAGAACAGCATTAAATCTAGTAATCTTAAATGTTAGATAGGCCTTCACTCTTCTCTTTAGGTTAAAGTAAAGTGGATACCTTCTGTTGAAGAATTTGATTTAGAATTTGGAGTGACTGGCAAGAAATCTGAGACAAACCCGCACATGCTTGTAGCTAGAGAGTTAAAACGAGAGTTTAATATTCATAAAAGTTTGGCATATTTGTTGCAGGTAGGTCAAAAACTGTACAGTCTAATTATCATGTAGTTTCATAATTTTATGGTATGTTTTTATAAGAATTTATAGATTAGCATTACTAAAGCTCTTAATTAGTTTGTTTACTCGTCATGTGATCGGGTTGTTCTGACGCTAATTCTCCGTTTATTTGACTTTTGTTTATTTCTAAGATCATCATCAAGACAACTGCTCCATTGAAGGCACTGTGTCTTATACCAACACATCCAACACTTGGAGCGACAATGGTAAGAAATCAGTTTCCTGTATTTTCGAATTTGGTCTGCAATGACTCGTATGTGGCCTGTGGTCTACTTGTATGGTAATTTACTTATTGCTTACCAGAGACTCCAGATAGCCTTCATAAATATCACTTTTAGTCGATAGTAACTCAGAATTCTCATTGTTCTCATGTAATATATTTTTATCGCCAATGTAAGTAGTTTAATATCAATATAAGTTTTCCTTTAGGTTAGGTCCTTCTCCCCATTTTTCCATTTAATTTAATCAGGACACACGTTGATTACTTGTTGAAGTGTAAATTCCTGTATAAAGATTCGTATTATTAGTTCAACAGTCAGTGATTTGCAGCCATAATTCACTTGTTTATCATACTTAGAAATCTGTTTGAACTGTTTTTACAGCTTTCTTCTTATGTTTCTTATGTATAAATTTTCTAGTGGTTTTTCACGCTCATTGTTTTTGCTTCTTCATTCTCAGTGCGTATGCCAGATAATTTCCGTCGTAAACTACCGGGTAGGGAATTTGTGGGAAAGTTCAGGGAATTTTGAACACTTCGTCTGGAAAACCTGGGAAAGTTAGGGAATTTTAAAAAAAATATCCTGAGAACTCTGTAAGTGCTTCTTAGCATGCTTGTGTTTGGCCAATAGGAGGAAGGGAATTATTACACTTCCGACCCGTACGTCTTTGCGTTAAGGCTTTGTTTAGAAGACAGTTCATATTGTGTGCTGGAATTATGTCGTTGCAATAGCAGTTTCATTTGATTCACAGTCTTTGATTTAATCTCTGTTCGTTAGTTGATGCATAGTAAATATATGGCAACAGATCTTTATTGTACAGTAATTATATGCACAATGGCTGTATGACAATAGATCTTTGAGTGGTCAATATCCTGAACCCGGGAACATTTGAATCGCAATATTTACTTATTTCACTTCTGAGAAAAGTATATGTTTTCCATTTTTTTTTCAGAGGCCGCTTTTTCCATTGCAAAACATGTCCATTATCACTCAGACATCAACGCATGTTCGAATTTTTTATAAAAACACGTATCCTTTTCAAATATCTTTCTCAGATTTGGGCCATATTTGATTTGCATATGTATTTTCGATTTTGAGTGATGATCTCGGCTAGTAATTACAATAGCCGTGCTTTCTTTTTATCAAGTGTCAGTGGCAATATTCTGCTTAGTTTTTGAGTTGCTTGTAACAGATGGATAGAGATTTGAATGGCTGCATGGCCAAAGGTCAAAATGTTGGGACTACTACCATGTTTAGAGCCTAAACCTCTTTCCTCTCTCCCTGTTTATTCTAGGAAAATGAAGAAATAGGGAAATGAACAATGAGTCCCGACAAAGTTATCTCTTCGCTCTATTATTCTTTTGTTTTTGCTTTATTATATTTGTTGGATATTTATACTAGATTATGTTCTTGCCAAATACTTCGATATGGTATGATTTGATATGTAAATCTAGTGAAACTTTATCAATTGCATCTGCCTTTGCTTTGATCTTAACTCGTGGTTAGATTTGTCATTGACGTATGCATTCTCGATGATGGCGTGGTTATTCGAGGTTTGTCATTGCAATTCGTTTACCTATATATACCATTTTTCTCTGAGCACATGAAAAATTTCACCTCAACCTTCTTCTTCATTCCAAATTGATTTTCGAATCTGCTGTCCAGGGAATAATGCTCTGATTTCAAGAAGATATCTAGATATATTAGGGAATACTAGAGTTTTTCAACTGTGGATCCTTTGTTAATGCAGAATTAAAGTTTTGCCGCTAGCACATGCTAGATCTTTTTTGTAGGGCATTGATACTCCAAATCTGTAACCATTCAACGCTAGCAAATTATTTAGATCAGGGGTTACCAAAGTTTGTTACAGTGGGTCAGGTAACTGAAAGAATAACAAGCGCGGACCACATAATCTTGCTCAATACTTGCATGGCAAAACAGAACAAAGCTCTGAGAGAAAGATGTGAACCTGGAAAGAATAAGATACAATAACATGAAACCAAAAATCTGAGCTAACAGGAACACAGAAACAACATTTTACACATCATTACGTATCCATAGAACGAACGATAAAACTAGCACTCTAACATCAAGAACGGTCGACTGGCCTGATAGTATGCCGTAAGCAGGGCGTATTTGGCCCGTGGGCTGTAGTGTGATGACCCCTGGTTCTTTAAGTTATTACTATATAAAGTCAGTTCTTCGGGAAATACTACACAAACACCTTCAGCATGCATCCCGTATTTGTTTGGAAAATATGCTATTTTGTGAAATTATTATTAGTACGTTTACTGGGTTTTCTTCATGCTACTATTTATTTAAAATTTAATTGCAAATTTCTTTTAGATGGTCATTTTTGTAAATCTGATCCTATGAAGCAACTTGGTGGCGTTGGACCTGCAGAGAATTTTTCGGTACTGTTGTTAATTTGAAGTTGTCTTTCAGTCCATGCTTAATTTCTAACAGGCTTAAGTTGACTCTCACATGCATCTTTGTAGAAGGTAATGCAGACAATTTATAAGGATTTAGACTTGACGATAACGATGGTGGAAAACAAATTTTAAAGCTCTTGATTTATTTCAATGTATGGAACGATACACATTTTAGCCTTCCGTCATGATAAAAACAAGGCAGCGCTTCCTTTTGTACAGGCCGGTTTGAAAAGCATATATTATATGAAACTTACATATGCGTTTTGTAGACTTTAACATTTTCAAGAGACATTTTCCACTTGTTACACCAGAACAGCTGCGTTCTTTTTACTCCTGGAAACAAAGACCCTTACTGCCCCTTACGCATATTAGGGACAATTCTACACTCCAAAGCAGTGACTTCTATTCATTTATCGTTTTCGTTTGTTATTATTGCGTCATCAGATGTTCCTGCAGCGATTCGCAGAAAGGCCAGAGACAAGCCTTGGCATGATGGATTTGGATAGAGGTCAAAGAAATGTTGAATCTTTAACTTTATGATCTTTGTGGGGTTTGTTTCAGTTACGGAAGATGAAAGCCTTTACCATATATATTAGTCGACCATCGACTCAACGAGAATTCGAATAAAAGTGCAGTCTCGGAATTGCTTACAACGTGATTCGAAACTACCCCTGAATCTCAGTTAAATTAGTCTGTTTTTGGTATTATTGGTTATTTCTTTATCGGCTTTAACTACTCCTTAGACAAATTCTAGTTTTATTGGCCATTGTGTAGCGGCAATATTTGTTGCATTTCATAAAATAACTTTCCTGTAAACTGGCTTTGGTTTTTGACCAATCTGCAGAGTGTGGCAGAACTTGAAGAGATCTAGCACGTGCAAGAGGAAATTTTGCACGGCGTATACCTATAACATTCAGTTTATCTTTGCGTGCTCTTTCATATTGTTCCACTTTTATTCTTTTATTTGTGTTATGGTTTCTTATAGTACCTTTAAGCAAGTTGTTTTGCTAGGCCAGAATTTTGTCGTCTACTGCTCCCTTGCTGTAAATTTTCCCATGCATGCAGTTGCTATGCTTTTATTAGCTGTATTTTGCTTCAGGAGTTCAGTTTAGTAATTTTGATTCCTTCTCACTATGTTCAGGCACTCAACAAATGCACAACTTGAATGAATCTCCTGGCCATTCGTTTTCTTCATCAATGCGTTCTCCTGCATTTTCATCTCCAACATCCCATGTCGGTGGTGGTACAACATCAACTGGTACCTACTCCGGTCAGTTACCCTCCATGAGTCCGGCTAATCGTTACTCTGGATCATCGCCAGGTATTTTATAGACTCAATTTTGCTTTCTATTTGATCGCCTACAGTTTGATATGGTCCCTGATGTCCGATATTTCGGCAGAAAAATGTATTGTTTAATAGATTACGGCAGGGGAGAGAAGAGGTAAATCTCTGAACTTGAGACTGATGAAACATTTCTGGTTTTGTAGAAGAGTTGCAGTAAAAATACACTCACTTAGCAGGAAGAAGTCAAAATGGAAATAATGCTACCCAAGTACAAACAATTCATTTACTTGGTAATGGGACAGACACGATGACCGCTGGCCCGCTGCTGGATTGGAGTACGGGAGATGTCACATTCCCCAATACTAAACTTATGTCATCAAATAACCAGAATTTGCCATTGTTTTAATTTTTTGTATTCTAGGAGTCCATGAGGAATTGGGGACTGCGGTATAGCAGACAGCTCATGAATTTGCTGCGTTTATCGATTCGCGCAATTTACCAACAAATTTAATTCATAGTGCTTCAAAATATTCTTAAATCATGAGAACCTCCCCCATTTCGTCAGCAAATTGTAAATCCTACGCCCCCAAAGAAAATTACCCAAAGAAAAAAATCAATGTTTTCCTTTGAAATGGAATATAGAGACACTACTGTTTGTAATTCCCCAGTGTTCTCTACATTCCCTTATGTGGTTTCATACCCTCATATTCGATATCTCTGAAGGTAGGCTGTCATGGGAGTTTTCCTTTCCAAGCTTTTAACGAATAGTGATCTTGACAGTACTTTGCGAATGCCATCTTACCCCCATATTCGTTTAGTATTTCTTGCCTCACTTTTTGCAACCTCTCTACATTCTTCAACCCCAAATCCCAGCGGAGCCTGTAGTGCACATTTTAATCCATTTGATGAAAACTTCAAATTCTATTTTGCGTGTAAGAGATGCCACAAATAAAGCCGTGAGCCATTTGTATTGGTGGTGTATATGTATATGAAGCTGTGCAGCCTGTATGTTGATGCCTGCCTGTACCACGATTGCTGGTCTACTAGCAGCCTGTTCCATAGCACCTGCTGATTATTTCTCATTCAACTTTTTCTAGCTCCAGCAGCATCTACGTCCATGGCATCACCAGCTTCTTGGCCTCAGTCTCCTCAGTTGCCGCAAGGATCACCCCTTCATGCGAAATCAGGGTATGTTGCTGTGTCAATATTTCTACAAGAACTCATGTGCCTTACATGCTTCACATTTGTCTTGCAGCCATCCCCAACCTGATAGTTTGTCGACCGGGCCCGGTCTCTTCTCTTATACATGCATTGTCCATTAGAAAATGGTTCCTAAGAAAATAGCGATCGACTGCTCAAAAAGTCATGAAAGCTCAATACTGAATTTCTGATACCTAAGGAAGTCCATAAGTTCATACATACTTTAAATTTCAATATTCACCCAAGCCCGTAATCTCTTTTATTTATTTTTCATAGATTTCTTGTATTAGTCTGTGTGGTCCAGTATTTTGTTTCTGTAGTGCTTGTCTGTTTGTTAACACCATAGTGCCATAGAATGTACAAATGCCCAAGAAATCAGAACTCAAACATTTTTGCTAGGAAAGTCTTTAGGAAGACTTTAAATTTACGAATTTTCAATACTGGGCCAAAAACTGTTGTAAAATAAAAGCCATGTGCACTCTTTTTATAGGAACCAAATAATCTTGGCCGAGACTCGATGTTCTTAATTTTCTGATATTTTTAGGTTCATATATCCTTAAACCACCTTAAACTGTTCCTACTTCAAGAGTGAACCTTTGTAGCGTAGCCGCTAAATGTTTTAAGGCGTATTTTCTCCCAACCTAATTGACCAATCATCATGCAGGCTTTCCCCATACATGTATTCCACTGTTCGGTTTTGGCCCATTTTGCAAGGTGATTGGTCAGTTAGTTTGGGGGAAAGCAATGTAGTGAGTTAATGGCTGTCGTTGTTCGTTCAGTAGTGCTGTAGTGAGTTTTGGAGCAAGAAGGAGAATGCTCGAAGTAGTAGTTTTAACTTATTTTGTGATTGCTAACCTTGTTACATTGAGGTATTTTCCCTTGGTTTAAATTTTGTCCTTACAGTACTGGTCATAGTTTTATAATGTGAAGGAGTCTGGGACGGAATGTAGTCACGTGTGTAGTTTCGCTGTTTTTAGTAGAGTTGTCATAGAGAGTAGAGTTAGTGTTCAGTTAGTGCAGAGTTGGAATAGAGCTAGAGAGTAGAACTTAGTAGAAAGAGGATAGAGAAGAGAAGAGAAAGACGAGGATAAAGCTAGATTCGAGATGAGTGTTGAAGTTGTGCGTAATAGAGTTGCGGAATTGTGTATATATTGTATATAAACTATCTTGGTTGCATTGTTTGTTTGTGTCCGAACTATTGGTACTGCCACTTCGTCGCAATAAATCCAGTAGAAATGTTTGAGAAGCAAACACCTCTGTTTTGTTGTTTATTAAACGGTGCCCCTTAAAATGCTCTAAATCAGGGACGGGCAACCTGCTTTCCATGGTGGTAACCTATAATGCCATGCTTCAACGGGCCACTTAGAAAGCGGGCTCTAAATGTGCTCCACGCCGCCATTCTATCAACGATGGGCCATTGAATTTGACAATTCAGTCATCATAAGCATTTCCTTTCGCCGATATGCCGAAAAATAGGATTTTGTCCTTCGTGCGCCAGGGCAATTTTCGGGGCCAAGTTGTCTAAGCTCACGACGGACGTATTCGAGCATGCCTGTACAGGAGCGCCACTTTTAAGGGGGCATAGGGGTGGTTGACCCCCAACGTTGAAAAAGGCCTGTTTTGCAGGGCAAAATCTGGTTTTAAATGGACAGGTCGTGACTCCATGTTTTTCAGTGTTTGCCAGACGGAAATCATTTTTGCCCCCCCCCCTGCACAAAACATGAAATGACGCCCTGGTGCCTACATGGAATATATCCTGGCAAGATCGAAGAGATTTTACACTTTTCTGCAAATTTTTATGGAAATATATGAATTGGAGAAAGTTTGGAAATTCTTTATGTTTCAAAATTGTCTTAATTTCACGCTTGGCAGAAGTTTACAGCCACAATTGTTTAGGTGTAATATGGTGTACACGCTCTTTTCTATAAGGAACCATTGTGTTAGGAGCCTATATGTAGAATCCCGAAATTATATTTAAAGAACTTATACTACTAAGGGAAAATCTCTCAAGGAACTTTTCAATTTGACAAATTTTTATAGCAGCAAGCAATCAAGAATTAGAAAGCCGGTTCCGTTCATTTGCAGCCAAACGCAAGTCAGAACACCCATAGTGAATTTTTCACTATTAAGGGACTATTAGCGAACTCTTAGTACTGCAATTGGATGCTTTCTGGGTTCCTTATAAAAACATGTAGTTAGTATCTTATCGCTCAGAGTGGAATGCTGATTTTCATATCATTGTGTAATTGTGGGCATATGTGAGGTCTTATTCAAATTTTATTCATTTCATACTTTTGTATTTCTGTTGATGAAATACTGTTCTATTAGAAAAAGTGTGGATGTTGGTATACAGTTTGCAAAAAGAAAAGTAATAGGAAAGATATTGGAAAAGAGATGGAGGACCCGGGCATCGATCCCGGTACCTCTCGCATGCTAAGCGAGCGCTCTACCATCTGAGCTAGTCCCCCTGAACGACATATGGTGGTGAAATCAGTAGCTGTTTGCTTGTGTTGTGGACAATGCTTCTGATGCAACTAGCATTTTAATGTCATCCTATCGGTGGGTGCACTGCGTTTGAATTCTTCTATTGTTTGAAAGTTTTGGATGGTTTTAAGACATACTGTACAAACTCGTGCATGAGGCTAACAGCGGCATGGGGGCATTGCCCACGCAGCTAAGCGATATTGCCCCTCTTTTTTCGTCCAAAAATGCTAAGATGACAACATATTGTACCTAATATCCTAGAAAAATGACAAAATTGAGGCTATGTTTTGAGAAGCCCCTTCTTAGTTGCAGTTGGGTGAGGGGTGTCACAGCCAAAATCAGCCGTTTCTGTAGGCATCTTGCTTTAAGCTGAGCTGCCCTTAGTATGACTTGAGTCAGCAAATAAAAAAGATATGTAAATTATTTGTATTCTAGGAGCCCAAGAAGAAAAAATAGGTACTGCAACGTAGCAGACAGCTCATGACTTTATTTTTTTCATAGATTTTACACAATCTACTGACAACTGCACATATAATGGTTCAAAAGTTTCATCATAGGCACCATGCCCATTTTGTTGACGAATTGTAGGTCCTACGTCTCCCCCCCAAAAAAAATTTCTAGGAACGTCCCTGTATGTTGATTAGTGTACTATTGGGTGCTTTATAGAAGAGGGACAATTAAAACTTTTTGGATCTTGGACGTTTTCCGGATTTTACTCCACCACCTTAGTCCGATCTTTGTTTATGCACAAACTATTTCTAAATGAGACAAAGTTCGATTGGTTTTTTGGAATGCTTCAAGTTTTGCAGAGCCTCTTTATTTACGTTCTTATGTATGAGCCTTGCTTTAGTCTTAGCCTATTAGTTTTCAGCAACTTCTGGGGTAACTTTACCGAAGTGTCGTAGGAAAGCGCGATGTTTTTTTGCCCTTCATCCTGGCTTCACTTTACTATTGATTCATAGCAAAAGCAAGGCCGTTTTGTGACGAAGTAGGTTGGATGTAAGGTTTTTGCAGCGATTTATGAGGAAAACTTCTATTGATTGGAAAGTCAAGCTTCGGATGAAATTAGAATTAGTGTGCTTGTTCGTAATTTCAAATGCTGAGGTCTTAATGTTTGTTAAGAATCGAAACTCTTTAAACAATGGTATGGTATACCCTAGTCTGCACAGAAGAGATGTACGAACCAGATACATCTGGGGACATACCTCAAATGCGCGGAAATGTTGAAAAAGTGTGCACCGTAAATGTTAGAATGTACCCTTTACCTGGAGACAAAACTAGGAGCCAAGCCCTAGCAATATAGGAGTCCCCCCTTCATTTGCTTTGAAACCATGCAAGTTTTCATACATTCTATATGTCCTACCAGGACAGGTTTGTGCCTCTTGGGCATGGCTCTTAAAATTAAGTGTGTGACGTAATGCTTCCTACGTATCTGCTTCAAAGTATGGCTACTGCATATACAAGAGAATCTACATTAAGTGAGGATTCCATGCCATAATTTAGACTCTGCATGCTATACAATAACGAATATAGAGACAATAAAGAAATAGAAAAATAGAAGAACTATAACAGGATGAGAGCTGGATGATAAGAAAGTGTCAGCGTGATATACTACCCTTTATGAGTGCGCGCCGTGCACATATGACAATTCCTCTTGCTTTCCCGAAGTCTTGTCGAGTTGTGCGATACTCTGCAGATTGGGGTACACGGTACTCATTTCACCTTACCAAATGTCTGTAATTTAATTTTTACTGTAGGAAGAAAACACATCAGGTTGCTTGAGACAACCTAATACAGTATTTCTTTACAGAAAATAATGCTTCTTTTCACAAATTCTAAAGTCCTCGCCCCCTTCCCGTTCTTTGTAAATCTATGGGTTGCCTATCAGGTAGATAAGTTTTTTCCTATTTTACAGACTTGCCCCGGGTAGTGTTAGTGGAAGTGATCAATCAGGATCATCAAGATCAGCGAATGCTGCATCGGTCGTTGTTATGTCTACATCTGCGTTTGCACGCCTCGTTACTCCAGCAGAGCATGAGTTCCCAGGCAGCAATACCACGTACTTTGCGTCACCTCTGCGTCGATTTTTTGATACGCTGTATATGTTAAAGCATCTTGTCAGGGTAGTGCGCAAGGATGACACGGTGAGTTGTTATCATAAATTTTAACTCATGACTATGTTGGAATTCTGTTTACTCCTTTCCGTTGCCCCAAATTATTTAAATCCTTGCATAAATAGCATTTCTGCAGGGTTATCATTACTGCTAAATGATCCGATTGCATTTCTGTATGTCGTGTATTTGAGAAAGCCATCCAAACTTGCTACATTTACCCTTCCAAACTCATTACATTTATTTCTGACATTTAGTTCTCTGTGGAAGAGTATATCCGTACCTCTTTTAAATGTAGCTGGATTGACGTATCGGTAGCCTTAGGCTAAACGATTTTATTGATATTTATTGATAAATCGTTGTTTCGTTTCGTAACTTTGGCTATCTGAACAATAACTTGGATGGCAGAGAGGCAGGTTGAAACAAGGTTTTATGCAAATTTACTGTAGACTGGCAAAGGGCAATAGGATGGTTAGTCCAATAACAGTATAATCCGCATCATCACTATTGCCATCATCACCATCATCATCACCGTCATCATCACCATCATCATCACCATCATCATCACTATCACCATCATCATCACCACCACCATAATCACTATCACCATCATCACTATCACCATCATCATCACCATCATCATCACCATCATCATCACCTTCATCATCACTATTACCATCATCATCACCACCACCATCATCTCTATCACCATCATCATCATCACTATCATCATCACTATCACCATCATTATCACCATCATCATCACTGTCACCATCATCATCACTATCACCATCATCATCACTATCACCATCATCTCTATCACCATCATCTCTATCACCATCATCACCATCACCATCATCATCATCATCACCATCATCGTCATCTCTATCACCATCATCATCATCATCATCATCACTATCATCATCACTATCAACATCACCATCATCATCACTATCACCATCATCATCAGCATCACTATCATCATCACTGTCATCATCACTATCACCATCATCATCATCACTGTCATCATCATCTTCGTATAATGGGATAAATATAGAAATACGTAATAGCTGAAAGACAACTAATAGAGGCATCCATTACTAATTATTTTTTGGAAGAATTATTAAAAGCAATCCATTGGTTCCTAACTTTACATTGCTTACTAGCTCTTCACTAGCTTAGGCAACTTACTTACCCACCTTCTTATTCGCACAATCACTCATTCAATCGCTCATTTTCTCACTAACCTTCTTACTCACTCCCTTGTTTACTAAGTCATTCATTTGCGTACTCATTTACCTTTTTCATCATTCACTTAATCAAATACCTACTCACTTAATATTTCACTTGCCCATTCACGTATTCACTTGTCTTATTCGCTCGCTCATTCACTAACTCTTTTGCTTTACTCACCTATTTCCGTATTTCTTATTTTAAGCTCCGACTTGAGAAGTACGAGAACATGCTTGTGTTTTCTGGACATGCAGATACCGGTCTCCTATATTCAGTTTTTGTGAACCCAGCACACATGGAAACATTGCATTTAAATGTAAATACTAAACAGGGATTTGGTGAGTATTTGTAGTAGTCAATGCTTTATTTTTGTGGATGTCAGATGGATAACTGAGAAGTTGTAACGGAGTTACGGAGGCTCTGTTTGTACAGTGTACCTTTATTGTGTTCTTTCTTTTTCGGGAAGTTTTATTTCATTAATCGAAGATAAATGTTTGTATTTTGTTAATCAATACATTGCAGAATTTTTATGTATATACATGTATATATATGTAAGTGTGTGTATACATACATATATACATATATATATATATATATATATATATATATATATATATATATATATATATATATATATATATATATATATATATATATATATATATATATATATATATATATATATATATATATATATATATATATATATATATATATATATATATATATATATATATATATATATATATATATACACATTTATATATATGTTTGTGTGTTTATGTACGCGCCCGCGCACCTGTGGGTGTGTTTGTGTGTGCGTGTGTGCGTGTGTGCGTGTGTGCGTGTGTGCGTGTGTGCGTGTGTGCGTGCGTTTGTATCCATTCATCTGTTTGTAGCTATGTATTTATATCCATTCTTTCCATCTTTTTAGAGAACTTTTGGTCTCAAGATGAATTAAGAATACTCAAGCAATTCTTTGAGGTAAAATCTTTGATAGCAGCAGTTACCTTACAGGCGTGTTTGCAAATATTCATTTGTTAGCGTAAAAGCCAAGGGTAGACGTTTGCAGCAACGAATGAATTTTGCTTAGCTTTCTTCAGACAGGCAAAACAAAAAATTTGCTTGACAATTAGAGGAATATTATCTATTTGCTGTCTTCTATGGCATTTCCTACTTTTTGAGATTTAAGAGACACCCATAGAAGCTATAAACTCTTGTGAGACATTTCTTTCTGTTTGATTTACCTAGTCTTCTTCTTATTTTGTACTCTTAGCACTGTTATATTTGTGGACAGAGAGCAATGGAATCTCTTCCATTTTTTCTTATTTGTATTTGTTTGTTCTGTAACAGGCTGTTGTAACTCCGTGTAAATTGAATAGTCTTACCGCATTTGCAAGATTGCTCGGAGCAAATCAAAGAATTCTCAAGGATGCTATCAAAATCATGCGCATTGAGATGGTATGTGAGTTCGTTTAAACTGCCAGCTTAATATGCAAGTATTCCACTATCGTTTGCCTGTTGTTGGAGCTTCCGTAGAGTACTGTCACATATTCGCCATTGGCAAAGATACGTTCATCGTTTATTTCTCGGTTGCTTGGAATAAAGATAGTTCTAGAACTGGAAAGACATATTTTATAGAAAATTTAGTAGAATATCAATTTAATGAGGAATAAGAACTCCTCCTCTAAAGATGGCAGTCTGTCGTGTAAGTGTCGTTGTGTCAAAATTCCAGGGCGGTAGAAAAGACACTTTGAGATAGGAGGATGAAGATGCTATGGTGACTGTTTCAAAGCTGGATTAGAAGCGTATTTGAAAAATCAGAGGTTGATAAGCTAAATCCACTTTCAGTGAATGAATAAATTTATTTACATTAGTTATATATTCATCACTGTTTTAGGAAAATTTAAAGTGAAATCAAAAGTAAAGTGGCTTGAAATTAATTTCAGTATATCGAAAACCAGGAGTTTGAGTCCCACTCAGGGTACTCATTTTCTCTTACTTTAATTTCAAAACGTTCATTTCCAATGTAATAAGTTATTAAGGTAGAAAATTATTCGTTTTATCCATGGAATATACCTTTGAAATTTAACATTAATGTTGTAGTTAAGTTATTCGGTTTTGTTCTTATCATAGAAGTAGCGTATGCTTCTATAGTTGATTTTTCGTTTTTGTAGCAACCGGATGAAAGGCAGAGGTGGTTGATTGAATGGTCGTTCATGACGCCTCCCGCGATTGTCGCCTCCATAGCGGCTCCTGGGACGCCTGCAGTTGTACTTAAAGCAAAAAATCTCTTCTACGTAAGTGTTTGCAGTCAAGTTCCTTATTGTCCTTTAGTTTGCTGCAACTTGCATATCAACATTGAATACCTTGGATCTATTATATCCCCTCGCTATTATTGGTGTAACTTCCCCGAAAGATTTTCATTGCATCTCAACTTGCAAAGTTATTGCCGTCAGTTCGAACTTTCATATATTTTAACGTGTGCTGTATACCCAAGTACATTTTTGCTAAGAGTCTTGCATACAGTTGCATCCAGCTATTGTTGTAGGTATAGTTAGGCCAGGTTTCATTTTGAATATGAAATGGTCGTTTTACAGTTTAAATGTAACAAATAAATCTATTAATTAGCGGTCAAAATATATTGAAAGGGATGGTATTGTGATTTTGAAAGTATGATAGAAGGGAGATGCCTTGATTTCGTGGCTGCTCGTATTCTTTGGAGAAGTTTCAGAAATTATCTGTTTTAGAAGTTTGTTTTCTTTGAGTTTTGTCGTTCCATATGCTTTCTTTGATTTATTTTAGTTCCAGCTAACCGATGTCAATGATGTTAATCGCAGATTTGTCTTTTCGATTTTGTATGATTCGAATAAGAACATTGTCCTGCCAACCGAATTCCCTCATTCCCCTGACTCACCGCAGGAGCCCCCGTCGTGGGCCAAATCTGCAAGAGAGGCATGCAACGCTTACTTGAAAGATATTTCTGAGAGTGTATCCAATCAAGGTTTGATCAAGTTACAGAAATAACTTACGTTATTTGTGTATGGTAATGATTTGGGCTTTGTTCTGATGACTGTTGGAGGCAGGGTTGTCAGATTTGCTTATTCGTAGATATGCCAAATCCGACAAAGACTTTCCCAGAAATACTTGAAACGGTCTCCTTCACAGGGGACGCTTATTGTTTTGGATAATTTTTCTGTTTAGAGAGAATACGAAGAGAAAATTTTAAGTGTGTATTAGCTTATACGAGTGTGTAGTTGCTTAAAATTCCAAGTGTGTATTATTACCCTGATACACACTTGGAGTTTTTTCTTCGTATTCTCTCTAAACAGAAAAGTTCTCCAAAAGAATAAGCGTCCCCTGTGAAGGAGACCGTTTCAAATCATTCTGGCATATTCTTTGTCGGATATGGCATATCTACGAATAATACACACCCGAGTACTGACCACTTTCTTAACTTTTTAAGCATCCGAGTACTGGTTTCTTATTAGGCCACTTTCTTATTAGAGATGTGAATGCCAATGT
This sequence comes from Mastigias papua, assembly GCA_964019165.1. Lineage (NCBI taxonomy): Eukaryota > Metazoa > Cnidaria > Scyphozoa > Rhizostomeae > Mastigiidae > Mastigias > Mastigias papua. Next base: position 10,653,810 of record OZ025270.1, on the reverse strand, counting down.
TAAAAAAGCTGCCAGAGAGAAATTCTAAAATCTGATCTATTTCATAAAATGACAAGAATGTGAGATTTGTGATTGAAAATGCCAATCTGGCAACCCTGCTTAAATTAGTTTGCATCACTACATAGAATCTGGAAATCATTAATTTTCTTGGATTGCTCACCCATAATTTAACTTCGTTGTTTGTACTCATCTACATTCGCATTCTAATTTACCTTTCATTTCATTCAAGAATCCGTTCCCATTACGGCAATTCAAATTTTTGCTTTTGATTTTTTCTTTGTCGTCTTTTTGTCAAGTAACTCCTCTGTCATTTTTTTCAGAATGCCGATTGTTCCCCACGTTGCAGATGCTGGTGAGCCATTTTGTCTACCATTGAAACCTACCCCCTTGTGATGGCTCCATTGCAAAATTATAGACACTCTCATTTTGTGTTGGTGCAATTCGTAAATCCATTTTCAAGTTGCATCCTTTAAGATTCCTCACGCAGTCTCAAACACGACCTAATTTCAAGGAATAGGAACTGAAGGGATACCTTGAAATATGTGGAGAGCAACTATTAATTAAATTGCAGTAACAATGCTGGAGGCGAGGGGACTATGTAAGTTTTCTATGACTAATGTGTTCGTCTAATTTATTGAGCCTCTCGCATGTTGTTTTATCTGGAAACTCAATGCTCATGTTAGACCCGGGACTCTTGTTGCAAACCTGTTGTTAGAATCTTGAAGAAAGGCAAATATAATAGAGTTGAGATAATATTTGAGATAATATTTGGTAATGGAGTATATTTTCGTCAAGCATTGCTATATTATTTGACCGTCTTCAGTTTTCCTTCTTCGTTCTGCAACCAAGAATTTAATCTCTCATAGCATAATGTTTGCGCAACTTATCACTAAATTTAATTTAGAAATCTTGATTCATCAGATCTGTCAATCTCTTCTAAAATAATGTTTATGTTTACAAGTTAAGCCCCAAGGCATTTTGGAGTGAACAGTTTTCTCTATTCTTTAGTCTCCTTCCAATGAGCCCCCACCCCTAGAATGATTTCTGACAATTAAGCCCCTCACCTTCGAATAAGACCCCATTGGGATAATCTGGGTACAGTATAATACAGATTGAAAGCAACGAAAGTTAAAGTTCAGCTATTAGTTGGGCTTATATGCTAATATTTGAGGAGAACAACTGTTCAAGCTTTCTCCTCCCTGATCCCATCTCGATTTACATGTAAATCAAAGTATTTTGTATTGAAAAATCATATAAGACTTTGTCTTTTTTGGACTTGAAGACCTCTAAAGTTACTAAGCCCTCCCCTCAAATAAGCCCACCTGCAAAATCGTTTCTGACAAATATGCCCCCAAGGGCTTAATTGAGTCATTACAGTAGTCGTGTTATGCCAGCGATCTGGATGCTACGAGTAGACTGGGAAGACTCAAATCGGAGTTCGTTGAGTCTCTTCCACTTAAGATTTCTGCGTTGCATTCCCGTATTTGATAGATTTTTAGACATTATGCTTCAGGGATTAAGCAATGAATTGAGGTTGCATTTACATGGGCGTGGGTCCAAACCAGTGTGAGTCTGACATTGAACATGCGCGAAAGAGATTTCCTCCGCACTATTTTCCGCATTACGAACATTATTATTATTATTATTTTATGTAGATATGTACAATCTCGGATTTGATATTTTCTGGTTTACGCCTTGAAAGCAAATTACAACTAGTAATTGAAAGTTTCAAAGTCACTTCCGTCATCTACAGGCCTCTAACACTTTCCTTACTATTCTCGCTGTTCCTCGTTACGCTATTTTGCTCAGTACCACTGTCTTTGCAAACCAGTGGTAGAGCCCTCTCTTGTAAATTATTTAGCCTGGAATGGATTGTCCCATCATGAAACATCCACACAAGTGGACAATAATTAAATCGTGCTTTGCTAAAAGAATGCATTAGAATTTCTAACTCAGTAGTCAATATATTGAGACTGGCGAGCAAGTGAATATAGTTTTTAGTTAGCCTTTTTCACAAATCCTCAATATGTTTTTAAGCTTGATTTCTTACAAAGACTAATACCTAGCAGTATTTCACATGTACTTTCAATAATCTTTATTTTTCCGATTGTAACTATCGCATTGGTGCAAATATCACGGAATATCATAAGGGGACAGTATCAAGGTCTGGATGGCATGCAAAGATAGTGGTATCATCACCATAATTGCAAATCATTGTATGATTTATGAGCACGAAAATGTCACTTATGTAGATATTAAACATTAGAAGTACTAGGACAGATCCTTGAGGCACTCCAATTTTGATTTCGTACCAATCGCTGTAGGAGCTGTTTATCTTTACTCTCTGCTGTCTCTGTGATAAATAGTTTCTTATAAGATGAGGTGCATCCAACCTGAGTCCATATGCATCTAGTTTTGCTATTGGAAGATCATGGTTTACACTGTCAAAAGCTTTTGGCAAGTCCATGAAAACTGCGCCTATCACCCCCCTTTTATCAATGCTGTTCTTAGAGTATAGTGTAGTTTAGAAAGATGTGTTAAGTGTTTTGTATACCTGTCTAAAGCCTCCTAACAGCCGTGAGAAGAACTGTTCAATCAAATCAAATAATCGATTGTACATGGGTCGCTAAAATATTTTTGAGATGGTAGGAAGAAGACTTATTTGCCAAGTAATTTTTCTTGCACACACTATCATCCTTCTTGAAAACTGAAGAGACATCAGCCAGTTTTAGTCCATTTGGAAATATACCATCTTCATCTAGTTTGTTGGATGCTCTGTTAGTGGAATGCAGAAAAATATCGACATTAGACTTCAATAATTTTGGAGGGATTGTTTCCATTGAAGAATCTTTTTAGGAGTTTAACATTCGTAACTGTTCCTCAGTTTCTTCAACGTTTATCGTCTTCAAAGAAAGCGTTGTAGTCCTGCTTATTGATGACTTTGTCTTAATGATGCTGGAGTGCAATTGGAAATGATTTTGCAGTTTCCTCTGCACCAGTAATCAGTAATACCTTGAGTAGGACGTAAAGCGGTGAATTATAGGCAGATAGAGTGATATGTTAACGATCAAGTTTAAAAAATGCTACCTGGTTGTGGTGACTGATATAAGAGTTGCACCAAAATTGCTCGCCGCATAGTTCTTCGTTGACACGCCCCGCCAAAATATCTCCACTTGACACTTTACGCCAAAGATCATCTGTCCGGAAATATGCGCTCAGGTTTATCCTGGCTCCAAATAGAACAAATTGAGCATGGCTACGAGTAGGCTTTGTGTTGTATGAAGGATTGCTGCGACCATCCCAAATGGGACTGTTAGACGTACCTAAATGGCTCCGCCTTCAACAAAGGCTCCATTTGAAACAGTTCCTATTGCAGCGGTAGGGACAGGTACAACAGAAACGGGCAGAAACGGAGGCCCCAAAAGTTCAGGCAGACTCTGTTCCCACCAGTATCTTTAGATAGTAGTGAAGAATAGAGCGTTTATTTAGTTCTGCATATTTTAGCCGCACAGTCTCTCTAACTTTTTCTTCAGCCAATTTTGTAGCGTATTTTGTATCAAAATTTAGCACCATTTCTTTGCTCAATCAGATGAACTTGTTCTTTTTCTGTTGTTCACACTTCTTCACTGTATGTTTGTTGTTTTGTGATTTATGCATAACATAAATGCCGCAATAAAAGCCCTAACTGTGGTGGTGTATCTTTGTTATTGTTTGCAGAAAGCATCACCTATGCATTGCAGACAGGGCTGTACAATCAGACCCATTTATCAAAGAGCTTTCTTACGTGCATATAGGTTGGCTACCCTTGGAACCGCTCTAGAAGTTCCCGTAAAAAAGCAACCCTAGTTGGCCATGCAATGTAGAGAGTAATTCGTTCATAACTTTTAGGATTGTTTGCTGAATATATTATTTTTCAAAATGCATTTTTTCAGTGTAAACTTTACTCTCCTTCACCTGTAAAAAGTGAGAAAATTGAAACTTGCCTTTTAAAGTACGTTTTCTGGTACGATTACCTACGTTATCAACCTCTGGACGTTTCAGCACTACTATTCTGCATCTTCATCAAGCATTTAGATCCTCACGTCATCAACAATCTTCAAATCTTATGCCATTGCTTATGTTCATCCACATTCCTTTACTTCATCTACAGTCCTTACCTTCATTAGCATTCCTTATCTTCATCAACAATCATTATCTTCAATAGCAATCCTTATCTTCATCAATAGTCCATATCTTCATTAGCCACCCTTATCTTCATCAACAGTCATTATCTCCAATAGCAATCCCTATCTTCATCAACAGTCCTTACCTTCATTAGCAATCATTATCTTAATCAACAATTCTTATCTTTGTTAGCAGCCTACCTTTGTTCCTATCAATTCTTCCTTTCACGAGCAGTCCTAAATTCCTAAACAATCTTCCCATGAAAAGGCACCCCTTAATTAATGATGCTTCAAGACCACTCTAATGGGACCATTCTTGCAAGAATAACCCAATTAAAATGAGAAACTAACATGCAAGTCAGGCAGGGCTCATTATCCTGGGCTTGCCCATGAGCCCTACTTGCAGGCACAAAATGAAACACTCCAAAGTTCTGCAGACACTTTTGGTCTAAACCTACCTATTGATTGTTGCTACTTGCATATGTCAGTCAGGAGTGTAGAAGTAAGTTGATAGCTAAAGGGGCTCCTTGCACTCCCACACTTGCCTTATTTTTATATTTTACTTGCAAGACACTGAGGGTGGGGGACTGAGCCTTCCTCAACTCAAAGCTAGGGGCTGTGCCCCCCTCTCCTACCCCACTGATGTTAGTGCAACATCATTAGCATAGGTTGGAGCTTGGTAAACAACAGGTTTGCAAGCTATCTGTACCTATCCATGCATAACATCATGCTTTAATTTGCAGGGAGATTTTGTGCTCAGATAGGTGCTTGCTGGTACAATGTACTTCTCTAACAAATTCTGTGATGGGGTGAAGTAAAGTACCCTTTTTCATCACTCAGATCAATTCAATATAGTCAAAAATTTACTTTCAAATGTGATTCTTGAAATTCCTAATCTCTATTTCGTAAATGATGCCCTTACATATTGTCTAATAAGGAACATAACATCTGCCTTCTGGTATAAGAAACTACCTATTGTACTACATTGGGGGGGGGGGGGGTTCCAGTGGAGGTTGTTGTAGTGAAAAGTACGTAGTCCAGCAACAAGTTCATAGAAGCATTGGTACTTGAGAGGCTGGCAATTTTCAAGATTAAATAAATCAAATATCCAAAAATAATTCAATAGACACTAAGGTGTCAAAATATACAAAATATCTGCCTTGTACACTGAACTACGTTCTGCCTTTTGAGATCCTGGTTGAAAATGGCTCCTCTGTACATGGGTGGCAGAGCTGGGGGGTGGGAGCTGTAGCCCCTCCACTTTTCATAAAAAGTATACTTTAGCACCCTCTATATCCCTGCAATTTTAATCTATTCAATCAAGCACACCAACCAAAATTGCTGCTCTCCCACCCCTGTTGTATCAACCCCCCACCTGGTACCCCATAAATTAAGTGCTACTTGGTTGGTAACAAAAGAACAAGTCTGTGTTCATACTGAAAATTAGTGTTCTGATACACAGACTTAAGGAGAAAGACATAAAACAAAGAAACTGGACTATAACAATGCAAAAGTGAAGGCTCCAAGCAGGATGGTACCAAGAATAGTCTTGCCTGTACAACAGGCATCCTGGTTGCTTACATAGATGGTCTCCTATGTTCTGTTGAGCTAGTACTGCATAGAACTGTACATATGAGATATACCAAGTCATACAAACTTTACAAATATTCAACAAATCTATTCCTCTATGATGCACAATATAATGTATTAAACATGTAAAACTGCTATGCTAATCAGTCCATTTGAAATCCTTACATTTAACATGATGCACAAAACCTGTTGAATCTCTGTTGACATTTGCTCATATAATACACTTCAGTTTTGTAATTGCATTTGCATAAACTTTGATAGGTGCCCTATGTTGGATGTTTTATCAAGGATGGGTACATTTGAAACATCTCTTGTTCTGCTTTTCTGATCTCCAGCTATCCAGCTCACATGGAAAAATATATTTTTATTACAATAAATATACAAGATATATATTTGTATATATATTTATCTCTTTATTTATTTATTTAATAGTAATATATGCATGTGTGTATATTCTGTGCTTGTTATCAAGACCATAAATGGCAGTAACATATACCAGCATATATCACTTGTGAGCTTTGACCATCCCAACCTTTTGATTTTAATCAGATAAAGCCAAGATTGGGTACCATTTTAGCTTGTTAAATTATAACTTTCTATTTACACTTTTTGTTGGCTTTCCAGAAGTTTGTTTGTCTTTTTCTTGCCTTGGAGATTGTGACGAAGGTGTTGTGATTTTTGTTCTTTGTGGTAGTGGCTTCTTTTTCCCTTGACGACTATTTGATTTAACAGAATTTTTTATACTCCCTGTATCCTTCTCAGCTTGAGTTAATGCATCTGAAATGCAGGAAAGGAGAATCTTACCCTTGTCACTTAAATCTCAAAGTGCAAAAAACAAGGCAATATCCTTATTTTACATGTCTATAAGAAACTCATGAAGGGAAGAGTGGATGGTAAAATTCAGAATTTACAATCAACAACCAGTCTTTTAAGACTGAAATGTCGGTACATATATTCTCTTACCAAGAAAGGCAGTCGTAGTGAACAGCTCATTGATTAATGGTGTTAATTTATAACTTTCTTGTCCTTCTCTCTCTAGCAAAAGAAATGAAATACATATATGAATAATAAAATACATAGAGTACAAAGCACATTCAAGGAATTCTGTCTAATCTAACTCCCAACCAGTCTTTACACCAGATCAGAAAAAGAACGGAAGACAGCCTGCTGACAAAAGAAATAATGCCAATTACAGGAAGAAGTGACATTTCCAAGAAGAAAGTAGACTCAAATAAACTTAACCATAGTCTTTATTTCTTACAAATGACACAAATAACATAAATATCATAAAAGAATAAGGCTTAGGTCATAAGGCTGAATATTTGTCATGCTTTACTTTAATTGCTACTTAAGTGAGGCAAAAAAGCAATGTTTGACCTGGACTTTTACAGTAAGCCTGAGCTTTTTAAAAAGTACAGCAAGATTTGCTGAATGAAAAGGCAAAAGTTTGGCATCTGGTTATATGCTGCTCTTTTGCTTCATTCCACTAAATGATTCAATTCACTTTAGCACAAATCAAACATGAAGCCCTTTCAAAGTAATGATACATTTACTATCATCAACAAGCATTTTAGTTTGACACAGCAACAGTTTGATGTATAATCTGAGCCTGCATTCATCACCAGATTTCTGTCAAATTACATGAATTAAGTTTAGCATGACACCCTTAGAACCAAAAACCTATGGATAATTATTAGAAAAGGGGATAAGCATCATTCTGAAATAACATCCCTTCATTACTACCATCCTTGCTATCAGCAATCAAATTACCACCTCTATTTCTATCATAATTGCCACTTTCATTACCACCATTCACATTTATCTAGTTTTCGATACAGGTCTAAGCCAGCATGATTGTGTTTGGGGAGTACAGTTGGGCAGCCTGATAGCCCCAAGTAGTGCCCAAAATGCATTGATATACACAATAAAGGTTGAACTCTGACAGGTAATGCAATATGATGTAGAGATGCTCAATTGGTCTATTTCCAAGGCCAGAACCAAGTTATTGTTCAGAATTCTAGGAGAGGCTATGCCCACAAGCCATGACCCTATTTCTATATCATATGAACAAATCCAAAGCTTTGTTGTTTACATACAACTATATTGTTAGGTCTTACTTTCAACTTTGATAAGAACAAAGGAATCACGTGCTGATAAGTATTCATTTGCATATGAATCTGGATTTTCAAACAGCTTTTTCATTGAACCTTTTTCATCACAGAGATCCACTGTAACTAAAAATTAACAACAAAAAACCCATCATGACTGTTCAACAATCTATCCAGTCTATCAATCTTTCACATTAGAACATTTTGCTGGAATTAGTTTTGCTTTAGTAACAATTTTGAATGCTTTCCATCTATTTTTTGAAGTAAACTACAAAACTACTTTGAGTAAGATCTAAAGCTTGTTTGATCTGTTCACATGGTAGAATTTAATCTGTGAGAAAATCAATGAATACAGTATAAGGTTTCCTCTGAAACTTATCAAATGCTAGATAATATGAAAGAGACAAATGAACAGTAAAATTTGATTAAAACAAGGCAACAACATACTTTCCTTTTCGCAATTACACCTCAGCTTAATGTTCTCCAGTAGAACATTGATTCGACACCTTGGGTTGAAAAGCAGTTCTTGGCCATCTAACGGAGAAGATTGCTTTTGCTATACTTTAATTTATATATCTAATAATGCATACACACACCACACACAATATATATATATATATATATATATATATATATATATATATATATATATATATATATATATATATATATATATTCTATATATATATTCTGTATATATATATTCTGTATATATATATTCTGTATATATATATTCTGTATATATATATTCTGTATATATATATTCTGTATATATATATTCTGTATATATATATTCTGTATATATATATTCTGTATATATATATTCTGTATATATATATTCTGTATATATATATTCTGTATATATATATATATATATATATATATATATATATTATATATTCTGTATATATATATTCTGTATATATATATATATATATATATATATATATATATATATATATATATATATATATATATATATATATATATATATATATATATTCTGTATATATGTATATATTCTGTATACATATATATTCTGCCAGTATAGAGACAAGGAGGGTCTCTCCATTAACAGCTACTACGTAAGGTACGGAACTCCAGGTTTTGCTGTTGTCAAACGTATTTAAACAAGATTTACGAGGTTATAATGGAGATAGTATCATGCAGAGCATACTAACGCAACGTTATTAGCCTACGTATACAGATTTGTGGCGTACAAAAAGTTTTATTAGGTAGCTATGTATTTAGTATACCTTGGCAGGGTGTTTAACTTGCGTGTGTCTAACTATAGCTACGAATATCTATCGACACTATTAGAAAGAGAGGTGAGATTCATAACAAGTAAAAATTCTGAACGTTTAACAGATCAATTACCTCCATAACGAACAGTAATAAACATTGCACTTTAGACTGCCTCCAACGATTTGCAATATATCTTTAATCAATTCCTAACCTCCTTTCCACTTCATTCATGCTGTTGGTCACGAGCTTGTTGCTACGCAGCAGACGCAGACGTCATCAATGCCGGCAATACCAACGTCTCTACAGTATAAACAATACCTGATTTTTCGCTGTGGCTTAATATTCTCAACACTGTTTGATATTCAGCTTAAGATTATTCTCAGCTCATTCTTACATTTCGGCGATTGTGAGCATTAATATTCATATACGCTATACTGCTATATTATAGAAATTCCGTACTAGATTCTGTTCTTGGCCAGGAGACAAGAGTGGCCCGTCTGGCTGAAGGAAAAGAGTACCAACGGATTCAATGACGTTCTCGAAGACTCAACAACACATACATGAAAGAAGACTGTATAATTTCAATTTAACACAAAAAGTAACTAAAATATATATACAGTTTATAGGTGTCAATGTCCAGTCTTTGCCTCGACTTCGTGATTTCTTACTTTTTGGCCAAAGATGGCTCACTTTAATCACTTTTCAATCTCCAATTACAATCAATAACTTTCCAACATGCTCATTGTTGAGAGAGGTATCAAGACTATACAATTTCCTATTGGCTACAGATGGCCATATTTCATCACTTTCCAATATCCAATAGAAATGAATAACTCATACCTTTCATCATTTTTGAGCAAAATACAAAGGCTATAGCCTTACTTTTTGGCCACAAATGCCTCATTTTCATCACTTTTCAATCTGCAATCAAAATCAATCAGTGTCAAATTTGGTCATTTTTGAGCAAAATACCAAGGCTATAGCCTTACGTTTTGGCCACAAATGCCTCATTTTCATCACTTTTCAATCTGCAATCAAAATCAATCAGTGTCAAATTTGGTCATTTTTGATCAAAATACCAAGGCTATAGCCTTACTTTTTGTCCACAAATGCCTCATTTTCATCACTTTTCAATCTGCAATCAAAATCATTCAGTGTCAAATTTGGTCATTTTTGATCAAAATACCAAGGCTATAGCCTTACTTTTTGGCCACAAATGCCTCATTTTCATCACTTTTCAATCTGCAATCAAAATCAATCAGTGTCAAATTTGGTCATTTTTGAGCAAAATACCAAGGCTATAGCCTTACTTTTTGGCCAAAAATGCCTCATTTTCATCACTTTTCAATCTGCAATCAAAATCAATCAGTGTCAAATTTGGTCATTTTTGAGCAAAATACCAAGGCTATAGCCTTACTTTTTGTCCACAAATGCCTCATTTTCATCACTTTTCAATCTGCAATCAAAATCGATCAGTGTCAAATTTGGTCATTTTTGAGCAAAATACCAAGGCTATAGCCTTACTTTTTGGCCACAAATGCCTCATTTTCATCACTTTTCAATCTGCAATCAAAATCATTCAGTGTCAAATTTGGTCATTTTTGAGCAAAATACCAAGGCTATAGCCTTACTTTTTGGCCACAAATGCCTCATTTTCATCACTTTTCAATCTGCAATCAAAATCAATCAGTGTCAAATTTGGTCATTTTTGAGCAAGATACCAAGGCTATAGCCTTACTTTTTGGCCACAAATGCCTCATTTTCATCACTTTTCAATCTGCAATCAAAATCAATCAGTGTCAAATTTGGTCATTTTTGAGCAAAATACCAAGGCTATAGCCTTACTTTTTGTCCACAAATGCCTCATTTTCATCACTTTTCAATCTGCAATCAAAATCAATCAGTGTCAAATTTGGTCATTTTTGAGCAAAATACCAAGGCTATAGCCTTACTTTTTGGCCACAAATGCCTCATTTTCATCACTTTTCAATCTGCAATCAAAATCAATCAGTGTCAAATTTGGTCATTTTTGAGCAAAATACCAAGGCTATAGCCTTACTTTTTGTCCACAAATGCCTCAATTTCATCACTTTTCAATCTGCAATCAAAATCATTCAGTGTCAAATTTGGTCATTTTTGAGCAAAATACCAAGGCTATAGCCTTACTTTTTGGCCACAAATGCCTCATTTTCATCACTTTTCAATCTGCAATCAAAATCAATCAGTGTCAAATTTGGTCATTTTTGAGCAAAATACCAAGGCTATAGCCTTACTTTTTGTCCACAAATGCCTCATTTTCATCACTTTTCAATCTGCAATCAAAATCAATCAGTGTCAAATTTGGTCATTTTTGAGCAAGATACCAAGGCTATAGCCTTACTTTTTGGCCACAAATGCCTCATTTTCATCACTTTTCAATCTGCAATCAAAATCAATCAGTGTCAAATTTGGTCATTTTTGAGCAAAATACCAAGGCTATAGCCTTACTTTTTGGCCACAAATGCCTCATTTTCATCACTTTTCAACCTGCAATCAAAATCAATCAGTGTCAAATTTGGTCATTTTTGAGCAAGATACCAAGGCTATAGCCTTACTTTTTGGCCACAAATGCCTCATTTTCATCACTTTTCAATCTGCAATCAAAATCAATCAGTGTCAAATTTGGTCATTTTTGAGCAAAATACCAAGGCTATAGCCTTACGTTTTGGCCACAAATGCCTCATTTTCATCACTTTTCAATCTGCAATCAAAATCAATCAGTGTCAAATTTGGTCATTTTTGAGCAAAATACCAAGGCTATAGCCTTACTTTTTGGCCACAAATGCCTCATTTTCATCACTTTTCAATCTGCAATCAAAATCATTCAGTGTCAAATTTGGTCATTTTTGAGCAAAATACCAAGGCTATAGCCTTACTTTTTGGCCACAAATGCCTCATTTTCATCACTTTTCAATCTGCAATCAAAATCAATCAGTGTCAAATTTGGTCATTTTTGAGCAAAATACCAAGGCTATAGCCTTACTTTTTGTTCACAAATGCCTCATTTTCATCACTTTTCAATCTGCAATCAAAATCATTCAGTGTCAAATTTGGTCATTTTTGAGCAAAATACCAAGGCTATAGCCTTACTTTTTGGCCACAAATGCCTCATTTTCATCACTTTTCAATCTGCAATCAAAATCATTCAGTGTCAAATGTGGTCATTTTTGAGCAAAATACCAAGGCTATAGCCTTACTTTTTGGCCACAAATGCCTCATTTTCATCACTTTTCAATCTGCAATCAAAATCAATCAGTGTCAAATTTGGTCATTTTTGAGCAAAATACCAAGGCTATAGCCTTACTTTTTGTCCACAAATGCCTTATTTTCATCACTTTTCAATCTGCAATCAAAATCATTCAGTGTCAAATTTGGTCATTTTTGAGCAAAATACCAAGGCTATAGCCTTACTTTTTGGCCAAAAATGCCTCATTTTCATCACTGTTCAATCTGCAATCAAAATCAATCAGTGTCAAATTTGGTCATTTTTGAGCAAAATACCAAGGCTATAGCCTTACTTTTTGGCCAAAAGTGACTCATTGTCATCACTTTTCAATCTGCAATCAAAATCATTCAGTGTCAAATTTGGTCATTTTTGAGCAAAATACCAAGGCTATAGCCTTACTTTTTGGCCACAAATGCCTCATTTTCATCACTTTTCAATCTGCAATCAAAATCATTCAGTGTCAAATTTGGTCATTTTTGAGCAAAATACCAAGGCTATAGCCTTACTTTTTGGCCACAAATGCCTCATTTTCATCACTTTTCAATCTGCAATCAAAATCAATCAGTGTCAAATTTGGTCATTTTTGAGCAAGATACCAAGGCTATAGCCTTACTTTTTGGCCAAAAATGCCTCATTTTCATCACTTTTCAATCTGCAATCAAAATCAATCAGTGTCAAATTTGGTCATTTTTGAGCAAAATACCAAGGCTATAGCCTTACTTTTTGTCCACAAATGCCTTATTTTCATCACTTTTCAATCTGCAATCAAAATCATTCAGTGTCAAATTTGGTCATTTTTGAGCAAAATACCAAGGCTATAGCCTTACTTTTTGGCCAAAAGTGACTCATTGTCATCACTTTTCAATCTGCAATCAAAATCAATCAGTGTCAAATTTGGTCATTTTTGAGCAAGATACCTAGGCTATAGCCTTACGTTTTGGCCACAAATGCCTCATTTTCATCACTTTTCAATCTGCAATCAAAATCAATCAGTGTCAAATTTGGTCATGTTTGAGCAAAATACCAAGGCTATAGCCTTACGTTTTGGCCACAAATGCCTCATTTTCATCACTTTTCAATCTGCAATCAAAATCAATCAGTGTCAAATTTGGTCATTTTTGAGCAAAATACCAAGGCTATAGCCTTACTTTTTGGCCACAAATGCCTCATTTTCATCACTTTTCAATCTGCAATCAAAATCAATCAGTGTCAAATTTGGTCATTTTTGAGCAAGATACCAAGGCTATAGCCTTACTTTTTGGCCACAAATGCCTCATTTTCATCACTTTTCAATCTGCAATGAAAATCAATCAGTGTCAAATTTGGTCATTTTTGAGCAAAATACCAAGGCTATAGCCTTACGTTTTGGCCACAAATGCCTCATTTTCATCACTTTTCAATCTGCAATCAAAATCAATCAGTGTCAAATTTGGTCATGTTTGAGCAAAATACCAAGGCTATAGCCTTACTTTTTGGCCACAACTGCCTCATTTTCATCACTTTTCAATCTGCAATCAAAATCAATCAGTGTCAAATTTGGTCATTTTTGAGCAAAATACCAAGGCTATAGCCTTACGTTTTGTCCACAAATGCCTCATTTTCATCACTTTTCAATCTGCAATCAAAATCGATCAGTGTCAAATTTGGTCATTTTTGAGCAAAATACCAAGGCTATAGCCTTACTTTTTGGCCACAAATGCCTCATTTTCATCACTTTTCAATCTGCAATCAAAATCATTCAGTGTCAAATTTGGTCATTTTTGAGCAAAATACCAAGGCTATAGCCTTACTTTTTGGCCACAAATGCCTCATTTTCATCACTTTTCAATCTGCAATCAAAATCGATCAGTGTCAAATTTGGTCATTTTTGAGCAAAATACCAAGGCTATAGCCTTACTTTTTGGCCACAAATGCCTCATTTTCATCACTTTTCAATCTGCAATCAAAATCATTCAGTGTCAAATTTGGTCATTTTTGAGCAAAATACCAAGGCTATAGCCTTACTTTTTGTCCACAAATGCCTCATTTTCATCACTTTTCAATCTGCAATCAAAATCAATCAGTGTCAAATTTGGTCATTTTTGAGCAAAATACCAAGGCTATAGCCTTACTTTTTGTTCACAAATGCCTCATTTTCATCACTTTTCAATCTGCAATCAAAATCATTCAGTGTCAAATTTGGTCATTTTTGAGCAAAATACCAAGGCTATAGCCTTACTTTTTGTCCACAAATGCCTCATTTTCATCACTTTTCAATCTGCAATCAAAATCGATCAGTGTCAAATTTGGTCATTTTTGAGCAAAATACCAAGGCTATAGCCTTACTTTTTGGCCACAAATGCCTCATTTTCATCACTTTTCAATCTGCAATCAAAATCAATCAGTGTCAAATTTGGTCATTTTTGAGCAAAATACCAAGGCTATAGCCTTACTTTTTGGCCACAAATGCCTCATTTTCATCACTTTTCAATCTGCAATCAAAATCAATCAGTGTCAAATTTGGTCATTTTTGAGCAAGATACCAAGGCTATAGCCTTACTTTTTGGCCAAAAATGCCTCATTTTCATCACTTTTCAATCTGCAATCAAAATCAATCAGTGTCAAATTTGGTCATTTTTGAGCAAAATACCAAGGCTATAGCCTTACTTTTTGTCCACAAATGCCTTATTTTCATCACTTTTCAATCTGCAATCAAAATCATTCAGTGTCAAATTTGGTCATTTTTGAGCAAAATACCAAGGCTATAGCCTTACTTTTTGGCCAAAAGTGACTCATTGTCATCACTTTTCAATCTGCAATCAAAATCAATCAGTGTCAAATTTGGTCATTTTTGAGCAAGATACCTAGGCTATAGCCTTACGTTTTGGCCACAAATGCCTCATTTTCATCACTTTTCAATCTGCAATCAAAATCATTCAGTGTCAAATTTGGTCATTTTTGAGCAAAATACCAAGGCTATAGCCTTACTTTTTGGCCACAAATGCCTCATTTTCATCACTTTTCAATCTGCAATCAAAATCAATCAGTGTCAAATTTGGTCATTTTTGAGCAAGATACCAAGGCTATAGCCTTACTTTTTGGCCACAAATGCCTCATTTTCATCACTTTTCAATCTGCAATCAAAATCAATCAGTGTCAAATTTGGTCATTTTTGAGCAAAATACCAAGGCTATAGCCTTACTTTTTGTCCACAAATGCCTCATTTTCATCACTTTTCAATCTGCAATCAAAATCATTCAGTGTCAAATTTGGTCATTTTTGAGCAAAATACCAAGGCTATAGCCTTACTTTTTGGCCAAAAGTGACTCATTGTCATCACTTTTCAATCTGCAATCAAAATCAATCAGTGTCAAATTTGGTCATTTTTGAGCAAAATACCAAGGCTATAGCCTTACTTTTTGTCCACAAATGCCTCATTTTCATCACTTTTCAATCTGCAATCAAAATCAATCAGTGTCAAATTTGGTCATTTTTGAGCAAGATACCAAGGCTATAGCCTTACTTTTTGGCCACAAATGCCTCATTTTCATCACTTTTCAATCTGCAATCAAAATCAATCAGTGTCAAATTTGGTCATTTTTGAGCAAGATACCAAGGCTATAGCCTTACTTTTTGGCCACAAATGCCTCATTTTCATCACTTTTCAATCTGCAATCAAAATCAATCAGTGTCAAATTTGGTCATTTTTGAGCAAAATACCAAGGCTATAGCCTTACTTTTTGTCCACAAATGCCTCATTTTCATCACTTTTCAATCTGCAATCAAAATCAATCAGTGTCAAATTTGGTCATTTTTGAGCAAAATACCAAGGCTATAGCCTTACGTTTTGTCCACAAATGCCTCATTTTCATCACTTTTCAATCTGCAATCAAAATCGATCAGTGTCAAATTTGGTCATTTTTGAGCAAAATACCAAGGCTATAGCCTTACTTTTTGGCCACAAATGCCTCATTTTCATCACTTTTCAATCTGCAATCAAAATCATTCAGTGTCAAATTTGGTCATTTTTGAGCAAAATACCAAGGCTATAGCCTTACTTTTTGGCCACAAATGCCTCATTTTCATCACTTTTCAATCTGCAATCAAAATCAATCAGTGTCAAATTTGGTCATTTTTGAGCAAGATACCAAGGCTATAGCCTTACTTTTTGGCCACAAATGCCTCATTTTCATCACTTTTCAATCTGCAATCAAAATCAATCAGTGTCAAATTTGGTAATTTTTGAGCAAAATACCAAGGCTATAGCCTTACTTTTTGTCCACAAATGCCTCATTTTCATCACTTTTCAATCTGCAATCAAAATCAATCAGTGTCAAATTTGGTCATTTTTGAGCAAAATACCAAGGCTATAGCCTTACTTTTTGTTCACAAATGCCTCATTTTCATCACTTTTCAATCTGCAATCAAAATCATTCAGTGTCAAATTTGGTCATTTTTGAGCAAAATACCAAGGCTATAGCCTTACTTTTTGTCCACAAATGCCTCATTTTCATCACTTTTCAATCTGCAATCAAAATCGATCAGTGTCAAATTTGGTCATTTTTGAGCAAAATACCAAGGCTATAGCCTTACTTTTTGGCCACAAATGCCTCATTTTCATCACTTTTCAATCTGCAATCAAAATCAATCAGTGTCAAATTTGGTCATTTTTGAGCAAAATACCAAGGCTATAGCCTTACTTTTTGGCCACAAATGCCTCATTTTCATCACTTTTCAATCTGCAATCAAAATCAATCAGTGTCAAATTTGGTCATTTTTGAGCAAGATACCAAGGCTATAGCCTTACTTTTTGGCCAAAAATGCCTCATTTTCATCACTTTTCAATCTGCAATCAAAATCAATCAGTGTCAAATTTGGTCATTTTTGAGCAAAATACCAAGGCTATAGCCTTACTTTTTGGCCAAAAATGCCTCATTTTCATCACTTTTCAATCTGCAATCAAAATCAATCAGTGTCAAATTTGGTCATTTTTGAGCAAAATACCAAGGCTATAGCCTTACTTTTTGGCCACAAATGCCTCATTTTCATCACTTTTCAATCTGCAATCAAAATCGATCAGTGTCAAAGTTGGTCATGTTTGAGCAAAATACCAAGGCTATAGCCTTACTTTTTGGCCACAAATGCCTCATTTTCATCACTTTTCAATCTGCAATCAAAATCAATCAGTGTCAAATTTGGTCATGTTTGAGCAAAATACCAAGGCTATAGCCTTACTTTTTGGCCACAACTGCCTCATTTTCATCACTTTTCAATGTGCAATCAAAATCAATCAGTGTCAAATTTGGTCATTTTTGAGCAAAATACCAAGGCTATAGCCTTACGTTTTGTCCACAAATGCCTCATTTTCATCACTTTTCAATCTGCAATCAAAATCGATCAGTGTCAAATTTGGTCATTTTTGAGCAAAATACCAAGGCTATAGCCTTACTTTTTGGCCACAAATGCCTCATTTTCATCACTTTTCAATCTGCAATCAAAATCATTCAGTGTCAAATTTGGTCATTTTTGAGCAAAATACCAAGGCTATAGCCTTACTTTTTGGCCACAAATGCCTCATTTTCATCACTTTTCAATCTGCAATCAAAATCAATCAGTGTCAAATTTGGTCATTTTTGAGCAAGATACCAAGGCTATAGCCTTACTTTTTGGCCACAAATGCCTCATTTTCATCACTTTTCAATCTGCAATCAAAATCAATCAGTGTCAAATTTGGTCATTTTTGAGCAAAATACCAAGGCTATAGCCTTACTTTTTGTCCACAAATGCCTCATTTTCATCACTTTTCAATCTGCAATCAAAATCAATCAGTGTCAAATTTGGTCATTTTTGAGCAAAATACCAAGGCTATAGCCTTACTTTTTGTCCACAAATGCCTCATTTTCATCACTTTTCAATCTGCAATCAAAATCGATCAGTGTCAAATTTGGTCATTTTTGAGCAAAATACCAAGGCTATAGCCTTACTTTTTGGCCACAAATGCCTCATTTTCATCACTTTTCAATCTGCAATCAAAATCATTCAGTGTCAAATTTGGTCATTTTTTGAGCAAAATACCAAGGCTATAGCCTTACTTTTTGGCCACAAATGCCTCATTTTCATCACTTTTCAATCTGCAATCAAAATCAATCAGTGTCAAATTTGGTCATTTTTGAGCAAGATACCAAGGCTATAGCCTTACTTTTTGGCCACAAATGCCTCATTTTCATCACTTTTCAATCTGCAATCAAAATCAATCAGTGTCAAATTTGGTCATTTTTGAGCAAAATACCAAGGCTATAGCCTTACTTTTTGGCCACAAATGCCTCATTTTCATCACTTTTCAATCTGCAATCAAAATCAATCAGTGTCAAATGTGGTCATTTTTGAGCAAAATACCAAGGCTATAGCCTTACTTTTTGGCCACAAATGCCTCATTTTCATCACTTTTCAATCTGCAATCAAAATCAATCATTGTCAAATTTGGTCATTTTTGAGCAAAATACCAAGGCTATAGCCTTACTTTTTGTCCACAAATGCCTCATTTTCATCACTTTTCAATCTGCAATCAAAATCAATCAGTGTCAAATTTGGTCATTTTTGAGCAAGATACCAAGGCTATAGCCTTACTTTTTGGCCACAAATGCCTCATTTTCATCACTTTTCAATCTGCAATCAAAATCAATCAGTGTCAAATTTGGTCATTTTTGAGCAAAATACCAAGGCTATAGCCTTACTTTTTGGCCACAAATGCCTCATTTTCATCACTTTTCAATCTGCAATCAAAATCAATCAGTGTCAAATGTGGTCATTTTTGAGCAAAATACCAAGGCTATAGCCTTACTTTTTGGCCACAAATGCCTCATTTTCATCACTTTTCAATCTGCAATCAAAATCAATCAGTGTCAAATGTGGTCATTTTTGAGCAAAATACCAAGGCTATAGCCTTACTTTTTGTCCATAAATGCCTCATTTTCATCACTTTTCAATCTGCAATCAAAATCAATCAGTGTCAAATTTGGTCATTTTTGAGCGAAATACCAAGGCTATAGCCTTACTTTTTGTCCACAAATGCCTCATTTTCATCACTTTTCAATCTGCAATCAAAATCATTCAGTGTCAAATTTGGTCATTTTTGAGCAAAATACCAAGGCTATAGCCTTACTTTTTGGCCACAAATGCCTCATTTTCATCACTTTTCAATCTGCAATCAAAATCATTCAGTGTCAAATTTGGTCATTTTTGAGCAAAATACCAAGGCTATAGCCTTACTTTTTGGCCACAAATGCCTCATTGTCATCACTTTTCAATCTGCAATCAAAATCAATCAGTGTCAAATTTGGTCATTTTTGAGCAAAATACCAAGGCTATAGCCTTACTTTTTGTCCACAAATGCCTCATTTTCATCACTTTTCAATCTGCAATCAAAATCAATCAGTGTCAAATGTGGTCATTTTTGAGCAAAATACCAAGGCTATAGCCTTACTTTTTGGCCAAAAATGCCTCATTTTCATCACTTTTCAATCTGCAATCAAAATCAATCAGTGTCAAATTTGGTCATTTATGAGCAAAATACCAAGGCTATAGCCTTACTTTTTGTCCACAAATGCCTCATTTTCATCACTTTTCAATCTGCAATCAAAATCATTCAGTGTCAAATTTGGTCATTTTTGAGCAAAATACCAAGGCTATAGCCTTACTTTTTGTCCACAAATGCCTCATTTTCATCACTTTTCAATCTGCAATCAAAATCATTCAGTGTCAAATTTGGTCATTTTTGAGCAAAATACCAAGGCTATAGCCTTACTTGTTGGCCACAAATGCCTCATTTTCATCACTTTTCAATCTGCAATCAAAATCAATCAGTGTCAAATTTGGTCACTTTTGAGCAAGATACCAAGGCTATAGCCTTACTTTTTGGCCACAAATGCCTCATTTTCATCACTTTTCAATCTGCAATCAAAATCAATCAGTGTCAAATTTGGTCATTTTTGAGCAAAATACCAAGGCTATAGCCTTACTTTTTGTCCACAAATGCCTCATTTTCATCACTTTTCAATCTGCAATCAAAATCAATCAGTGTCAAATTTGGTCATTTTTGAGCAAGATACCAAGGCTATAGCCTTACTTTTTGGCCACAAATGCCTCATTTTCATCACTTTTCAATCTGCAATCAAAATCAATCAGTGTCAAATTTGGTCATTTTTGAGCAAAATACCAAGGCTATAGCCTTACGTTTTGGCCACAAATGCCTCATTTTCATCACTTTTCAATCTGCAATCAAAATCAATCAGTGTCAAATTTGGTCATTTTTGAGCAAAATACCAAGGCTATAGCCTTACTTTTTGTCCACAAATGCCTCATTTTCATCACTTTTCAATCTGCAATCAAAATCATTCAGTGTCAAATTTGGTCATTTTTGAGCAAAATACCAAGGCTATAGCCTTACTTTTTGGCCACAAATGCCTCATTTTCATCACTTTTCAATCTGCAATCAAAATCAATCAGTGTCAAATTTGGTCATGTTTGAGCAAAATACCAAGGCTATAGCCTTACTTTTTGGCCAAAAATGCCTCATTTTCATCACTTTTCAATCTGCAATCAAAATCAATCAGTGTCAAATTTGGTCATTTTTGAGCAAGATACCAAGGCTATAGCCTTACTTTTTGGCCACAAATGCCTCATTTTCATCACTTTTCAATCTGCAATCAAAATCAATCAGTGTCAAATTTGGTCATTTTTGAGCAAAATACCAAGGCTATAGCCTTACTTTTTGGCCACAAATGCCTCATTTTCATCACTTTTCAATCTGCAATCAAAATCAATCAGTGTCAAATGTGGTCATTTTTGAGCAAAATACCAAGGCTATAGCCTTACTTTTTGTCCATAAATGCCTCATTTTCATCACTTTTCAATCTGCAATCAAAATCAATCAGTGTCAAATTTGGTCATTTTTGAGCGAAATACCAAGGCTATAGCCTTACTTTTTGTCCACAAATGCCTCATTTTCATCACTTTTCAATCTGCAATCAAAATCATTCAGTGTCAAATTTGGTCATTTTTGAGCAAAATACCAAGGCTATAGCCTTACTTTTTGGCCACAAATGCCTCATTTTCATCACTTTTCAATCTGCAATCAAAATCATTCAGTGTCAAATTTGGTCATTTTTGAGCAAAATACCAAGGCTATAGCCTTACTTTTTGGCCACAAATGCCTCATTTTCATCACTTTTCAATCTGCAATCAAAATCAATCAGTGTCAAATTTGGTCACTTTTGAGCAAGATACCAAGGCTATAGCCTTACTTTTTGGCCACAAATGCCTCATTTTCATCACTTTTCAATCTGCAATCAAAATCAATCAGTGTCAAATTTGGTCATTTTTGAGCAAAATACCAAGGCTATAGCCTTACTTTTTGGCCAAAAGTGACTCATTGTCATCACTTTTCAATCTGCAATCAAAATCAATCAGTGTCAAATTTGGTCATTTTTGAGCAAAATACCAAGGCTATAGCCTTACTTTTTGGCCACAAATGCCTCATTTTCATCACTTTTCAATCTGCAATCAAAATCAATCAGTGTCAAATTTGGTCATTTTTGAGCAAGATACCAAGGCTATAGCCTTACTTTTTGGCCACAAATGCCTCATTTTCATCACTTTTCAATCTGCAATCAAAATCAATCAGTGTCAAATTTGGTCATTTTTGAGCAAAATACCAAGGCTATAGCCTTACTTTTTGGCCACAAATGCCTCATTTTCATCACTTTTCAATCTGCAATCAAAATCAATCAGTGTCAAATGTGGTCATTTTTGAGCAAAATACCAAGGCTATAGCCTTACTTTTTGTCCATAAATGCCTCATTTTCATCACTTTTCAATCTGCAATCAAAATCAATCAGTGTCAAATTTGGTCATTTTTGAGCGAAATACCAAGGCTATAGCCTTACTTTTTGTCCACAAATGCCTCATTTTCATCACTTTTCAATCTGCAATCAAAATCATTCAGTGTCAAATTTGGTCATTTTTGAGCAAAATACCAAGGCTATAGCCTTACTTTTTGGCCACAAATGCCTCATTTTCATCACTTTTCAATCTGCAATCAAAATCATTCAGTGTCAAATTTGGTCATTTTTGAGCAAAATACCAAGGCTATAGCCTTACTTTTTGGCCACAAATGCCTCATTTTCATCACTTTTCAATCTGCAATCAAAATCAATCAGTGTCAAATTTGGTCACTTTTGAGCAAGATACCAAGGCTATAGCCTTACTTTTTGGCCACAAATGCCTCATTTTCATCACTTTTCAATCTGCAATCAAAATCAATCAGTGTCAAATTTGGTCATTTTTGAGCAAAATACCAAGGCTATAGCCTTACTTTTTGGCCAAAAGTGACTCATTGTCATCACTTTTCAATCTGCAATCAAAATCAATCAGTGTCAAATTTGGTCATTTTTGAGCAAAATACCAAGGCTATAGCCTTACTTTTTGGCCACAAATGCCTCATTTTCATCACTTTTCAATCTGCAATCAAAATCAATCAGTGTCAAATGTGGTCATTTTTGAGCAAAATACCAAGGCTATAGCCTTACTTTTTGGCCAAAAATGCCTCATTTTCATCACTTTTCAATCTGCAATCAAAATCAATCAGTGTCAAATTTGGTCATTTATGAGCAAAATACCAAGGCTATAGCCTTACTTTTTGTCCACAAATGCCTCATTTTCATCACTTTTCAATCTGCAATCAAAATCATTCAGTGTCAAATTTGGTCATTTTTGAGCAAAATACCAAGGCTATAGCCTTACTTTTTGGCCACAAATGCCTCATTTTCATCACTTTTCAATCTGCAATCAAAATCAATCAGTGTCAAATTTGGTCATTTTTGAGCAAGATACCAAGGCTATAGCCTTACTTTTTGGCCACAAATGCCTCATTTTCATCACTTTTCAATCTGCAATCAAAATCAATCAGTGTCAAATTTGGTCATTTTTGAGCAAAATACCAAGGCTATAGCCTTACTTTTTGGCCACAAATGCCTCATTTTCATCACTTTTCAATCTGCAATCAAAATCAATCAGTGTCAAATGTGGTCATTTTTGAGCAAAATACCAAGGCTATAGCCTTACTTTTTGTCCATAAATGCCTCATTTTCATCACTTTTCAATCTGCAATCAAAATCAATCAGTGTCAAATTTGGTCATTTTTGAGCGAAATACCAAGGCTATAGCCTTACTTTTTGTCCACAAATGCCTCATTTTCATCACTTTTCAATCTGCAATCAAAATCATTCAGTGTCAAATTTGGTCATTTTTGAGCAAAATACCAAGGCTATAGCCTTACTTTTTGGCCACAAATGCCTCATTTTCATCACTTTTCAATCTGCAATCAAAATCATTCAGTGTCAAATTTGGTCATTTTTGAGCAAAATACCAAGGCTATAGCCTTACTTTTTGGCCACAAATGCCTCATTTTCATCACTTTTCAATCTGCAATCAAAATCAATCAGTGTCAAATTTGGTCACTTTTGAGCAAGATACCAAGGCTATAGCCTTACTTTTTGGCCACAAATGCCTCATTTTCATCACTTTTCAATCTGCAATCAAAATCAATCAGTGTCAAATTTGGTCATTTTTGAGCAAAATACCAAGGCTATAGCCTTACTTTTTGGCCAAAAGTGACTCATTGTCATCACTTTTCAATCTGCAATCAAAATCAATCAGTGTCAAATTTGGTCATTTTTGAGCAAAATACCAAGGCTATAGCCTTACTTTTTGGCCACAAATGCCTCATTTTCATCACTTTTCAATCTGCAATCAAAATCAATCAGTGTCAAATGTGGTCATTTTTGAGCAAAATACCAAGGCTATAGCCTTACTTTTTGGCCAAAAATGCCTCATTTTCATCACTTTTCAATCTGCAATCAAAATCAATCAGTGTCAAATTTGGTCATTTATGAGCAAAATACCAAGGCTATAGCCTTACTTTTTGTCCACAAATGCCTCATTTTCATCACTTTTCAATCTGCAATCAAAATCATTCAGTGTCAAATTTGGTCATTTTTGAGCAAAATACCAAGGCTATAGCCTTACTTTTTGGCCAAAAGTGACTCATTGTCATCACTTTTCAATCTGCAATCAAAATCAATCAGTGTCAAATTTGGTCATTTTTGAGCAAAATACCAAGGCTATAGCCTTACTTTTTGGCCACAAATGCCTCATTTTCATCACTTTTCAATCTGCAATCAAAATCAATCAGTGTCAAATGTGGTCATTTTTGAGCAAAATACCAAGGCTATAGCCTTACTTTTTGGCCAAAAATGCCTCATTTTCATCACTTTTCAATCTGCAATCAAAATCAATCAGTGTCAAATTTGGTCATTTATGAGCAAAATACCAAGGCTATAGCCTTACTTTTTGTCCACAAATGCCTCATTTTCATCACTTTTCAATCTGCAATCAAAATCATTCAGTGTCAAATTTGGTCATTTTTGAGCAAAATACCAAGGCTATAGCCTTACTTTTTGTCCACAAATGCCTCATTTTCATCACTTTTCAATCTGCAATCAAAATCATTCAGTGTCAAATTTGGTCATTTTTGATCAAAATACCAAGGCTATAGCCTTACTTTTTGGCCACAAATGCCTCATTTTCATCACTTTTCAATCTGCAATCAAAATCAATCAGTGTCAAATTTGGTCATTTTTGAGCAAAATACCAAGGCTATAGCCTTACTTTTTGGCCAAAAGTGACTCATTGTCATCACTTTTCAATCTGCAATCAAAATCAATCAGTGTCAAATTTGGTCATTTTTGAGCAAAATACCAAGGCTATAGCCTTACTTTTTGGCCACAAATGCCTCATTTTCATCACTTTTCAATCTGCAATCAAAATCAATCAGTGTCAAATTTGGTCATTTTTGAGCAAAATACCAAGGCTATAGCCTTACTTTTTGTCCACAAATGCCTCATTTTCATCACTTTTCAATCTGCAATCAAAATCAATCAGTGTCAAATTTGGTCACTTTTGAGCAAAATACCAAGGCTATAGCCTTACTTTTTGTCCACAAATGCCTCATTTTCATCACTTTTCAATCTGCAATCAAAATCAATCAGTGTCAAATTTGGTCATTTTTGAGCAAAATACCAAGGCTATAGCCTTACTTTTTGTCCACAAATGCCTCATTTTCATCACTTTTCAATCTGCAATCAAAATCAATCAGTGTCAAATTTGGTCATTTTTGAGCAAGATACCAAGGCTATAGCCTTACTTTTTGGCCACAAATGCCTCATTTTCATCACTTTTCAATCTGCAATCAAAATCAATCAGTGTCAAATTTGGTCATTTTTGAGCAAAATACCAAGGCTATAGCCTTACTTTTTGGCCACAAATGCCTCATTTTCATCACTTTTCAATCTGCAATCAAAATCAATCAGTGTCAAATTTGGTCATTTTTGAGCAAAATACCAAGGCTATAGCCTTACTTTTTGTCCACAAATGCCTCATTTTCATCACTTTTCAATCTGCAATCAAAATCAATCAGTGTCAAATTTGGTCATTTTTGAGCAAGATACCAAGGCTATAGCCTTACTTTTTGGCCACAAATGCCTCATTTTCATCACTTTTCAATCTGCAATCAAAATCAATCAGTGTCAAATTTGGTCATTTTTGAGCAAAATACCAAGGCTATAGCCTTACGTTTTGGCCACAAATGCCTCATTTTCATCACTTTTCAATCTGCAATCAAAATCAATCAGTGTCAAATTTGGTCATTTTTGAGCAAAATACCAAGGCTATAGCCTTACTTTTTGTCCACAAATGCCTCATTTTCATCACTTTTCAATCTGCAATCAAAATCATTCAGTGTCAAATTTGGTCATTTTTGATCAAAATACCAAGGCTATAGCCTTACTTTTTGGCCACAAATGCCTCATTTTCATCACTTTTCAATCTGCAATCAAAATCAATCAGTGTCAAATTTGGTCATGTTTGAGCAAAATACCAAGGCTATAGCCTTACTTTTTGGCCAAAAATGCCTCATTTTCATCACTTTTCAATCTGCAATCAAAATCAATCAGTGTCAAATTTGGTCATTTTTGAGCAAAATACCAAGGCTATAGCCTTACTTTTTGGCCACAAATGCCTCATTTTCATCACTTTTCAATCTGCAATCAAAATCGATCAGTGTCAAAGTTGGTCATTTTTGAGCAAAATACCAAGGCTATAGCCTTACTTTTTGGCCACAAATGCCTCATTTTCATCACTTTTCAATCTGCAATCAAAATCAATCAGTGTCAAATTTGGTCATTTTTGAGCAAGATACCAAGGCTATAGCCTTACTTTTTGGCCACAAATGCCTCATTTTCATCACTTTTCAATCTGCAATCAAAATCAATCAGTGTCAAATTTGGTCATTTTTGAGCAAAATACCAAGGCTATAGCCTTACTTTTTGGCCAAAAGTTACTCATTGTCATCACTTTTCAATCTGCAATCAAAATCAATCAGTGTCAAATTTGGTCATTTTTGAGCAAAATACCAAGGCTATAGCCTTACTTTTTGGCCACAAATGCCTCATTTTCATCACTTTTCAATCTGCAATCAAAATCATTCAGTGTCAAATTTGGTCATTTTTGAGCAAAATACCAAGGCTATAGCCTTACTTTTTGGCCACAACTGCCTCATTTTCATCACTTTTCAATCTGCAATCAAAATCAATCAGTGTCAAATGTGGTCATTTTTGAGCAAAATACCAAGGCTATAGCCTTACTTTTTGTCCACAAATGCCTCATTTTCATCACTTTTCAATCTGCAATCAAAATCAATCAGTGTCAAATTTGGTCATTTTTGAGCAAGATACCAAGGCTATAGCCTTACTTTTTGGCCACAAATGCCTCATTTTCATCACTTTTCAATCTGCAATCAAAATCAATCAGTGTCAAATTTGGTCATTTTTGAGCAAAATACCAAGGCTATAGCCTTACTTTTTGTCCACAAATGCCTCATTTTCATCACTTTTCAATCTGCAATCAAAATCATTCAGTGTCAAATTTGGTCATTTTTGATCAAAATACCAAGGCTATAGCCTTACTTTTTGGCCACAAATGCCTCATTTTCATCACTTTTCAATCTGCAATCAAAATCAATCAGTGTCAAATTTGGTCATTTTTGAGCAAAATACCAAGGCTATAGCCTTACTTTTTGTCCACAAATGCCTCATTTTCATCACTTTTCAATCTGCAATCAAAATCATTCAGTGTCAAATTTGGTCATTTTTGAGCAAAATACCAAGGCTATAGCCTTACTTGTTGGCCACAAATGCCTCATTTTCATCACTTTTCAATCTGCAATCAAAATCAATCAGTGTCAAATTTGGTCATTTTTGAGCAAAATACCAAGGCTATAGCCTTACTTTTTGGCCAAAAGTGACTCATTGTCATCACTTTTCAATCTGCAATCACAATCAATCAGTGTCAAATTTGGTCATTTTTGAGCAAAATACCAAGGCTATAGCCTTACTTTTTGTCCACAAATGCCTCATTTTCATCACTTTTCAATCTGCAATCAAAATCAATCAGTGTCAAATGTGGTCATTTTTGAGCAAAATACCAAGGCTATAGCCTTACTTTTTGGCCAAAAATGCCTCATTTTCATCACTTTTCAATCTGCAATCAAAATCAATCAGTGTCAAATTTGGTCATTTATGAGCAAAATACCAAGGCTATAGCCTTACTTTTTGTCCACAAATGCCTCATTTTCATCACTTTTCAATCTGCAATCAAAATCATTCAGTGTCAAATTTGGTCATTTTTGAGCAAAATACCAAGGCTATAGCCTTACTTTTTGTCCACAAATGCCTCATTTTCATCACTTTTCAATCTGCAATCAAAATCATTCAGTGTCAAATTTGGTCATTTTTGAGCAAAATACCAAGGCTATAGCCTTACTTGTTGGCCACAAATGCCTCATTTTCATCACTTTTCAATCTGCAATCAAAATCAATCAGTGTCAAATTTGGTCACTTTTGAGCAAGATACCAAGGCTATAGCCTTACTTTTTGGCCACAAATGCCTCATTTTCATCACTTTTCAATCTGCAATCAAAATCAATCAGTGTCAAATTTGGTCATTTTTGAGCAAAATACCAAGGCTATAGCCTTACTTTTTGTCCACAAATGCCTCATTTTCATCACTTTTCAATCTGCAATCAAAATCAATCAGTGTCAAATTTGGTCATTTTTGAGCAAGATACCAAGGCTATAGCCTTACTTTTTGGCCACAAATGCCTCATTTTCATCACTTTTCAATCTGCAATCAAAATCAATCAGTGTCAAATTTGGTCATTTTTGAGCAAAATACCAAGGCTATAGCCTTACGTTTTGGCCAAAAGTTACTCATTGTCATCACTTTTCAATCTGCAATCAAAATCAATCAGTGTCAAATTTGGTCATTTTTGAGCAAAATACCAAGGCTATAGCCTTACTTTTTGGCCACAAATGCCTCATTTTCATCACTTTTCAATCTGCAATCAAAATCATTCAGTGTCAAATTTGGTCATTTTTGAGCAAAATACCAAGGCTATAGCCTTACTTTTTGGCCACAAATGCCTCATTTTCATCACTTTTCAATCTGCAATCAAAATCATTCAGTGTCAAATTTGGTCATTTTTGAGCAAAATACCAAGGCTATAGCCTTACTTTTTGTCCACAAATGCCTCATTTTCATCACTTTTCAATCTGCAATCAAAATCAATCAGTGTCAAATTTGGTCATTTTTGAGCAAGATACCAAGGCTATAGCCTTACTTTTTGGCCACAAATGCCTCATTTTCATCACTTTTCAATCTGCAATCAAAATCAATCAGTGTCAAATTTGGTCATTTTTGAGCAAAATACCAAGGCTATAGCCTTACTTTTTGTCCACAAATGCCTCATTTTCATCACTTTTCAATCTGCAATCAAAATCATTCAGTGTCAAATTTGGTCATTTTTGATCAAAATACCAAGGCTATAGCCTTACTTTTTGGCCACAAATGCCTCATTTTCATCACTTTTCAATCTGCAATCAAAATCAATCAGTGTCAAATTTGGTCATTTTTGAGCAAAATACCAAGGCTATAGCCTTACTTTTTGGCCAAAAGTGACTCATTGTCATCACTTTTCAATCTGCAATCAAAATCAATCAGTGTCAAATTTGGTCATTTTTGAGCAAAATACCAAGGCTATAGCCTTACTTTTTGGCCACAAATGCCTCATTTTCATCACTTTTCAATCTGCAATCAAAATCAATCAGTGTCAAATTTGGTCATTTTTGAGCAAAATACCAAGGCTATAGCCTTACTTTTTGTCCACAAATGCCTCATTTTCATCACTTTTCAATCTGCAATCAAAATCAATCAGTGTCAAATTTGGTCACTTTTGAGCAAAATACCAAGGCTATAGCCTTACTTTTTGTCCACAAATGCCTCATTTTCATCACTTTTCAATCTGCAATCAAAATCAATCAGTGTCAAATTTGGTCATTTTTGAGCAAAATACCAAGGCTATAGCCTTACTTTTTGTCCACAAATGCCTCATTTTCATCACTTTTCAATCTGCAATCAAAATCAATCAGTGTCAAATTTGGTCATTTTTGAGCAAGATACCAAGGCTATAGCCTTACTTTTTGGCCACAAATGCCTCATTTTCATCACTTTTCAATCTGCAATCAAAATCAATCAGTGTCAAATTTGGTCATTTTTGAGCAAAATACCAAGGCTATAGCCTTACTTTTTGTCCACAAATGCCTCATTTTCATCACTTTTCAATCTGCAATCAAAATCATTCAGTGTCAAATTTGGTCATTTTTGATCAAAATACCAAGGCTATAGCCTTACTTTTTGGCCACAAATGCCTCATTTTCATCACTTTTCAATCTGCAATCAAAATCAATCAGTGTCAAATTTGGTCATGTTTGAGCAAAATACCAAGGCTATAGCCTTACTTGTTGGCCACAAATGCCTCATTTTCATCACTTTTCAATCTGCAATCAAAATCAATCAGTGTCAAATTTGGTCATTTTTGAGCAAGATACCAAGGCTATAGCCTTACTTTTTGGCCACAAATGCCTCATTGTCATCACTTGTCAATCTGCAATCAAAATCATTCAGTGTCAAATTTGGTCATTTTTTAACAAAATGCCAAGGCTATAGCCTTACTTTTTGGCCACAAATGCCTCATTTTCATCACTTTTCAATCTGCAATCAAAATCAATCAGTGTCAAATTTGGTCATTTTTGAGCAAAATACCAAGGCTATAGCCTTACTTTTTGGCCAAAAATGCCTCATTCTCATCACTTTTCAATCTGCAATCAAAATCAATCAGTGTCAAATTTGGTCATTTTTGAGCAAAATACCAAGGCTATAGCCTTACTTTTTGGCCACAAATGCCTCATTTTCATCACTTTTCAATCTGCAATCAAAATCGATCAGTGTCAAATTTGGTCATTTTTGAGCAAAATACCAAGGCTATAGCCTTACTTTTTGTCCACAAATGCCTCATTTTCATCACTTTTCAATCTGCAATCAAAATCATTCAGTGTCAAATTTGGTCATTTTTGATCAAAATACCAAGGCTATAGCCTTACTTTTTGGCCACAAATGCCTCATTTTCATCACTTTTCAATCTGCAATCAAAATCAATCAGTGTCAAATTTGGTCATTTTTGAGCAAAATACCAAGGCTATAGCCTTACTTTTTGGCCAAAAGTGCCTCATTGTCATCACTTTTCAATCTGCAATCAAAATCAATCAGTGTCAAATTTGGTCATGTTTGAGCAAAATACCAAGGCTATAGCCTTACTTAATGAAACTTAATGAAATTGAACTTAATGAAATTGAAGTCAACCAGGAAAAAATAGGTAGGTTACCAAAACCAAATATCTTGGTCTCAATATAGACGAGAACCTGAGCTGGAAAGATCAATACAAAAAAGTTAAAGCTAAGGTTAGAAGTGGCCTCTCAACACCTCAGAGACTGAAGGACAGTCTACCCCAGTCAAAGCTAGCTGCTGTATACCGGGCATTGATTGAGAGCCACCTAAGGTATGGTAACATCATATGGAGCTGTATTTCAGATACCAAGCTAGATAACCTGCAGACGTTACAGTCCAGGGCCAAAAAATTGATAGAAAATGGCAAACACAAGGATGGATGGATCTGTGACTGGTTGCCTGTCAAAAAATTGATAAAATATGATAGGTTAGTTATGACGCACAAAATTCTTAATGGCAATTGTCCAGAAAACTTTCAAGATAAGTTTACCAAGAGATCAAAGGTCTCAAGTTATTCAACTAGAAGTAGACGAGATTTGCACCTACCCAAGCCTCGATTAGAATTTACAAAGAAAAGTTTCCAATGCACAGGAGCTTTCACGTGGAAACGAGATCACAGAACAACATAGACACTACCCCTCTCTAAATCGCTTCAAAAAAGAAATGAAACAGCTTCTAAGGAGCTGAGATGGGTAGTAGCAATCAAGCACGACCCCTAGGAAGAGCAGCCTTTTACCTTTGTTTTGATGTGTTGTTGTTTCTTTTTTTGTTCTTTTTCCATGGTGATAGGGCTTCGTGCATAAACATTTATTTATACACATATATTATAGAGTCAAACTTGCATAATTCGGATCAGTTTTATCCGGATTTTTGTATATTCCGGACAGAATTGCTAAGTCCAATTAGTTTCCTATTAAAGTGCAACACTGAAAAAGCTTCTACGTAATCCGGATTTTCTGTAATCCGGACAAAATCAGCCAGTCCCGTGTGATCCGAATTATGCGAGGTTGACTGTACATATTTATACATTATATTATATTGAAGCCAGTTCATGACTGTACCCAAATGATCTTCCCCGATGCTCCGCGCTGGATCCACCAATGGTTACAACTTTACTTTGAACCAAAATCGACTGAGTGGAGAGTGGCTACGTCTATTCTCAAAACCAAGGATATAGCCATGCTTTTTGAGCCAAAATCGATGGAGTGAAAAGTGTGCTAGTCTTAATCAAAGCACTAATTCTACATTCTACAACCTTGCTTTTTGAGCTCAAATTGATTCAGTGAAAATTTGTTGAGCTTTCTCACAGTATTAAGGCTATAACCATACACTTTGAGCCAAATTGATTGATTGAAAAGTGGGATAATTCTCGTCAAGACATCTATGCTATAATCCTACTTGTTGAGCCAAAAGTTGATCGAGTGGAAATTGGGCTGGATATCAACTACTTGTAAGTGATATTGACAGGAGCATGAAATTAAGAGTGAAGTCTAAGAAATCAAGTGTGATGTCCTCAAGTGGACATAGACTCGAGAACTAAGGCCATAGGGGGCTTATTCGAGGCAGGGGGCTTATTCGAGGTAGGGGGCTTAGTCGAGGCAGGGGCTTATAACCTATATGAGGCATGTCGCAGAAAAAGCCCATTGTCAAAGCTCCTTGTCTCCAAAATACTAAAGCAACATTTTTTCGCAGCTTTACAATGCAACGTAGAACCAGAACGACGACAAAAAAGCATTAAATATTTTGAGATATTTGATGTTCACATGCCATACAAATCAGATAGACTAATCATTAGACAATAATCATAGTCAACATTAATCTTTAAAATTCAGATGTTTGAGACCTATTCAGGATCCATCATCACAATCAAATTGTAAATAAATAGATGGATTTATATATAAAGGGAATGGATAAACGGAATGAACACGATAAGCCATACGCTGCAAAGAGCACATAGGGATGAACAGAACAGACCAAAGGTAAACAATAATTCTTCTGCTGTTTGCAACCATTCCTCTACCTCTGGTCCCCTCTCTCCCTTGATAATTTTAGCATTATTACAAACAGCATTGATCTCTTCAAACACGAAAGCTTACCTATCTTTAGAGATCGTCTTGAATTTCCAAATATCTTCTATCCCACTCACTCCTCCTAAATCAAAATGTGCTCCCTTTGATTAATTAGTTCACTTTGAACTGAACTTTGAGCTATGAACTTTAAAGCATGCTTTAGAATTTATTGAGGCATTTGAATTGCATCCACTCTCTCCTGCTATCCCTTGTCTTATCATGCTCATTTTGCATATCTCTTTCTAATCCATATTAACCCATTTTTTTTTTAATTTATCATTTATTACTGATGATGGATCCTAGAATGGGTCCGAAACGACTAAATTTCAGGGGTCAGTGTCGATTACGATTAGTGTCGATTATGATAAGTGTCAAATGACTAGTCTACCTGATACGCGTCGCCCATGAACATTAAATGTTTCAAATTATTTAATAGCCTTTCTGTCCCGTTCTGGTTCTACGTTTCATAAAAAGAACAGTCTGAATCATGATCTTCACCATCCTCTGCGGTTGAGGCTAATTTGAGGGGGCCTATTAATTATTTGAAGTTCTACCATAGGGGCTTGTTCGAGGGGGCTTTTCGATAGGGGGTCCAATTGGAGGATTTGCGGTAAGCATGAAGCATAAACTATTTCCTACTTCCTAGTTTCTTCATGTGATTGTAAATTGTTCCTTCTGTAAATAGTTTATTTAAAGTAGCTATCTATGCACAAGCTACTGCAAATACCAACTTTATTTAAAGAAGTTGATAAATAAAGAGAGGCATAATGCCAAAGCAAGATTTTGAGTAGCTGCAACTATAACCTTAACCAACTAAGACTTTAAGGTATGGCTACAGTATTGCCAAGATGCATTGTTGTTTGCTGTGTGATGTTGGAAAGAAGGTAAAACTACATCCTTGGAATTATAACTAGTTGTAAGCGACGTGTTGAGACAGGAAGCTCACAATTCAAGAACATCAACTACTCCCGAGTAATTGTATCTGTGCTGAAAAACCAAGGCTATAACTTTATGATAATCGAGTGGATATGGTAAGCTAGAATACAAGTCAAGGCTTCATTCATGAAGAAACTCAACTATTTTGAGTGATTTGAAGTTAAGAAAAAACATGAAAAGAATCTTGGAATATTACCTTCTCGTCAGCGATGGTTTCAGTTAAAAAGTAAGACTAAAATAAAATAAACCCAGTTACTTCTGAGAAATTGCATTTTTAATAAAAAGAAATGGCTAGAGCTTTATATAAACTAATGATTTTGAGACGAAAGCAAAGTTTTAATCAACTGACATCAGCTACTTGTGGACGCTGTGAGTTTGAGTTGAAAATTTAGGCATACAAATGCTTTGCATAAATAAGAAAGTGGTTCATAAGCAAGTAGTACCCGACAGCTCAAAAAGAGAAAAAAGTTCAGACCTAAGAAAGTTGACAAGCCATGTACCTTATTTCCAATATTCACACAAGGCAAAAATCGCTTTTGCTTAATTTGTACAGACTTCTTGTGGGAGGTTATGTAGTAGAGTGTTATAGCTGTGTAGTCTCTATCTGCCTATGTAGCATTGTAGTGTTACGCAAACCTCGACTAGTCTCGTTAAGAAAGTGGCATGATTTTCATTATCGATCGATTTTCATCAACCATATTTTGAGTGCAATACATAGCAACGTAAAGTGATCAAAAAGTGCAAAAGAAGACAAATACTCCAACATCTTAAAACAAAATTTCTCATGTCAACATGTGCCATAGTAAAGAAAACTTAACCCATAATCAATAGATAGCGTTACTGATTGAAAAGAAGTGCAGCGCGTTAAAATAATCATAATACAATGTTCCAAATGGTGAAAAATTGAAAAGTATATATCTGCAATACTACAGTGATAAAGTTCATTGTGTATACTCTTATATGTCGAATAAGCGGGGAAAGGCGGGTTGGAAAATTCTCAATTATATAAGCGGGAGTGTTGGAAAATTGGTCCAAATTGGTACCAAACAGTCTGCAGACAAAAGTTCGGTAAAAACCTTTGCAAATAATGTTCACTCGTTATTTGGTTGGTTATGACCAGAACATTCGAAAAACTAAAGTACTGTTTACACATAGCGATTAAGGAAGTTCAAACTCAGGAACGTAACTTTTTTGCAGGCTTTCTGCAGAAAACGTGATAATATAATAAGCGGGATCATAATAACAGCAAGGTGGGGGATCGGAAAATATGCGGGGGACCTAAGAATGTGTGAAAGAAATTCAATAAATATGATCGAATATTAATGAACATGACAGAGAGGCATAGAGCTTGTGGAACGTAATTACAATGATTGGAATCTAAATGAATAGCTGATCATTCAACTAGGAGTGATTGTGTAAAGATGGAATCGAAAAGCTATAACTGATATGACCTTAATAAACTATGACTTCGTAGAGCTACGGTGAAGATTCAATTTCGTTCATATAAAAATGCTAATAGATCATGCCCATAGTGGATAAAAAAGCCGTGCATAGGAACTACTGGCTGAGGGTGTCCAATTAAGAATGCTAATTGTGGTGGCCTGCTTCAATCCAAAAACTATGAACCAAAAAACAAGAAATCAACAAAATAACGTACATTTCTATACTTCAAAGTTCCAGGCATACCATGCTACCATACGCTATGGGCTGAGAGATCTTTCCTTATAAAACTAAATGCCCCCCCCCCCCCAATAAAATAGGTTTCATTTGAACATGGAGGTAAATAATGGAACAGGCCATTGTTCCGAAGTGCAGTCACCTTTAAAAAAAATAAGACTGTTTCATTTGACACATCGAGGGAATTGGGAACAACTCTGGAATAAGTTCTTTGCTGACGTCTCAGAAAATTGCTGGAAAGTCCAACCATCTAATGACATACCGTAACCAAACATGTATATTTCAACATGCACAAATCTTATTACGTAGACTATGAAGTACATCGTCTATGAGTCATCCATAAGAGAACATTATAGGTGATTAAAAACTAACTAAGTGTGTCCAAAGCAATTAAAATAGCAAGAAAAGTCTCCCATCAATTTTTCAATGTTAAGTTGAGAACGCAGCAGCAAGGGCGACCATGCAGCAACCACAACAACATGCAACACCAACTGCTATGTAGGTGGCAGTTGTTAACCAGAAAGCGAACAGGTATAAAGTTTTGTGACAGTATTTAGGGTTGTTGGGCTCGCTGAAGTTTGGCTTGTAGTTGTTGTAAATCCAGACATTTCCACAAATGAACCAAGCAAACAGGAAGCAATCAATGATACCCTCACAACCTTTCCTTCCCGTGCTGCGCTCTTCCTCTACTGCTTCTCCCTGCCGTTTCTTATGTGTTTTTCTGCCTTGGTGACACATTCCTAACAGATTGCGGAATATACCGAATGACCCAGCAACTATGAGGTAGATCGGGATGTACTTCTGGACAGGACAGTCATCTTTGTATTTGGCACCTGAAAGAGATTCGCATACGATACATATCAATCCTACTGCACTTCATTACTAACGCCAGAATGGTGAGAAGCGCTTGAAAAGTGGAACAGCATAGTAGTTGCGAGCCCTTGCGCTGTAATATAAACATACAATTCACATGCCATACCCATGTCTGCCAAAACATCGCGCTATGTGAATATACCTACTGCAAAGAGGAAAGGGCAGAGTGAGTCCAGTTAGCTCCAAAGCACAAGAAAATGTGATAAATGCAGCGGGGCATGTCACTCTTTATAACTTTGCTAAGAACATGTTCATAGTTTAGTCTCCAGATATATGGCCCACTCGAACAGTTTGACGCCATTTTTGTCAGTACCTGCCAACATTGGGGGAGGGGGGAAGGAGGGACAATGTCCAATGAAAAATGAACAGGAAATCAATATATGGAAGGCTTTGTATATTATCACATAATATACTAACATAAATACCGTATAAGACGCATTCTTGTATAAGATGTATTCATAATTCAACGTTGAATTTCCAAGAAAATAGTTGTTATCGTCTCCTATTGCATATAAGACGCACCCCCTCTTTTCTGGCTACATTTGACATGCTATTTCTAGCCCAGTACGTGGGCTGGAATGTTCATACGGGCAAATTTTTAGCTCGCTTGCCAATGTTTAGCACAAGCGAGATCTTTATACGTGACCCGGCACGGTAAGTGGGCTCGTGGGCTAATATGAACAGACCCTTATGCCTGCTGGTTCCTTGCGATGGCATACTGTCATCTCCTAAGTTTACCGGTACCGCTAGCACAGGTAACCATGCCGGTTACTAAGGATATACTTTTGAGGAATCTTCTAATCTTTCACAGTTCTATAGTATAACCATATCGCGCGGGCAGTTGAAGTATGATTAGCCCACCACCGATTTCTGATGGGAAAGAGTTGTCTGCGGTACCGGGAGACCGCCATAACTGCCCAGAAAGTAAAATTCGATCTCCAATTGGGGAATCATCTGAGTTATTGACCAATCAGAAGCCCAGGATCCCCATTTGGTCAATAAATCAGAGGATTCCCCATTTGGGGATCGCACTAATAGCTAATCATGACTTGTCTACCATGCTGCTAATTAAGACTTGTCTATTATGCTAATCATGCAAGAATCTCAAACTAAATGGCTTAGATTGTAACATTTGTTTACTTATCAATAAGGGACTAAATCCAATATCAAGTATCATCAATTCCCAAAATTAGGGAATCTATCTCAAACATACCAATTATGACGGAAGCAACTGGGATTGCCAGGAGCAGGCCAAGACAAACCAAGAAGCCAACTAAAAAAAACAAGTTTTGCTTGTGAACTGAATAATTAAAGTCAATTTGGTGAGGAAAATACTTTGCTACCATTACCAGTTGTGTTTAACAAGGACATAGGGGTACCAGCAGGCCAGTCTTAGCAATGCCTCTAATGTGATGCCAAAATTTAGCTAGGTCTAATGTTCTTTGAAGCAGATCATCCTTCACAATGAAGTAAACAAACACAATGCATACCACCAGCCATAAATATATTGCTACCTTTACCAGTTGTG
This sequence comes from Mastigias papua, assembly GCA_964019165.1. Lineage (NCBI taxonomy): Eukaryota > Metazoa > Cnidaria > Scyphozoa > Rhizostomeae > Mastigiidae > Mastigias > Mastigias papua. The sequence continues at coordinate 10,615,582 of OZ025270.1, read as the reverse complement.
TTAACCAAGGACATAGGAGTACCAGGAGGCTGGTCTTAACAATATTTCCAATAAGGTGCCAAAAATAAGTAAAGTCTACTGTTCTTGGAAGCAGGTCATCTTGCACTATGAAGCAATGGAAACACAAGGCATGCTACCTGCCATGAATATATTGCTATGAGGTAGACTGAATAATGAATGGTACACTAAGATTTATGATGAAGGTAGATGTACAATTTCCTCAATAACATTTGTGAAAACAATAATCAATTCATAGCTGCCACTCAATGGTGCATGGCACAGTGGAAAGAAGGAGTCAGGTCAGTATAAACCATAAAACTTTGAAAGATATTAGGGTATAATATTTACTACTTCTGTACACAGCACTCTATAAAGTACCTGATGCAAATATGATCCCAAAAAACTTTCCAATAAAATCAAATGTCCCAGAAGATTGCTCTTTTGCAGCCTTAATTTCACCAAACAAAGACTCATAGGAAGGTGGAGGACCATCTGGTTGAGACGTTAATGCTACAAAAGATTCAAAACAATCATAAACAATCATCATAATATGATTCTCGCTTTTTTGCAACTTTCACTGAATAATGAATGAAGAGATGTCCATTATAGCAATTACTATATTACTGCTTCATCTGAAGTTTTACAACAAAGTGGTACTTACGTTCAGGAACAATATAACTGCATGAGCAGAACCTTACTTTGCAAAAACAAAACAATATGGACAACAGCATTGCTTCAGATCCCATGTTGAACCAGAATGCAACATAAATACTTACGTTGACCTTCACTTGGTTCTTGTGCTGGTGGTGGTGCTGGAGTTGGCACATCTTCTGCTTTCTGGAAGTTTTAAGATTTTGAAGTAATAAATGGAATAAGAACCATAATCAAAATGATACCTTGGACTGAGTTTACTTGAATTATACAATTACTACACTCATCATGAACTTGGTAAGTCACTAAGATTTCACAAGGGCATTGGTGATAAATAGAGTCACAAATACACAAATACTGCTAATGTGTCTTAAAAGCACTGGAAGTATTGAGACATTCAACAGATAAACTAAACATGAACTGCATGTTCTGTCATTCTTGGCAGGAATGGACACTGAGCTCCTATTATGCATGCCACATCCAATACAGGCTATAGTTTATCAGCATAAGGCTGCCACACTGCAAGAATGACATAAATATGCACAGATATAAAAAATCATAAATAGTTCCAGTTCTAGTGTACCAAGGTGTGTCAGGGTAACAGCCCATCAAGTCTGATGGAGAAAAGTAGCAGGCCAGCTTTCAAACCACAAAACCTTGTTCAATACCAAATACACCACTTTTTCCTTGATGAATCCATAATTAGTTCCCATGGAAAAAATTTATATAATTTACTCACTGCAAAACATTAATGTTCCTTCAAGTTGTTACACACTTTCTATAAGAAAGTGACTTATAAGAAAGCAGTTAATAATGGCTCTAAAAAGCCAAGAAAGTTCATTACTAGATTTTTAAAACCTATGACAGTTATTAACTTCACATATAATAAAAATGTTCGTTTTGTTTCAGCCAATCATATGTTTTACTGAATTTGTATAGATTTTCTATATTAATATTTGTACTTCAGTCCTATGTCTGTGTAGTACCTGTCTGTCTATGAAGTACTATAGTGTTACACAAACTTATTCTTGCTAACAGACTTAAAAACATTGCATTAAAATTATGAAAAAGCCAAGGAAATTTCAATACCGGACAAAAACCTTCTTATAAAAATATACATGCTACAGTAATACACAGTTTTCATATTACATTGATAAACAGCAAGTTAAGAACTGGCTTGATACTAACCAAATGTCTGTAAAATATAGACAACACAAATTTGCTTATTCTTCATTCCCCCAATAAAACAACTTCTTAATAAAACTACAAGCATTAGAAATTTTTTTTATATTCGATATGAATGCTTACAAAACAGAGTTACATACTACAATACTATGAACTACTATACCACACTTACAAGGACAATACCAGGGGGAGCAAAATATCATGACTACCCTCTAGCATTTAACATAAACCTAAACACAAGCACAACTACTGCAATGATTCGATTAAATGCCGGGGCATTAGAAATTCATAGGTAGTCTGCTAAAAAAGCTAAAAATGTTAAATTTTTTAGCATCCCTTTAGACAGAATCCTAAACTGGAGATACAAGGTAAAAGAACTTTCAAACAAACTAGCAGGAAGGTGTGGTATATTTTCAAAATAAGGCATCTGCTACCTACCAATACACTGAACCAATATCTTCTTTGCAAAAGAAAATTAATAGACCAATTATCTTTCAGAATTTCACATCTCCATAATTTCAAATTTTTCCTGACTTGCAAATTCTCAAGTTGTAAGACCTGCCTGATCTGAAGCTGCTATATCTGCTTATGAGTCTGTTAATAAACTATCTCGTCCTATTTTTCATAACTTTCTAAACACTTTGTCAGAAGTTCATCCTGCTTGGGGTAATGATTGCAGTTAAATTACAAAGTATTGTATTCAAATTGCAAATTATAATATTTAGAATATTAATTAATTTTGTACAAGTAATTTGTAATTTATGTAAAGTGCTTTTCAATAGTAACTTTCTCAGGTCTAATGTCCATCCATACAGTAAAAGATAAGCTTGTGAGATCAGTATTTTAATGGCACAGCAAAACACTTTACGATACAGCCATGGATCTGTCAGATATTCTGGTGCAAAATATAGGGAATAATGTTCCATTTAACATTAAACAACTCCCCTCTGTGATTCCTCTCCACCATCAATTAAAGTCAAACTTTTCAATCAAATATCAATAACCTTTATAACAGCTACTAGAATTATATGTTTTTATAAGGCAGTCTTTTTCCCAGTATTGAAATTTTCCTAGCTTTTCATGACTTCAGTGCTGAG